>OZ025186.1:9407445-9779734 GCA_964019065.1 Catostylus mosaicus
GAGGAAGTGCAGCCTCAACACCACTTCAGAAAACAACAAATGAATGATGAAAACTATTTACCATTGAACCTGATACATACCAAAGACTGAATCGATGGTCGAAGCAGAAACATCAACTGTGCTCAACAAGAGCACGAACTGAACTTTGCTCAACAAGAGCATACGATTAGCTTGGCTCAACAACAAGAGCACAAACTTAAACTTGGCTCAAACGCTGAACAGGGGCCTGCCCGGAGGGGGGACAAACTATAAGCTAGACAAATTCTTAATATTAAACCATGCTACATTAAACAATTGAGACTACCAGAAAAGAAAACAAAATACTTAATTGCAGCACCAGCTTGCTGCTCAATCAGTATTCAAAGTTACAATCAATATGGCTTGAGCTCATACATATCGAACTAGCATATTTGTAATGACTATCATATCAATTAGCAATTACGCTATAGGCCAACTAAAGACAGTGTACAAATAATATAAAATAATTTTTTTTTCTTTTTATATAAAATAATTTATAAGCCCCCTCCCGAGTACCAGACCCCTCAGCAAGAGCACGCAATAAAACTGGCTCAACAAGAGCCCACACAATGCTCAACTAGAGCATACACAATGCTCAACGAGAGCATACACATTGCTCAACTAGAGCAAACACATATCTTCTTGAACATATGGAAGTTATTCAGTCGCTCAAATAATGGAGCGAGACTCACACACTCAGTTGGTGTGGCTCAACAAGAGCACACACATTGCTCAACTAGAGCATACACATTGCTCAACTAGAGCATACACATATCTTCTTGAACATATGGAACTTATTCAGGCGCTCAAATAGATGAGCTAAACTCGCACAGTCAGTCGACACTCTTCACACCATTATATATATATTTTATTTTATAAATCATTTAGCATATCTTTTTTAATTTTTTTTTTTTTTTTTTTTCTTTCTTTTTTTTAATGTTTGTTTGTTGACAAATTACACGAATAACCAGGAGACTTGGATGTACAGCAAAGAGCTGATAAAAAGAATGACAACAAATGCCACAAACTATTTCATTATACCGTTAAAACAAAATGCATCACATCACTTCCCATAATGTCCAAGGGACCTCGAAGCTGAAGCCAGACAATCAACTGGTAACTTTATGTAAACTTTATAGGCGTCACTAGACCATCGTCCCAAAGCTTTGAGGAGGTACTCAGGAAAACCAAGAGCAGCAGCCGTTGAAGCAGCCCCAACACGAAAGCTGTGCAAGGTGTAATTACCCCCAATTCCACATTTCATTAAAGAAGACTTAAGTTTGGAAGTAAGCATACTTTTAGAACGAGGGGAGAACTCACCATCCACAAAAAGAGGCCCTTCCTTATCACCACGAGACCAGAGATAAGACGTTATCGCCGACACGGGACAGATGGCAGAATTTGCACGCGCTAACACAATGGTGCACCCTTTACCAAACTGGTCCGTCTTAGAGAAACGCAGCCTTACAAAAACAAATTCCGGAACAGGTGTCCTATCCACACTTAAATCAGATAAAGCCAAGAATTTACCGCTCAAAAGATCATCCTTACTAGCCGTAAATTCCGCCGCCCTTAAAAAACCGAAAAAGGCCGTACAGCACGCACCCCAAAACATTTTATCATCAAAGAGCGATAGATCAAGGCATGACTTAATCGCAGCCAAAATGAGCGGAGTAATAGGCAATTTATTGGCCCCAGGCTAAGCATTAACCCGTTTTGCGCCTTTCAGAGCCATCGGAATGCGGCAAGAACCAATCAGGGGATCTGAAAATCCATGTATAATATGAAGCGATCTAACTGCGGACAAATAAGTGCGTATCGTGGACGGTTGACGCCTTTCACTCAAAACACCAATAAAACGAAGTATAGTCAACTCGGACGCCGGAAGTACAGATCCATTCCGATTAAACAAACTGAATTGAATGCAAAACTCAACAAAGCATTTCTGCGCAGAGCAGTAAGTCTTTTGGGTAGAATCCGCCAGGGATTTGCTCAAAAGGTACTGCCACTTCTGATCCAAGGAGGAAACACCAGATAAAGCAACATGCTGGACGACACTTTCATTTCTAACATTGGATGATCCACTGATTTGAAAAACTCCTGAAATTTGAAGCGTGACAGCGCATCAGCCTGACAATTTCTACTACCAGAAATATGCGAACTCGTAAACGAAAAATTGGACAATATAGCAACAATGGATAATTCTCGTAAAAGGAAGGCCAGATGACGATCTTTACAAAAACAACCTTGTGAACATGAAACAACGGCCAAATTGTCACATTTAAACTCAACAATTCTATGTTTCCACTGACAGCCCCAAATCTGAGCGGCAAGAACAATGGGAATCAGTTCTTTGATTACAATACTTAAGGATGAAGAACCATCCGACCATTTCCCAGCGAACCATTCGTTTTTAAAAATGGCCCAAAAACCCAAACGCCCAGCATAGTCGGTCGAAACAAAAACATTAGGAGCAGGCTCAAAACCAGCAAAGTAAAACAAACAACGCCCGTTCCATTGGTCAAATAATCTAAACCACCAATCTAAGTCATCGCGCTCCCAAATGGTTAAGTGAACAAAATGATTGAGATTAACGACGGAATGTGCACGATCAATTAAACGGCGTAAGAATACTTTGCTTAAAGGAATCACTTGAGAGCAATGTTGGCAGCAAGCCAACCAGCGATAATAATTGCCTTTTGGTACCAGACTTACGATTCTACCAAAGTTCAAGCAAATGCTTAGCTTTATCAACCTTTTTGTCCGGTAGAGAAACTTCAAATTTTGAGGAATCAATCACAAAACCGAGGTAGGTTAAACAGGTGGAAGGCCCTTCAGTTTTCTCGCTTGCCAAAGGAACGCCTAATTGCTCACACACCGCAATACACTTGCTTAGGCCATTACCACACTCATCAGAATTAGGCCTATCAAGAATTAGAAAATCGTCCAAGTAATGTTGTATGAATACTGATGAAACATTACTCAAATATGTTGCAAAATATCCGCGAATTGAGAAAATATCTTAGGGGCAGACCTGAGACCAAATGGTAAGGCTAAATCAACATAAAACTTCTCTCTCCACTGCATACCCAAAAATTTCCTATCATTAGAATTAACAGGCAGAATACGCACGCTTAGTGTCAAACTTCGCCATAAAGGTCCCCCGACCAAGTTCCAAAATCTTCGGAATAGCATCAGTAATTCCGCAATTCGAGACAGCTGCGTGTTCATCGGGGATTTTACTATTGACACTGTTTTTAAACGGAAAAGACAGATCTGTAATTAATCTCCACTTGCCAGGTTCAGATTTAGGTATAACTACAAAACGATTCATAACAAAATCCGGAAAAGGTTGTTTATCAAAAGGGCCGATGATAGAACCGTAAGCCAACTCTTCCCGTAAATAATAATCAATAATGTCAGGTTGTTTAAGAGCAGATGGGCAATTTCGAGCTGCAGACAAAGGATGGTCCCCCTCAATGCCTATTTTAAAACCATCCGTAAGACCCTGTAAAAGCCATTGGCTATTATCATGAGGAAAACGAGTCAAAAAGGTAGACCACACGCACAATTTCAACGGAGTGGTACTTAAAGGCAGCGGCAATACACAATAACATTCAGATAAATTATTCACAGCTAGTCACTTTTGCTTCTTGGTTTTAAAAGGTGGTGGAGAAGGAGATCTTGATCTTTTATGAAAAACGTCATCCCCAGAATTACCTTCAACTTTACTTGGAAGTTTACAGAACTTCGAAGGGTGGCTGCCACGGCAACGCATACAAATGTGGCGAAATTTACAATTTTGCAAATCACAAGAGGCTTTATTCAAAAGAAAACAAACTCTATTCTCTGTTGGAAAGGACACTGAAGATCCATTACTCCCATTATATCTTCTATTCAAAACGTGCCCAACATAAAGCGAAACGTCATATTCGCCCCACGAGACAGTCGGGTTACCAGCAGCTTTTTTACGAAATAGACGATCATAATCTAACCAACCCAAGCCCAGTTGATTAGTGTCTCTGCACATTTAGCGATTAACAAAAAGTAGGAAAGGAGATCTCCCAATTTTTCTCTCCTAACATTGGACATAACGGCGGAGTATACGCCCCACGCCTCCGACCAATCTAGAAAGGACCGAATAGGCTGCAAATCAGAGTTTTTGTCACACTTGACACGTTTTTGTAACTGAGCCCCCACAGGCTCCACTGGAGGTAAAAAATTCAAATTGCAAGGCCTGAGTAGAATGAAATCCACAAATAAATCTTTTGAAATCATCTTCACGATATAATTCGGGACTGGAGAAAGGCAACCACTAATAGTGAGGCCTGGAGCAGATGACTGAGTCAAAAACAATTGGGAAGATAAACTTAGCCAGTCCTATGGCAAAACTAACGACGGCGTGGCCGAACTACAGGCAGAATTAACATCCAACGCATTAATTGCCGCATTAGTAGAAAAACCTTGACTTTGGCTAGTAGATGAAAAAAAAAAATTCCTGAGCTAACAGTAATAAAAGGAGGCACACTTGAACCTAAACTGGGTCCAGGAACCTCAGAAAATTGCGAATTAATACCTGAATTATCTGCAGTGACAGAATGCGTTTGCATGGCAACCAAACGTTGTAAATTACTTTGAATGCTGGACAGCGAAATCTCAAGAGCAGAAACTCGCTCAGAAACATCAACACTTCGAACAGATGGAACACCAGAGTTTGACGACCCATCCGAAGCAGACAAATTATCGCGCTGTTCAGCCATTTCAAAAATGAAAAATTGGAAGCAAAACGTAACACGTTTAAATTAGCAAGTGATGCCCCTCCCATGCCTGGGAATATAAATAGTACACTTGTCCCACGGGACGCAAAAAACTAGGCAAGCCAGCTGTTTAGGCCCTGAATCATTTGGTTAAACCAAACGAGATCCACATTCAATCTTAACAAACACCTTTATAAGCAAGAAGGCGGGAATAAACGTACCAAGAGGCAGTACACCAACCACTTCATTACATTCAATACTCGAGAGATGCGCATATAACAGGTTTTCTTCGTTAAATTAACTCTGATAAAATTTCATTTTATCACCATTTAATTACCCACAATAATTCTTAACTAAACTGATCTCAAATTTCCTATGAAATTACTATTGTGACATCTCCCAGCCCCTGGTTGCAACTTCCCTGCCTGTGTTTGCAGACTTCACCCCTAGAATGATAAGGATGATTGGGAACCCTTTTGTTACATTTCAGGAAATTTGAGTAAATTTCCACCTTAATAGTTCCTTTCGGTTCTGCAAGGAGCAAAAGAACTGGTTACAAAGGAGGGGAAGGGCATGGCAAAAAGGGGGCATAAATTTGTGTTAATGGGGCATGCAGAAGGAATATTTTTCAGATAAAAGGGACCCTTCTCAGTAAAAAGTGGCAGATATAAGGTTCTTGCATAACTGCATGAGAAATCCTCCCCCACATAGAATCTGATAATGTTATAGATCTTGCTTGTAACAGACAGCATTCGCCAATGTAATATTTCTGCAAAGTAATGAGATTCCTATCAGATAAAAATGCTGATATAGCCCACATTCATACATTCCCTTGGCTCTGAAATTCACACCTGCATAAAGTTTGACAAGGTTATGGAAATAAGGAACAAACAGCATTACCTCATACCCCATTTTAGGCACTTTGTCTGCCTGTCCTTTGGACATAAGATCTAGTTCTCTCTTACAGCTGTATAAAGTCCTGAGGTAAAAAAATTTGCTCCTAAACATTTCATCCAATTAAGCAACTGGTGCTGATAACATTGACGTCAAATCCTTAAAAATTGTGGCATACATGGTGTCCTCTCTATTGCATCCTCACTTAACCTGAGCATTGCATCGCAACAGTTCCCTGTGATATAGAAATAATCACTGATAACACCAGTCTATGTAGCTGGAGGCAAAACTAGAATTGCTATTATCATCTATTTCTCTCCAAATTGATGGGAAAGGTTGTAAACTCACAAGTAACCCACTATCTGAAAGGTAATGATATTCTCACAGAACTTTACTCTCAGTTTTACAAGAATCATTCAACTCAAAACTGCCCTCATAAGCATAACTGTAATATGTAATATGGATAGTCTAATCAAGCCCACAATACTGTTGGGTCTCAGCAAAGCATTTGACACTTGCTCGATGTTTTGGTTAAACAGTTACCTCAACAAAAGACTAATATATCAAAGTTGGCAGTATATTGTCAGGATCTAGTTCAGGATATATTTACAAATATTGCATGAACAAGTTGAAGAAACGAAACGGATAGCGTTCCAAGCTCAAAGAAGTCGATGAGCAGATCCCAGCACGTACAATGTCTTTATGCTGGAGATATTGCCATGGATGATACTTGCATTTTTTTATAGTCAGTTAGGCCCCTATCCCCTTTTAAGCCAATGATACCTTGTAACTTGAGATTATAAGGGATAACTTTATACCTGGATCTTATGCCACAGATTGGATTTTTTGCCACATTACAAAACTTTTCATGCTGCAGTCACTGACCAACCTTGTCATATGGATGCTTTAGATTTGTGACCTCTTTAGCAATTAGTTGCAATTTTTTCTCAAAAATATGATCCAAATGTACCTCCTTTAAGTTAAAATTAAAGTTAAAGTCTCCAGCCTGCACTTTTGCTTGTTGCTTTATCCAACAGTGATGTTATTTGACTACAATTGCCTATTTCACTTTATTCTGATCTTTTATGAAGTAAAAAGTATGCTGCCTCAGAATGTGTGTCGGATAAATACTCTTGTCCGCTTCAATATTTTTTAGTTAAATTGTGCACGTCTTTAACTGTTTCTGTGAACCAAAGTTCATAAAAAATCTGTATCCCTAGCTCTGTATTTTAAGACTTGTTTGCAGAAATGTGTTTTTACACTATTAGTTTTTACACATTAATTGTGCTCACAGTGCATAAAAAGACATCAATTGTTCCTAGGACTTCTGCAAATGAAAACTGCTTGTACAATGCAGCATCACTTGCTGTTATAGGGACTGACAGATTGTCATTGTAACTAAGAGGATTGACAAGCATTCAACTTTATTCAGAGATTTCCTTCTACTCATCTCATCCTCTCATTGAGGAATGTTTTAAAAATGGGGCTTTTCATAGGTGGAAAATGCTTTTGCAATGTGTCTATCAGATGAGGCTTTTTAGGTTTTTAAGGGAAGTGATGCATATTCAGCAGTTCAAGCGGAAGCCAGGGTGAATTCAAGGAATTACAACTTTTCCTCCATCTTATGCATGCTTGCACTTTCCAGTGTACTTAAGTACCGAATTGAGTCCTATCTCCCACTCTCTGCTTAGCAGGTAATAATTCGTTATCAATCATGTTCAACAGTACTGTTTCTCCAAGGCAAGGGAGCAAAAATGTTTCTGAAAAGCTTCACGACTTTCGATATGTGTCCATGCCCATCACCTATTTGCAAAATTCTGAAGTACCTGAAGAATGCTCCGATGAGCAGAAGATCAAGCCTGTTCTACCTGCCTTTGATCATTCTTCTCTATGTTGCCAAAGGTTGATCAGAAAACTTCGCTGGGTCAAGAACGTGCTCTAGTGGAAAAAGGGATTAATTTCCTTCCGCACCTACGTCTCAACATAAGACCCCTGCTCGAATTTCATGCCTTCCTTTCTTCCAAACGAAGCTGAAATGGCCGAATACCCCTGACCTCCTTTGGAAAAAAGGAAACAAACTACAATCGATGCGACGGTGTTCAAAAAGAGATTCCTCGAATTTCCTTCCAACTGCTATTTCAAGGTGCGTTATTCTACCTCCAATAACAAACCCTCCTTCATCAAAACTGCCAGTGTCACATTTGAAAAACCCAACATGTGAAAATGTTACCTCTCGTTTTTCCAATGACATTGGTTTTTTCATCGAGAAAGCTTCGTCCCTATCAAAAAACGCTAAATATAATTTGTTATGTTATGTATGGAACCCATCTGAAAATTACAAGTTTCCTCTAGATGAATATAAAAGAAAGTTCCAGCATAGCTGGCTTGCGAAATTTCCGTGGCTAGTTTATTCAGAAGTATGTAATGTATTTTGCATAAACTGTTTTCTCTTTGGTGGCGAAAGCACGCATAATTCATCTAAACTTAGATATTTATTTACCGCACCACTAAAAAATGGACATCAACATTGCAAAAATTGAATGAGCATTCAGAAAAATTGAGCGTCCCTTTTACAGCTTCTCTACATGCGAGTCAGTTTTAGTTACTTAAACAACGAAAAACAAACCCAGTCGACCTTATACTTGATAAAGCGAAAGAAGATCAAATCGATTGAAATAAAAGACGCCTTAGCCCAATCGTTGATCTCGTCATTTAATGTGGTCGTCAAGACATCGCCCTAAGAGGTCATCGTGATGACTCCAAGTATATCAATGACAGCGATTTAATCCGGCAATTTCCAAGTGATTTTAAAATATGGTGCCAGATGTGGCAACCAATTCTTTAAACGACTTAGAAAAAGCTCCACAAAATTCACCAGTCTGCTCAGGTTATACTAGGTTTAGGGTTGCCGATGACTTTTTGTTTCGGACAGGGTTATGACGGTGCAGGAAATATGGCTGGCAGGATTTTTCAGGTGCTGCAGCTCGTATCCAGGGAACGCTGAAAAATTCTATTTACGTTCATTGCAGCTCTCATATTTTTAATCTTTGTGTAGCATTCAACGAAGAGTCAACAGATAAGGCAGTTAATCTTTATCATTTCCTACGTACATTTGAATTTGTAATTACTCTTATTATTGTCTTCCGTTGCCTTGAAGTCACCCGACCTCTCACAAAGCAGCTCCAAACTGCCTGTTATGATACCGGTGCAGCTCGACAAAAATTACGTCATGCTGGAAAAATGCGTCAAGATATTGAGTCTAAACATGCTCCTATTACGAAGAAGCTTTAGATGTATTGAGAGTCACCGACACTCACCGACACTCACAGACACTACGAATCTCACGAGTCCCTTGGGCAAATGATTAATAAAAACATAATACTTTGATTCGACATAATTCCAGTTTTCGCACTTTTTTTACTTGTAACTATAATTTAAAACGAAAAACGGAAAATTTACGGTCCTTCATGAATTATGAATTCTTAAGAAAAAATCCAATACTACAACAGAAGTTTTATTATAGACGAAAAATCAGGTGAGATCATCATGATGATCAGTTAAAAATCTTGCAAAAAGATGCAAAAAGTGTTGAAAACCGATCAGATTTTTCCTGACAAGATCACATATAAGAACAAATTTTGCATTTTATGGAAGCCGACGAATTGAAGTTAAATAAAATAAAAAAACAAGGCTTATCATTGAAAAACGTTTGTATATAAAATCATCAAAGGTTTGTTACATCATACAGTAAAGGTGGCTAAAGTGGACATGCTTTAATTCAGTCGTCAATAGCGATAACATCAGCATTAACAATGTGTGTCTCTGGTATGGATTGTGTGTTTCCAGCACCTTGAGTTTCTGGAATTACTGGGCTCTGCGTTTTCGGTATCATTCCTTTGAATTGTGAGATTGCATCATCGCAGTCTAGCATTGCTTGACATTCTTCAACTTCTGATTCCAGAACATATTGAACCGCGTGATCAATTTCTTCATTTTCCTGTTCTTTAATCAATAGTTTGTCCGGTTCAATATATTAACTTTTTATCAAACCTTCCAATTTCTTAAACTTTTCATCTATTGAATCTCCTTTATCTACAATAAGAAGAATTTCCAAACCTCGAAATGGTATAGGGAATGGCCAGTCTTTAGAAGTAGTAACGCGAGCGTCCAAAAATCCATTATAATTTAACAAATAGTGGCAAAAGGGATAATTTTGCGAGGAATATGCCCAACGGTTTCTTGATGGATTGGATACTTTTGTCCTGTCTTCGGTCTCCATATTTAACGAAAACACGTGAAATCCTCGTCTTGTACAAGCAATTTCAAACTTATGTTGCCCAATTTCTGGATTATTTGACATGTCACAAAGCACGCAAATCAAATTATATGTGCTAAGATTCCATTACATTCGGTCTGGTCGAGATTCTAAATTCGCTAATATTTTTTAGAATGAACTTAAATTTTACATGTATATGCAATCTGATTCACTGAATTCAAATTTGTTGCTAACCGGATGATAAGATGAGGTGTTTCTATGGAGACCAACATAAATTATGTAATCAGGGGGGCAGCATTAGGGCACACACCATTTTCATAGATGTTAATCTAATAGGTTTTTTTATATACATATGAAATAATTTACAACGATAATTACATTCTACTATACCTATCCAAAACTACTAGACAACACAACAGTAAAAATACCAAGGGGAGCGAAAAAAACAACGACTACCTCAAGGCCAAAAACATAAAGACAAACAAAATTAAACAAAAACTACACGAAACACTACTAGATTCTGTCTCGCACTAGATTTTGGATCGGGGTTAGATTGGAGCGAAAAATGTTGGATCGGGGTTAGTATGAAAAACAAGAAAAATAGAAGAAAGGTAACGAGCGCAAAATTGGAAAATGGAAGGTTACGAGCGCAAGCTCGTCCTTAATTTTGGACGAAAAAAGGATCTGACATCTGATATGAAAAAGAATTTACAAAAGAAGAAACAAAATAAATTTACGTTAAGATACTTGGTGATGCTAATAGGTGATGCTACATATCATTTTAATCCTCTGCATCTACTGACCGCAATTATCTATTTTTCCTTATTTAGGCAATTGTTTTTATTTTATTAGCAAAGGTCCTAATTTAATGTGTCAGAGCACAAATTTTCCCAGGCCAAGCAGCCCCCATATTATAAGTTTCCCAGGCCAAGCAGCCCCCATATTATAAATCAAAGTCAACTATAATAAATATAATTGCATTCACCATTTCTTCCTGTTTAATTTGGTGCACAGATAGACTTTTTAAATGAGAAAATGGTAAAATGGTGTTTTTTCCCCCAAAGTAGCAAGTATGCAATAAAATGCATTTAAAAAAATGGCGTCGATTTTTCAATAACTTTTCAATCCACTTGGAAAGCCATCTGCTACTGGGGAAGAGCCCTTAATGCAAAATGAGGTTGTGTGGTTAAGAAACTTTGAATTAAGCAATAAAAAGAGTTAAATTTTTTATGTTTTTTCAAATGAATGCAACTTAACTATTTCAGCAAGAGTCAACATAATATAAAATCAATCAAATGCTCCAGCACTGTAGGTTTTTTCCCTCTATTGCTTTCTTTAGCACATTACTTTTTGTAGTTGCAAATCTTCTTTACTTTTTTGCTGCTGGGGTATCTGCTTATTCTGCCTTTGACAGCCTTTCAAAGGTTTTCCTTTTTACCACTTTCTGTAAATGATGTCCGGGAAATATCCCTATGCACTTGCAAAGTACTGCTTTCAATGGAGCGTCCATTGAAAATTGGCATATTCTCATGCTAACACGTATTTTCAATGTTCTTTGTACAGCAGATTGTGATTGAGGGCCCAATTTCCAAATGATGTTGCGCAATGATTCATTTGGATTCTTAGTCCTATTGCAGCATCTCCAAAGCCACTTTGGGTCTGAAAGGCGCGGAATATAGGGGTCACTCCGTCATCATCAGGAGTGACCCCCTATAGCCTGATAGCTTTGAAAAATATGATTTACAGACTTTTGAGTCACCATGTCTGCAGTGTAAACACTTGCCTTCATTTTTTTTGCTCCCATCATTGAAGGAATCCTTGCTTCAAGAACTGGCCATGTTTATAACTCCACGCCAGTCTTTTATTGCAGCTTTACCACAGCCAATGCCCCTGAATGCAAGAATAGAACTCAAGTTCACCGCAAAGGGCACTTTTGTTGATACAGCTCCTCCAACCCTTTCATATAAATTCCCTTTTTATAAAACACACATCATAGTTTTTGCAAAATACGAGCCCTTCATACAGCCCTTGTGAGCTGCCACTATCGTAGGTGAGCAAAATAGAATTTGTGAAGCAGTGAGGGCATACCAAGATCTTAACCAATTTTTGGAGAACTTTATTTTGAAATAAGTGGAAGCAATCGATATATATTTCTGTCACATCTTGTTCTTGAGAAACCTCTTCCAAATCCAAACCAAAAACACGCATCGTGCAGGCACTCCTTGAGATCTGTTCATCACTATTTCTTGTCCTTTGCCTTTGTTGACTTTATTCTTCTTGCATTGACTCAACTTTTGCCAAGGTTTCTACAACACTTGACAATCGAGACTTGTTTGGGTTTGTTCGCTTTCCTTTAAATTTGTTTACAGTGCGACATCTAGTTTTCCCATTCTGAAAATACGAAGAAATACGAAGAGATATTTGGAAACTTTTGGTCGTTAGAAGCAACATATAATTGCCGCGAGGGGACCAACGTAACTATTAAATACCAATCAGACGGTAGAATGAAAGCAAATGACCAATCCAAAGCAATTATTGCTATTGTCTTTTGTTCTACTGCCACTTTTTGTTTTGAATGAGTTATAAGCAAATTATATTTGGGTGGGTTAACATTTCTGTTAGCTTTAAGACAGAGAGATTTCACATGGCCGTCAAATTTCAGCTTGAACGCCCAGTAATTTGACTTGCTGAACGGTTGTAATTACCATCTCATCTGTTTCTATGCAAAGTTTGCATGCATGCCCCAAGCCCATAAACATGAACTGAAATTTAGATAGATTTGCAACCATTATATCTGATTCAAACCAGACGAGGGTTTTTTGCAAGTCGTTTTCTAGCCTTGATATCACTCTTTCTTGTTTGAAATCAGATGAATATAAGGCATTATCATCAGCAAAGTTGCAAAGATCAGAGTCCACTATGAAAAAAGTAAGATCGTTCATGTAAATGTTGAATAGTAGAGGGTCTAGGACTGAGCCTTGTGGTACACCTGATGTGATCTCAAGCCAAGACCT
The DNA here is from genome assembly GCA_964019065.1 of Catostylus mosaicus. NCBI lineage: Eukaryota > Metazoa > Cnidaria > Scyphozoa > Rhizostomeae > Catostylidae > Catostylus > Catostylus mosaicus. The sequence goes on from OZ025186.1 coordinate 9,420,405, forward strand.
GTTGGTAGAGTTAATTCTGACACGCTTTTTCTGAGATGTTAGGTAGTCGAAAATAAGTTGCAGACTACCAATCCCAGAACCATATGCCTCAAGCTTTGCTATCAGGTCATGAGGGAGACAATCAAATGCTTTGGAGAGGTCCATCAAAACCATTTTAACTATTCCTGTCCCATCAAGACTTTTCGGCACTGTTCAAAAGTGTGTGTTGTGAGCTGTGGTTCTCTCGAAATACACAAAGTAAATTGGAGAAATTAGGAACCATAGAGGGTATAATTTGTTGCAAAATCACCCTTTCATAGGGCTTGGAGAGAGAAGAGAGCACACTCACTTGTTGATCGGTAATTGCCCCTGTTGAAAGTTTCACCCATCTTAAGAATTGGGGAGACATCTGCAAGTTTAAGAATTTTCAGGAACATCTTAGTATTGATGACTTAATTGACATGATATGTCATCTCTTTATAGCAACCACTTGAGGCTAGTTTAAGTTTATCGGTGGGTATAGCACCATTTGTCGTTTTAGAGGAATCCGTCTTGCAGATCTCACTGAAAACAAGAGTGGTATCCACAGATGAAAATTCAAATCGTCCATTGTTCAGAGATATTTTTGTATGGCATTCAACAGGTTTGAGAGTCTTTGAAACTGTATTTTTTGTTGGTCAACATGAGATCAATGCATCGCCCCTGTGTGGATTTAAAACAAGTTGGGGTTCTAATCATACTAAACAAATCATTACTATCAATGAAAGACGAAAGAGTATTGCTAGTTGTATCCACGTTGAAAGAAGTAGGTTTTGTACCGATTTAGCACAAAAATCAACAAAATTTTGGATTTCACCAAGGAAGTAAGCATCGTTTTGGCAAGGAGGTTTATAAATGGATAAAAGCAATCACCTAGATTTACCAATGCTCATCATCAGGGACAGTTATGGCTTTGGTTTGCTTTGAGGTAATCTTTTCATTTATCCTCAGAACATTGAACCACCGAAACCGCCCAGTGGCACTTTTGAATTGCCATCTATTTGTGGCGAGGTATCTGCAGTTCAATGTTCCCCTAAAAATTCAAGACAGTTATTAGCTAAAAAAATATCCACGTTTGCTTAGATGTAGGCGCTTTGTGCCAAGATAATCATCGTTGATGTTGCTATGCTCAATCAGCTCGATACCTTTATCATGACAAAAGTTTTCAATTTGTTATTCAACTTTGATGCCCTCTTTTTCAAACCTGCTTGAGCAGCCCGCGTTACGACACTTGATATAACTATTTTTGTGCTGCACGATTCCTGATTTGCAACTTTCAGGATTTCTTCCATTTGCTCGATTATGGTGTCAGGCTGTCTTCTCAATACTGGCTCAATATGGTCAATCAAATCACGTGTCGTTGCCCCACCATGTGCTTTCACCTTAACATTATGTTTCCTGGTAAGGCCACGTGCATGGATTCCATGAAGGAGCGGGTCTCCGACCAAGTAAATCAATTTCTTTGCTTTGTTTTGCTCCGTGTTTTCGTTTGCAGTCACTGAGCTTTGCATCTGTTGTTTGGACGGCGGTGATTCTGCTTTTGATATTTGTGCATGTTCTTTTGTTGGATTGTCATGATTTTCACTCTTGCTGCGATTGTCTCCATTGAAAGAGGCTTTGTTCAAGGTGTGATATTCTTTTGTTGATGTTTTGGTGACTTTGTCCATCTGCAATAGAGTTTGAACGTGGACGTTATTATTGATCAACATCTTTTCGATGATTTGTTTTTATTGCTCTAACTGTTTCTCAAGAGATAGGATTCGATGTTCTAAACTGCGAATGAACGCTTTTTCATAAATTTGGTGGCCAGCCGTATTTCCGATTTTCTGATTCCTCAAAGATGCCAGTTCATCCCAGACAAACTCTTTGAAATCCTGAAAATCGTTTTCAGATCCCCGCTGATGTGTATGATCTTTAGCATCGTCAGTGGAGGCTTCAATTTCGTGTACTGATTCATCTAAAACATCAGTATTTGACTGGGGAGAATGGCCTTCCACTTCACATCCCGTAGGATAGTTCACATCATCTCTGTCTTGAATGATAACGTTATTGGTCGGTTGAATGCGTCTGTAGGATGTCTTTCCACGTGTGCTAACTTCACGAATTGCCTCCAACTTGAGAGCCTTCCGTAGCGCGGCAATGGTTTTAGGCCTATCCAAGTTGCTCCGCACTAGCAATATTCTCGACACATTGGCCATCATGGTACAATTTTACCATTTCAATTCATCTTAGCAGATTATCAACTAGGTCCTTCTGAGTTGTAGATAATTTTTGATATTTTGAGGATATTTTTGAGGATGTTTCGAGCAGTCGATAAAAACACGTCCGATCAGCTCAGTAACAACAAGAACAAGGTAGTTGTACCCAAGAGAAAACGAGGACGCCTAACTTTACTTCCTATAGGGATTGATATAAAAGTTATGACCATGATCAAGGAGACGAGAGCGTCAGGGTCTGTTATCAATTACAGAATCATTACCGCTGTTGCAACTGGAATCATTATATCTTATGACAGAACATTGCTTAAGGAAAACAGCGAACCAATCTCAACAGGAATTAAGTGGTGCGATTCTATTTCGAAACGACTTGGTTACGTTTAAATAAAAGCAACCAAGGCTCTGATAGCATCTGGTCTCATAAAGGAGAATGCGCTGACATTCTACAATGAAATCAAAGAAATCTTGCATGCCATAAAATTCCATCTTAAATGATTATCAATAACGATCAAACTCCCTTTCCGTTTGTGCTAATCGACAAGTACATGCTCGAAAAGAATGGTATTTCCCGCGCTTCATGGACTTCTGACTAACGCTCCAAATTACTGGAGCCTTCGCAATAACTATGTCTGGACGTTTTGTGCCTATACAGCTTATCTATCAAGGGGAAACGAAAGAATCAACTATCAGCCCTAGTACACCTTTCCTAGTAAATTTCACGTCACATCTCCGAAACATTGGGCTGACGAGAACACAATCATTGACATAATGAAGGAGATTCTAATTCCATACGTCAAACGAAAGCGAGAAGAATTGAAAGCTCCAGAACAACAATGGTTGCTGATTTGTGATGTCTTTAAAGGTAAATGGACCGAAGCAGTGAAGAATGATGTCTAATGGTAGAATCGTTTCTGTGCGAAGTAACGGGACAAATTACTTCCAGGCATTCGATCTTACGATCAACAATAGTAAAGATTTTTTTTTTTTCATATATATCTATTCCATTAAAAACTTAAAAGACAAATTCCTCACTACGCTACCTACTAATTACTCTACAAACACTACAAGGACGTTGCTACCACGGGGAGCAATACACCATGACAACACCGTGGCAGATTTACACTGAAAGAATAAAAAGTACAAGGTGTAGCAGGAAAGTTGTACCACCCGCCCGCAAGGCCGCACCTGAGAGCCACCAGATGAATCGCATAAGGATGCGAATTTAACAATAGTATAATAAGAAAAAAACACAAAAAAGAAAGAAAGAAAGAAAGAAAAAATTGGTTCAGGCCTCACTTGAGGAATTTGGAGTTAATTTTTTTTAATCGAGTGTGTGGCCCCCACCACGACTTCTTAAGCATGCAGCATCCCTCCCCGGATTCACCCATTACATAAAAATACACAGAATAATACAAAAGAATTAAATTTACATCTACTAAATGGAACTTACAAAAAAGATTGAACTTTACAGAATGATACGATGACTTACTTGGTGGTTATGCGAGGAATATCGACTATGATGCGGTTTTAATCGAATCGACCAGATTCATGGATAAATTCTAGAGTCAATTCAATAATATTTTTGTTAAGATCATTCGGAAAGTCTTTGTCACCATATAATAGAAGATGCGTTAAGGGCTCGTTTGGAATATTGACATATCCAAGTGGTCGCAGTAATGCAAAAACTCGTGCGAGAAGATTTCGGCGCTGAATCTCAAAGGAAGGGCAAAGCAACAAAAAGTGTTCCGTATTCTCAATACTGTCGCTCGTGGGGCACAATGTGTTGATGGTATCCCTAAAATTGTGCTTGAACTTGTGAAAGTTTAACTTGCTTAGACCAACCCTAAGTTGAGTAAGATTGGATAGTCCCTTTGGGTCACGAATCCCAAAGAAAGATTTAGCAGGTGGGCGGATAATGGACAGTAAATTTGAGGATCGCTATGGTTGGTGCAATTCTAATCTCTTAACATAAATCATTCCAGTCAGACAAACAACTGGGATAGAAACTAAATTGAAATCTCTCTGTCCTTACCCTAATTCGCCCGATGACATCCTGTTTGCGAAGAGAATATTGCGATTGTTGAAGTTGCGGGATAGGTTCCGTTGTATATGCAGGTGACATTTTATTTATAATTTTGTAAAACAATGTTAGGCGTCTGCTCCATCTTCTAGAGCTTAATGACTCCCAACCGAGCTCAGCGTATAACTTTTCCCTTGAAGTTCCCCTCCATGCCCCTGTAACGGCTAGGGCTGCAGAATACTGAATGGACTTTAACTTTTCAATTAAATTTGATAATATTGTATTGCCACTAAATTCAAACAATTTAGCCGGAATATGGTAGATTTCATCTCCGTAATCGAGATGTGGTCGCACATAGAGCTTTATTAATTCGTTAAGAGTATGTTTAGGTAGATATTTGGAGAGATACCTCAGCAGACCAATGCCTTTTCTTTTTTTAGAGATAGCTGCTGTAATGTTTCGATGATGTTAGGCCAATTACTTGGCGAAAGTCAATCGGAAATATCTAACTCTACATCAACGAACAGATGAAACGGACCGAAGATACAGTAATACTTTAAGGCTTAAAGTTGAACGAGTTTTCTGGGAAACCGAGACAATGGCAGACTTTCTGGGATGGCGTCTCCTCTGCTGTTCATGAAAACGACGATGGAGCTCAGATAAACATTCGGGATCTCATTTTCTTTCATAAATCTTTATGCTGTAATGACGTTCTCCCTCGCAAGATCCTCATCCTTTCTTTCCATTTCTGCTGGAGGTGGTCTCTCTCCTTTGATCTTGCCACATTATGGAATGCATCATCTTGTAAGACATTGGCAGTGATAATCTTGCAGAATTGTTTTGCATTGAGCAGTGCAAATTCACAATGTATGGCTTTATGACTAGAAGGCAGTGTCTTTATTGATGGCCAGGCTTTATCATTTGAATGGATGAATGTTTCCCGTCTGCATTTGGCGGTTGGATTATGCTCAATTTCGTCATTGGAAAGCTCGTCACTCGCCTTCTTCCTTCTCCTGACACGTTTTGCTGCAAAATCTTGCTGCACTAGATTGTGCCTACTACAGTACTCCTTTGTTTCAGACAATACTTTCGTAAAATCACTTCGCAGTTGACGTTACCGTCCCTCCGCCGTCTCGACTCATCTTACCGCAATTAACAGATCAATTTTCTCTAACTGAATAATTTTTAAGCAGGGTCGGTGATGGCAAAAATCTTCCGGAAAACACTTGGTGTCATTATAGTTTCAAAAGAGGTAAAATTTTTTTCAAGAGGATCAGCGTCAGTGACTGTTTCGCCGCTCCCGTTTGAATACTGGCACTGCTGTTACGTATATAAGAAGCAGTTAAAAAAGTTCTCTGAGCTTGCAAAAAACATAGTCTCAAGTGCATTTTGGCGCGACCACCATCTAGTGATTGAAACCTTTGTGGGCGATGGATTCTTTGGATGCCCCTCTCTTCTTGCACATTTTCAAGGGCGTCACTTCTCGGCCTTCTAGATTTGAAAGAATGCAGTGGTGTTTCCGTATTTCATTTTTTATGTCTAATCCCAGAAAATTGAACACGAACGATGAAAAAAATTAGATAAATTAATTTATGGTTTTTCCGACAAAAGGAAGAAAATGACGCAAGTTTCCGACACCATTTTGACATGGGGGTCTTCCCCCGGACACGACACCACTGGCTTTGATGTTGCAAACTGTTACTTCTAATTTTACACTTAAAGCCAGAGATCAAAATCCTAAAGCACTGAATTTTTGTGGAAAAAAATTTTTAACTTTTCATAAATATAAATTTGAAAATTACCGAAATCATCGAAATCATCCGACAAATTTTGTTCAGGGGGTTCCCCCTGGCTCCCCGGCCACGGCACCACTCCGTTAATAGGGGGGCAGGATTCAATATTTTTTCGACAAGGGAATACAGTGAAATTCAATGACGTCACCAGACGCATGCGCAGTGTACTTTTTATACTGTCCAATCGCAGTAAACTTAAAATATCTTGAATTCAAGTAGTGCAAGAAATCATTTTTGTAGACTCGAGTAAATCAAATTTTGAAGCGCACTTTTTCTTTTCGATAAAAGGTTTAAGACATGATCAAAGGTCTATATAAACAAGCATTGAGGGGCAACTCGCTGGACATTGGTGTTTACTCCGTTGCATATTTCTTTCATCACAAATGCTCTATCGTAGGATTGGCCAACTGCATACTCAAACTGAATGTCCAACCTCTCAAAACAATCCTTCACTTTATTGAATAAACCTTCCGCCGATGAATGTTTTACTCTTTCAACGCACAGCAAAAGTTCCGTTATGTCCAGATTCTTACTTAAATAGCGAATGATGATAGATGGCTGATCTTTATTGGAGCTGTCGGTGGTACAGTGCATTGCAATACTGAAGTAAACAGTGGCTTTGAACTCCTTCAAAACCTTTTCCATGACATCATTTCCAACTATATCTATTATTTTGTTTTCGGACTCCTCACTCGTGAATGTAACAATTTCTCCTTCCACTCTTGGCCTTCTTCTTTTGTTTCGATTTGCCACTCTCTTTTCCTTTAATTCTTTTCTGTTTGACATTTGACAGATGACTTGCCATTGCTTTATTGTATTTGGAGAGGAACTCTGCAGTTGCAACGAAATTTCTCTTGTTCCCGACACCAATAGACATATCTTCTTTATGTCCCTTGAATGCAAGTCCCTGTTTTCAAGGAATATGGTGACAACTGTAAGATATTTCATCGTGCTTCTGTTCTGCTCGACCTGCATGTGCCGCTCCCCTTCCAATCATGACGTCTCTGCAGACAGTTTTTCATTAATAAAGGTGCGTGTGCAATAACAAGCAAAATCTAAAGTTGCGTCTACGTGAGCGTGGGATCGTTCATGCTTTGTAAACTTTTCATGTGCATCTCTCCAATTTCTGCAACCAACTTGGTTAAATACGACTTCTTTGTTTCTGCCTCCAAAAAATATACAGGTATGGCAAATACAGTATCTTCTTTGGGAGAATATGACAGTCTCTCAAGTGCCCATAAAAGTGCTGGAAACTTGCAGTCTCCGTCTGACACAAGATGGGTGGAAAGGTTCACTGCCTTGGCAAACTTTGTTTTCAGATTATGATCCAATAGTGCGCACTTTGATAAGCATCAGTAACTGGAAGGACTGTGATGCCAAGGTTAATGCATTGGGTCTGCTGAAAGTTATCACAGACAGCGCGTTCATAGTTACCTTATTCAGCGGTGTTGCTGTAACCAATAATGTTGATTTGTTATCAAAGATCCTCCAACAAATAAAAACACAAGTTTGAAAGATGCGATGAGACATGTACAAAATATAACTGCTAAACTGGAAGACGATCGCGAGAATTGCCTAAAGCGTTTCTCAACAATCTACAAATGGTAACTGAGACCATTGTAAGCCTGAGATTGGAAATTGAGCTGGTTCGTATTCTGTTTATTCCTCAAAACCCAGCGTTAATACTGCCGAAAATTACTTTCGAATCACATATATGTTCCGTTTTTGGACACTGTGCTCCAACAGCTTTGCTTGAGATTTGGTGAAAAGACTAGAATTTCCACTAGTTTTGACATATTGATGCTTACAAAATGCTATGAAGCTGGAATTCTTGAGGACGAGTTTCAACTGGAGTCGAAAAGCTATTCAGCAACCCTTGGAGCAAAAGGTATCCTTTCACATGATACACATGGAATACAGGCAAAGGTACAATACCGTCAATGGGCGATGAAGTGGGAAAGACAGTTTACGGAAAGATCTCAGTTTACGGGATTGACCATATTACAACAATGCAAGTTTGTGATGTCGCAGTGTTCCCGACAATGCGTGGCCTCCTAAACATTGCATCCACTCTGCCTATATCTACAGCAACTGTTGAGGGGACGTTTCCCACCTTACGACTCCTCAAAACTTACTTAAGGTGCGACTGAATGGACTTGCCTAAAACACGTCGATTGTTGTCGATTTCAAATTTAATAAACTAATTAATAAGTAATGGTGAATTAATGAGTTAAGAAGTAATGGTCCAGTATGAAAATTACAGATCACGAATAACTGTTTCAGTTAAAGGGTGTGGCCAAACAAATTTTCAACATGCAAATTCAGATTCCATTGTTAGCATATGTCGGCTCCCCCCTTTCAAATTCCTGGCTACGTCCCTGCCTTGGCGCCCCTCAGATTTTGAAGTTTTTATGTTTGTGCTGTGGTACCCATTGTGTAGTTGCCCACCTTACGGTTATTGAGCAGTTTTTGCGCACACGCACCTGAGGTGCAGCACTGTTGTAGCCTGCGTGCGGGCTCTGTTGTTTCTCATTGAGTTGAATTCATTTTCTGACGGCCAAATAGGTTTGCGAATCAGGGAATGAAAGCTTGTTCTGAGTCACGTACCGGTTCCGCGGAAAAAGGGAACCCTGTCATTGACCAATCTATTGTTTTTGCGAATCTTAGACAAATGGCGTTGTTCGAAAAGTGGGAAAATCCTTTTAAATATGTCTCGAATTTCGAAAAGTTCGAGGAGGATTTCAAACAGGGCGTGCTATATTTTCGAAATAGGAGATTTAACGATGTTCAAGAAAAGGCTCACTTGAATTATTTCAAGAACAGAAATAACAGTTATTACAGTGGCCTGGCGATTGAAGTTGAAGGATTATTAATGATTTTAATAGCAGCTGAGTTCGCGTGTGTGTTTGTGTGATGAAGTGGATTCTCAGCATCATTGTTGGGGAGATGAAGTACTCCCCATATTGTTTTAGTCTTTTGTTTTGTGGCTTTATTGTGCGCCAATCAGCGGAGGTGCTCCAGATCGCATGTGCAGTGTGGATTTATCTCTTTCCTCCTATCATTCTAAATACATTGAATCTTTACCCATCGGGCTGCCTGCTCGAGATTGACAAACTTGATGACCTTTCCCTGCTTCAAAATTAAAATTCGTTGTTCTTGCTTATTTCTACTGTAGGCCATCTGAATAGATATTCGATGGGATTTAAACTTTAATCAGGAGGCAAGATTCTTATGATCATCCTGAAATTGCAAATTTGGTACCGCTTGCTGTTAACGCTCTTTCCGTTCCCTGACATTGCCCTTGAATTTCTCTTCGCAACAACAAATCTTTTCTTGCTCCATTGATGGTTGAGTAAATTATCACTGCGCATGAGATCGGGAGCCCTTTCTAAGGGGCGGCGCTAAAAACTTTTTTTGTGGGACGTGTCAGCCCTCATATTACCGAGTAATTACGAGGAATTGGCAGTTTTAGTCAACGGTGTTGCTATTCACAGAATTTATGGAGAATAAGAGGGTGTCACACAGGTTTAATGTGACACAGCCATTTCTACACTCAGAAGCGAACATGTATAGACTATGTCAGTGCCACACGCTTCTCTAGAAGAAGGTATATATGATAGCCATACCCAAAAGAAGAGCCCTATCCAGTAGCTTTTTATAGTGTATTGATTTTTGAAGCCTTGAAGCTGGTGATATCACTGACGGGTATGACAAGCGGATGTCACCATTGTCAGAAAACCCCACTTTATCTGGAAAAATTTACTTTTCTAGAGAAAAACCCACTTTATCTGATTAACCCATTTATCTAAGTCGGTTTATCTGAAAAACCTGTTTTTTCAACTGACAAAGTGGGTTTTTCTTAGAAAAAATGGGGGTTTTTCCTCAGAGATGATGGGTTTTTGTATAGGCATATTAATTTTTTCATTAACTCTTAGTATTTATCAAGTGGAGAGCTTTTATTCTGATGATTCTTACTAGCAAAGAATCAAATGTGGCCTTATCTACTCTACGTGTGATATGGAACAACAACGCCACGTTCAAAGGTCAAATTAATGAGGCAAATGATTGCCACCTGATCTATGTTACAAGCTCTTCGCTTGATAAATTTAACTCTTCGTTAAGAGTTTAAAACAAACTGATAGGCCAATATAAAAACCCATTTTATTTGAAAATTACCGACGTTTATTGAAAAAACTCTACATCTCACCCAGTTTATCTGAGAAAAAGTGAGTTTTTCTGACTATGGTGACATCCGCTTGCCATAGACGGGACTATACAAAAAGTGAATGTCTATGAACAAGCTACCAGCCCAAAAAGTTAGCATAACGGTTTTGAAATGGGGGCTAGCACTCAACACTGAACTAAAAGAAGAAATAGGGGGTTCGGGGGCCTGTAGCTGGAAAATTTTTCAAGGTCACGCCCCTACGATTGTCTGAAAACCACTCACTAAAAGAAAATTGCTTATCCATGCCCATTACTGTATATCTTTCTGCCATTAAAAATGGTGCACAATAGGTATAGCGAAAAGACGGGACCGGCGTGATAAGGGACACAATTCTTGGTAGACCGGATAGCCTAGGATAATAATAATAATAATAATTATAGTAATCAATTTATTTATAGTTGGTGCTACATAACTATGTACAGTAAATATTAAAAGCACCACTATACAAGCTAATCCAAGCCAACTGCTAAAATGAATACTTAAAGTAATTATATATACATGATTTAAAATACAAGATATGAAATACAAGGTATAAATTTTAAAATTAGAATGAAAAAAGTAGTTTTGTAAAAATCTGAGCAGTTTAAAATTCAAAATTCTAGCTTCGGTATTTCTTAGAATGACAAAAATCCAAGTTGTGGAATGAAAGTCCTACATAATCTACATGTGCAGTAGGCTTTCCAGCTTTTAATTTTTTCTTAAACTCGGCGATAGATTGAGCATTTCTTATTTGCTTGGGTGGAGATGGCCACAAACGCTGCCCTCTATATTTGGTGGTTTCAGAACCGTAACTGGTTGTTCTTACCCTTGGTGGCAACAATTCATTATTGTTTCTCAGATTCTAAGTAATAGTACGCTCACAGAAAATCTCCTTCATAAAAGGGGGTTTATGTTCTTCTTAGTTTTGAACATTTCAATAATAAGAGTTTGCAGGTTCTTTGCATGAATACTAACTGTGTCATCCTTTTTTAGGAGGGTGCTAAAGCTAGATTCATAATCCTTGTATGCGATTCTCAGGGCCCTTTCATGTATTCTATTAATCTTTTTATTCAGGTGCCTTCTGTGGAACATCCAGACTAATGGAAAATATTGAAACTGGCTAATTATAAAGGCTCTCATTAAGATTTTTAGTTTATTAGAGTCCATGCATCCAGATATGCGAGCGAGAGCGAAAAGTTTGTTCCCAGCCTTCTTACACAACTTACTGATATGTGTCTCAAATTGAGCCTTTTGTCAATCACAACGCCTAGTAACTTTTCCTCTTCCGTATTTTCTATGACAGAATCTCTCACATTAACCCTGATCTGCTGATTGGAGTTTCTACCAAGTATGAGTAAATGACATTTTTCTGTATTCAGTTTCATAAAGTTATCAGCGAACCATTGAATAATAATGTTTGAATCATTCTCCAACCTTGCGATTACGTTATCAAGATTATTGTCACATGCATTTATGGTTGTATCATTCGCGTAATTGCATATATCTGTATTCTATATGGATAGTAACAAGTCATTGATGTAGATGTTAAAGAACAGGGGACCAAGAACCGAGCCTTGTGGAACACCAAGAGACAGTTGTTTGTTGGCACTAAATGACCCATTGATCTTAACTCTCTGGTGCCTATTTTCTAAGAAGCTGTTAACGAGACGCAGAGCTTCACGGCTGAAACCATAAGCATCTAGTTTTGCTAAAAGTAGGTCATGTTTAATAAAGTCGAACGCTTTGGATAAATCCATCTAGATTGCGCCGATATTCCCCCCATTGTCTAAGCTTGTTTTCCACTTCTCCAGCATTTGTACCAAAGCGTGCTGTGTATTATACCCTTTACGAAACCCGCAAAGAAGTGATGATAGATAAGGTGACATAAAATCAATAATTTGTTTATCCAAAAGTCTCTCAAATACCTTAGAAACAGTTGGTAAAACGCTCACGGGTCTGTAATTTTCCTTCCTGGTTTTCTCCTCTGTTTTATGAAGAGAAGTGACATCCGCTAGTTTCAATAAGTCCGGAAACACACCATTTTGTACGCAATCATTAAAAATAACTTGCATCAATTCGGAGCCAATTTCAGAGCTGCTTTTCAGCAATTTAGCAGGTATATTTTGGAAGGTTGTTGCCTTTTTAGGATCAAGTCTCCCAATTTAAGTATGCATCTGTTCCAACAAAACCTTTTGGAATTTGAAGGAATCTTCGTTGCTTTGAGCAAACTTGCGGATATTCCTTATGCTTGGGTGGTTGAAATACTTGATTATATTTCTATCTATGGGATCTGAGACACCTTCTGTACTTGAAACAACCTCGCTGTTGTCCTTAAGACCTAATGAGTCAGTTATGGATACAAAGTAATCATTAAGGGTTTCAGCAACCTCCTTATCATTGGAGATTATCGTGTCATTTTCAATAAGAGTTATTTTCAAATTGGATTGACCTTTATCGGAAAGAATAGGTTTTACAGTCCTCCAAAACTTTTTATTGTCAGTAATATCAGAAATATTCAAATTTTTGGAAAAATTTCGTTTTTCCTTTCTGAATAATTAAAAACACAAGTTACGCTGCCGGCGAAACGCTTCCCAGTGTTATTTCAAAACAATTTTGACAAGCGCTGTAGTCTAAATCGGTAGTTTTGATAATTTCTAACTCTTTCTTAAGTTCTCGTTTAAAAGTCAGTTCCAGAAAATCCTTATAATCTCTCTATTTGATAACAGAAGGCCCAGATTTTGTGTACGTTGTTTTCAAAGCTGTGACTATCATTTTGTTTAAGTCAGAGAGGCCTGTCTCGAATGTTCTGGTATGTTGGAAACTCCTGTACCTATTTGTTGAAATTAGATCAATACAACGTGGTTTATTAGCCCTAAAACAGGTTGGCTCTTTTAAGCCTGGTTTCCATATCGTCGTAAGCGATGGGGACGTGTCCCAGCAGAGGATCAGCGATGCTCTGCTGGGACACGTCCCCGTCGCTTACAACGATATGGAAACCAGGCTTTACCAGATTTTTGAGGTCATAGCTGTTCATAGCTGTTCAGATTTTCATGACGAAGCGAAGTAATAAAGTAACGAGTGTTAAAGTTTCAGCGACATTCGTTTGCTTCGTTCGGTTACTTCGTTTGCATCCTGTCTTGTCTCTATATGAAGTTCATGAATTGCGTCGTACTGAATCGTTTCAATTCAACAATGTCAAACTTAATTGAGTCAAACCAAACTTAATTGCTTCGTACTGAATTGTTTCAATTAAATTGTGTCAAGCTGAATTTTGTCAAACTGAATTGTGCTAAACTGACATGTGCCAAGCTGAATTGTGTCCAACCAAACTAAATTGCGTCAAACTAAAGTGTGACAATATGAATTGTGTTTAACTGAATTGAGCCAAACTGATTTGCGTCAAACTGAATTGTGTCAAACTTAATTACGTCAACCTGATTTGTGCCAAACTGAATTGTGTCCAACTGAAGTGTGTCAAACTGAATTGTGTCAAAATGAATTGTGTCAAACTGAATTGTGTCAAACTGAATTGTGCCAAACTGAATTGTGTCAAACTGAATTTTGTTAAACTGAATTTCATCAAACTGAATTGTGCTCAACTGAATTGTGTTAATGAAATTGTGTCAAACTGAATTGCGTCAATGAAATTGTGTCAGACTGAATTGTGTCAAACTGAATTGTGCCAAACTGAATAAAGTCAAGTGAACTGTGTCAAACTTAATTGAGTCAAACCAAACCTAATTGCGTCAAATTGAATTGTGTCAACCTTAATTGTGTCAAACGGAATTGAGCCATACTGTATTGTGTTAAACTGAATTGTGTTAAAGTGAATCTCGTCAAAGAGAATTGCGTGAACCTGATTTGTGTCAAACTAAATTGTGTCAAACTGATGTGTGTCAAACTGAATTGTGTCAAACTGAATTTCATGAAACTGAATTGTGCCGAACTGTATAGTGTTAAACTGAATTGTGTCAAACTGAATTGTGTCAAACTGAATTGTTTGAAACTGAAGTGTGTCAAACTCAATTGTGCCAAACTGAATTGTTTTAAACTGAATTGTTTCCAACTGAATTGTATCAACCTGAATTGTGTCAAACTGAATTGTGTCCTACTGAAGTGTGTCAAACTGAATTGTGTCAAACTGAATTGTGCCAAACTGAATTGTGTTAAACTGAATTGTGTTAATCCAAACTGAAGTGCGTCAAACTGAATTCTGTCAATTGAATTGTGTCAAACTGAATTGTGTCAATTGAATTGTCTCAAACTAAATGTGTCAATTGAATTCTGTCAAACTGAATTGTCTCAAACTAAATTCTGTCAAATCAAACTTAATTGCGTCAAACTGAATTGTGTCAAACCGAATTGTGACAAACTGAATTGTGCCAAACTGAAATGTGTCAAACCAAACTAATTTGCGTTAAACTGAATTGTTTCAAACCAAACTTAATTGTGTCAAACTGAAATGCGTCAAACTGAATTGTGCCAAACTGAATTGTGTCAAACTGAATTGAGCGAAAGTGTATTGTGTTTAACTGAATTGAGCCAAACTGATTTGCGTCAAACTGAATTGTGCCAAACTGAATTGTTTCAAACTGAATTGTGCCAAACTGAATTGTGTCAAACTGAATTGAGCGAAACTGTTTTGTGTTTAACTGAATTGAGCCAAACTGATTTGCGTCAAACTGAATTGTGTCAAACTTAATTACGTCAAACTGAATTGTGTCAAATTGAAGTGTATCAAAATGAATTGTGTCAAACAGAATTGTGCCACACTGAATTGGGTCAAACTGAATTGTGCCAAACTGAATTGTGTTAAACTGAATTGTGGCAAACTGATTTGCGTCAAACTGAATTGAGTCAATTTAATTGTGTCAAACTAAATATGTCAATTGAATTCTGTCAAACTGATTTGTGTCAAATCGAATTGTGTTAATCCAAACTGAAGTGCGTCAAACTGAATTCTGTCAATTGAATTGTGTCAAACTGAATTGTGTCAATTGAATTGTCTCAAACTAAATGTGTCAATTGAATTCTGTCAAACTGAATTGTCTCAAACTAAATTCTGTCAAATCAAACTTAATTGCGTCAAACTGAATTGTGTCAAACCGAATTGTGACAAACTGAATTGTGCCAAACTGAAATGTGTCAAACCAAACTAATTTGCGTTAAACTGAATTGTGTCAAATTAAACTTAATTGTGTCAAACTGAAATCCGTCAAACTGAATTGTGCCAAACTGAATTGTGTCAAACTGAATTGAGCAAAAGTGTAATGTGTTTAACTGAATTGAGCCAAAATGATTTGCGTCAAACTGAATTGTGCCAAACTGAATTGTTTAAAACTGAATTGTGCCAAACTGAATTGTGTCAAACTGAATTGAGCGAAACTGTTTTGTATTTAACTGAATTGAGCCAAACTGATTTGCGTCAAACTGAATTGTGTCAAACTTAATTACGTCAAACTGAATTGTGTCAAATTGAAGTGTATCAAAATGAATTGTGTCAAACAGAATTGTGCCACACTGAATTGGGTCAAACTGAATTGTGCGAAACTGAATTGTGTGAAACTGAAATGTGGCAAACTGATTTGCGTCAAACTGAATTGAGTCAATTGAATTGTGTCAAACTAAATATGTCAATTGAATTCTGTCAAACTGATTTGTGTCAAATCGAATTGTGTTAATCCAAACTGAAGTGCGTCAAACTGAATTCTGTCAATTGAATTGTGTCAAACTGAATTGTGTCAATTGAATTGTCTCAAACTAAATGTGTCAATTGAATTCTGTCAAACTGAATTGTCTCAAACTAAATTCTGTCAAATCAAACTTAATTGCGTCAAACTGAATTGTGTCAAACCGAATTGTGTCAAACTGAATTGTGCCAAACTGAAATGTGTCAAACCAAACTAATTTGCGTCAAACTGAATTGCGTCAAACCAAACTTAATTGTGTCAAACTGAAATCCGTCAAACTGAATTGTGCCAAACTGAATTGTGTCAAACTGAATTGAGCGAAAGTGTATTGTGTTTAACTGAATTGAGCAAAACTGATTCGCGTCAAACTGAATTGTGCCAAACTGAATTGTTTCAAACTGAATTGTGTCAAACCAAACTAAATTGTGCCAAACTGAAGTGTGGCAAACTGATTTGTTTCAAACTGAATTTTGTCAAACTCAATTGTGTCAAACAGAATTGTGTCATTGGAATTGTGTCAAACTAAAGGTGTGAATTGAATCCTGTCAAACTGAATTGTGTCAAACTGAATTGAGCGAAAGTGTATTCTGTTTAACTGAATTGAGCCAAACTGATTTGCGTCAAACTGAATTGTGTCAAACTGAAATGAGCGAAAGTGTATTGTGTTTAACTGAATTGAGCCAAACTGATTTGCGTCAAACTGACTTGTGCCAAACTGAATTGTTTCAAACTGAATTGTGCCAAACTGAATTGTGTCAAACTGAATTTTGTTAAACTGAATCTCGTCAAAGAGAATTGCGTGAACCTGATTTGTGTCAAACTAAATTGTGTCAAACTGATGTGTGTCAAACTGAATTGTGTCAAACTGAATTTCATGAAACTGAATTGTGCCGAACTGTATAGTGTTAAACTGAATTGTGTCAAACTGAATTGTGTCAAACTGAATTGTTTGAAACTGAAGTGTGTCAAACTCAATTGTGCCAAACTGAATTGTTTTAAACTGAATTGTTTCCAACTGAATTGTATCAACCTGAATTGTGTCAAACTGAATTGTGTCCTACTGAAGTGTGTCAAACTGAATTGTGTCAAACTGAATTGTGCCAAACTGAATTGTGTTAAACTGAATTGTGTTAATCCAAACTGAAGTGCGTCAAACTGAATTCTGTCAATTGAATTGTGTCAAACTGAATTGTGTCAATTGAATTGTCTCAAACTAAATGTGTCAATTGAATTCTGTCAAACTGAATTGTCTCAAACTAAATTCTGTCAAATCAAACTTAATTGTGTCAAACTGAATTGTGTCAAACCGAATTGTGACAAACTGAATTGTGCCAAACTGAAATGTGTCAAACCAAACTAATTTGCGTTAAACTGAATTGTGTCAAATTAAACTTAATTGTGTCAAACTGAAATCCGTCAAACTGAATTGTGCCAAACTGAATTGTGTCAAACTGAATTGAGCGAAAGTGTATTGTGTTTAACTGAATTGAGCCAAACTGATTTGCGTCAAACTGAATTGTGCCAAACTGAATTGTTTAAAACTGAATTGTGCCAAACTGAATTGTGTCAAACTGAATTGAGCGAAACTGTTTTGTATTTAACTGAATTGAGCCAAACTGATTTGCGTCAAACTGAATTGTGTCAAACTTAATTACGTCAAACTGAATTGTGTCAAATTGAAGTGTATCAAAATGAATTGTGTCAAACAGAATTGTGCCACACTGAATTGGGTCAAACTGAATTGTGCGAAACTGAATTGTGTGAAACTGAAATGTGGCAAACTGATTTGCGTCAAACTGAATTGAGTCAATTGAATTGTGTCAAACTAAATATGTCAATTGAATTCTGTCAAACTGATTTGTGTCAAATCGAATTGTGTTAATCCAAACTGAAGTGCGTCAAACTGAATTCTGTCAATTGAATTGTGTCAAACTGAATTGTGTCAATTGAATTGTCTCAAACTAAATGTGTCAATTGAATTCTGTCAAACTGAATTGTCTCAAACTAAATTCTGTCAAATCAAACTTAATTGCGTCAAACTGAATTGTGTCAAACCGAATTGTGTCAAACTGAATTGTGCCAAACTGAAATGTGTCAAACCAAACTAATTTGCGTCAAACTGAATTGCGTCAAACCAAACTTAATTGTGTCAAACTGAAATCCGTCAAACTGAATTGTGCCAAACTGAATTGTGTCAAACTGAATTGAGCGAAAGTGTATTGTGTTTAACTGAATTGAGCAAAACTGATTCGCGTCAAACTGAATTGTGCCAAACTGAATTGTTTCAAACTGAATTGTGCCAAACTGAATTGTGTCAAACTGAATTGAGCGAAACTGTTTTGTGTTTAACTGAATTGAGCCAAACTGATTTGCGTCAAACTGAATTGTGTCAAACTTAATTACGTCAAACTGAATCGTGTAAAATTGAAGTGTATCAAAATGAATTGTGTCAAACAGAATTGTGCCACACTGAATTGGGTCAAACTGAATTGTGCCAAACTGAATTGTGTTAAACTGAATTGTGTTAATCCAAACTGAAGTGCGTCAAACTGAATTCTGTCAATTGAATTGTGTCAAACTGAATTGTGTCAATTGAATTGTCTCAAACTAAATGTGTCAATTGAATTCTGTCAAACTGAATTGTCTCAAACTAAATTCTGTCAAATCAAACTTAATTGCGTCAAACTGAATTGTGTCAAACCGAATTGTGACAAACTGAATTGTGCCAAACTGAAATGTGTCAAACCAAACTAATTTGCGTTAAACTGAATTGTGTCAAATTAAACTTAATTGTGTCAAACTGAAATCCGTCAAACTGAATTGTGCCAAACTGAATTGTGTCAAACTGAATTGAGCGAAAGTGTATTGTGTTTAACTGAATTGAGCCAAACTGATTTGCGTCAAACTGAATTGTGCCAAACTGAATTGTTTAAAACTGAATTGTGCCAAACTGAATTGTGTCAAACTGAATTGAGCGAAACTGTTTTGTATTTAACTGAATTGAGCCAAACTGATTTGCGTCAAACTGAATTGTGTCAAACTTAATTACGTCAAACTGAATTGTGTCAAATTGAAGTGTATCAAAATGAATTGTGTCAAACAGAATTGTGCCACACTGAATTGGGTCAAACTGAATTGTGCGAAACTGAATTGTGTGAAACTGAAATGTGGCAAACTGATTTGCGTCAAACTGAATTGAGTCAATTGAATTGTGTCAAACTAAATATGTCAATTGAATTCTGTCAAACTGATTTGTGTCAAATCGAATTGTGTTAATCCAAACTGAAGTGCGTCAAACTGAATTCTGTCAATTGAATTGTGTCAAACTGAATTGTGTCAATTGAATTGTCTCAAACTAAATGTGTCAATTGAATTCTGTCAAACTGAATTGTCTCAAACTAAATTCTGTCAAATCAAACTTAATTGCGTCAAACTGAATTGTGTCAAACCGAATTGTGTCAAACTGAATTGTGCCAAACTGAAATGTGTCAAACCAAACTAATTTGCGTCAAACTGAATTGCGTCAAACCAAACTTAATTGTGTCAAACTGAAATCCGTCAAACTGAATTGTGCCAAACTGAATTGTGTCAAACTGAATTGAGCGAAAGTGTATTGTGTTTAACTGAATTGAGCAAAACTGATTCGCGTCAAACTGAATTGTGCCAAACTGAATTGTTTCAAACTGAATTGTGCCAAACTGAATTGTGTCAAACTGAATTGAGCGAAACTGTTTTGTGTTTAACTGAATTGAGCCAAACTGATTTGCGTCAAACTGAATTGTGTCAAACTTAATTACGTCAAACTGAATCGTGTAAAATTGAAGTGTATCAAAATGAATTGTGTCAAACAGAATTGTGCCACACTGAATTGGGTCAAACTGAATTGTGCGAAACTGAATTGTGTGAAACTGAAATGTGCCAAACTGATTTGCGTCAAACTGAATTGAGTCAATTGAATTGTGTCAAACTAAATATGTCAATTGAATTCCGTCAAACTGATTTGTGTCAAATCGAATTGTGTTAATCCAAACTGAAGTGCGTCAAACTGAATTCTGTCAATTGAATTGTGTCAAACTGAATTGTGTCAATTGAATTGTCTCAAACTAAATGTGTCAATTGAATTCTGTCAAACTGAATTGTCTCAAACTAAATTGTGTCAAATCAAACTTAATTGCGTCAAACTGAATTGTGTCAAACCGAATTGTGTCAAACTGAATTGTGCCAAACTGAAATGTGTCAAACCAAACTAATTTGCGTCAAACTGAATTGTGTCAAACCAAACTTAATTGTGTCAAACTGAAATCCGTCAAACTGAATTGTGCCAAACTGAATTGTGTCAAACTGAATTGAGCGAAAGTGTATTGTGTTTAACTGATTTGAGCAAAACTGATTCGCGTCAAACTGAATTGTGCCAAACTGAATTGTTTCAAACTGAATTGTGTCAAACCAAACTAAATTGTGCCAAACTGAAGTGTGGCAAACTGATTTGTTTCAAACTGAATTTTGTCAAACTCAATTGTGTCAAACAGAATTGTGTCATTGGAATT
Source organism: Catostylus mosaicus (assembly GCA_964019065.1). Lineage (NCBI taxonomy): Eukaryota > Metazoa > Cnidaria > Scyphozoa > Rhizostomeae > Catostylidae > Catostylus > Catostylus mosaicus. The sequence goes on from OZ025186.1 coordinate 9,440,893, forward strand.
GTGTCAAACTAAATGTGTGAATTGAATCCTGTCAAACTGAATTGTGTCAAACTGAATTGAGCGAAAGTGTATTCTGTTTAACTGAATTGAGCCAAACTGATTTGCGTCAAACTGAATTGTGTCAAACTGAAATGAGCGAAAGTGTATTGTGTTTAACTGAATTGAGCCAAACTGATTTGCGTCAAACTGAATTGTGCCAAACTGAATTGTTTCAAACTGAATTGTGCCAAACTGAATTGTGTCAAACTGAATTTTGTTAAACTGAATTTCATCAAACTGAATTGTGCTCAACTGAATTGTGTTATTTTAAATGTGTCAAACTGAATTGCGTCAATGAAATTGTGTCAGACTGAATTGTGTCAAACTGAATTGTGCCAAACTGAATAAAGTCAATTGAACTGTGTCAAACTGAATTGTGTCAAACCGAATTGCGTCAAACTGATTTGTGCCAAACTGAAATGTGTCAAACCAAACTAAATTGCGTCAAACTGAATTGTTTCAAACCAAACTTAATCGTGTCAAACTCAAATGCGTCAAACTGAATTGTGCCAAACTGAATTGTGTCAGACTGAATTGAGCGAAAGTGTATTGTGTTTAACTGAATTGAGCCAAACTGATTTGCGTCAAACTGAATTGTGCCAAACTCAATAAAGTCAATTGAACTGTGTCAAACTTAATTGAGTCAAACCAAACCTAATTGCGTCAAACTGAATTGTGTCAAACTTAATTGTGTCAAAAGGAATTGAGCCATACTGTATTGTGTTAAACTGAATTGTGTTAAAGTGGATTTCATGTAACTGAATTGTGTAAGACTGAATTGTGTCAAACTGAATTGTGCCAAACTGAATTGTGTTAAACTGAATTTCATCAAACTGAATTGTGCTCAACTGAATTGTGTTATTTGAAATGTGTCAAACTGAATTGCGTCAATTGAATTGTATCAAACTGAATTGTGTGAACCTGAATTGTGCCAAACTGAATTAAGTCAATTGAACTGTGTCAAACTTAATTGACTCAAACCAAACCTAATTGCGTCAAATTGAATTGTGTCAAACTTAATTTTGTCAAACTGAATTGAGCCAAACTGTATTGTGTTAAACTGAATTGTGTTAAACTGAATTTCATGTAACTGAATTGTGCCAAAATGAACTGTGTCAAACTAAATTCTGTCAAACTGAATTGTGTCAAACCAAACTGAATTGTTTCAAACTGAATTTTGTCATACTGAATTGTGTCAAGCCACACTGAATTGTGTCAAACTGAATTGTGTCAAACTGAATTCCGTTGAACTGAATTGTGTAAATTGAATTGTGTCAAAGTTAATTGTGTCAAACCAAACTTAATTGCGTCAAACTGAATTGTGTCAAACTGAATTGTATCAAACCGAATTGTGTCAAGCTGAAATGTGCCAAACTGAAATGTATCAAGCTGAAATGTGTCCACCTGAATTGCGTCAAGCTCAATTGTATAAAACTCAATTTTATTAAACTGAATTGTGTCAGACTGAATTGTTTCAAACTGAATTCCGTCAAACCAAGCATAATTGTGTCAAACTCAATTGTGTCAAGCTGAATTGTGTCAAACCAAACTTAATTGCATCAAACTGAAATGTGTCAAACTGAATTGTGCCTAAACTGAAATGTGTCAAACTGAATTGCGTCGTACTGAATTATTTCAATTGAACTGTCTCAAACTTAATTGTGTCAAACCAAACTTTATTGCGTCAAACTCAAATGTGTCAAACTGAATAATGCCAAAACTGAATTGTGTCAAACTGAATTGCCTCGTACTGACTTGTTTCAATTGAACTGTGTCAAACTTAATTATGTCAAACTGAATTGTTTCAATCCAAACTTCATTGCGTCAAACTGAATTGTGTCAACCTTAATTGTATCAAACTGAACTGTGTCAAACCAAACTTAATTGCGTCAAACTGAAGCGCGTCAAACGGAATAGCATGAACCTGATTTGTTCCAAACTGAATTGTGTCCAACTGAAGTGGGTCAAACTGAATTGTGTCAAACGTAATTGTGCCAAACTGAATTGTGTTAAACTGAATTTCATCAAACTGAATTGTGCTCAACTGAATTGTGTTGTTTGAAATGTGTCAAACTGAATTGCGTCAATTAAATTGTGTCAGACTGAATTGTGCCAACCTGAATTGTGCCAAACTGAATTAAGTCAATTGAACTGTGTCAAACTTAATTGAGTCATACCAAACTTAATTGCGTCAAACTGAATTGTGTCAAACCAAACTTAATTGTGTCAAACTCAAATGCGTTAAACTGAATTGTGTCAAACTGAATTGAGCCAAACTGTATTGTGTTAAACTGAATTGTGTTAAACTGAATTTCATGTAACTGAATTGTGCGAAACTGTATTGTGTTAAACTGAATTGTGTCAAACTGAATTGTGTCAAACCGAATTGTATCAAACTGAAGTGTATCAAACTGAATTATGCCAAACTGAATTGTGTCAAGCTGAAATGTTTGAAGCTGAATTGCGTCAAACTGAATTGTGCCAAACTGAATTGTGTCAAACTGAATTGAGCGAAAGTGTATTGTGTTTAACTGAATTGAGCAAAACTAATTCGCGTCAAACTGAATTGTGCCAAACTGAATTGTTTCAAACTGAATTGTGCCAAACTGAATTGTGTCAAACTGAATTGAGCGAAACTGTTTTGTGTTTAACTGAATTGAGCCAAACTGATTTGCGTCAAACTGAATTGTGTCAAACTTAATTACGTCAAACTGAATCGTGTAAAATTGAAGTGTATCAAAATGAATTGTGTCAAACAGAATTGTGCCACACTGAATTGGGTCAAACTGAATTGTGCGAAACTGAATTGTGTGAAACTGAAATGTGCCAAACTGATTTGCGTCAAACTGAATTGAGTCAATTGAATTGTGTCAAACTAAATATGTCAATTGAATTCCGTCAAACTGATTTGTGTCAAATCGAATTGTGTTAATCCAAACTGAAGTGCGTCAAACTGAATTCTGTCAATTGAATTGTGTCAAACTGAATTGTGTCAATTGAATTGTCTCAAACTAAATGTGTCAATTGAATTCTGTCAAACTGAATTGTCTCAAACTAAATTGTGTCAAATCAAACTTAATTGCGTCAAACTGAATTGTGTCAAACCGAATTGTGTCAAACTGAATTGTGCCAAACTGAAATGTGTCAAACCAAACTAATTTGCGTCAAACTGAATTGTGTCAAACCAAACTTAATTGTGTCAAACTGAAATCCGTCAAACTGAATTGTGCCAAACTGAATTGTGTCAAACTGAATTGAGCGAAAGTGTATTGTGTTTAACTGATTTGAGCAAAACTGATTCGCGTCAAACTGAATTGTGCCAAACTGAATTGTTTCAAACTGAATTGTGTCAAACCAAACTAAATTGTGCCAAACTGAAGTGTGGCAAACTGATTTGTTTCAAACTGAATTTTGTCAAACTCAATTGTGTCAAACAGAATTGTGTCATTGGAATTGTGTCAAACTAAATGTGTGAATTGAATCCTGTCAAACTGAATTGTGTCAAACTGAATTGAGCGAAAGTGTATTCTGTTTAACTGAATTGAGCCAAACTGATTTGCGTCAAATTGAATTGTGTCAAACTGAAATGAGCGAAAGTGTATTGTGTTTAACTGAATTGAGCCAAACTGATTTGCGTCAAACTGAATTGTGCCAAACTGAATTGTTTCAAACTGAATTGTGCCAAACTGAATTGTGTCAAACTGAATTTTGTTAAACTGAATTTCATCAAACTGAATTGTGCTCAACTGAATTGTGTTATTTTAAATGTGTCAAACTGAATTGCGTCAATGAAATTGTGTCAGACTGAATTGTGTCAAACTGAATTGTGCCAAACTGAATAAAGTCAATTGAACTGTGTCAAACTGAATTGTGTCAAACCGAATTGCGTCAAACTGATTTGTGCCAAACTGAAATGTGTCAAACCAAACTAAATTGCGTCAAACTGAATTGTTTCAAACCAAACTTAATCGTGTCAAACTCAATTGCGTCAAACTGAATTGTGCCAAACTGAATTGTGTCAGACTGAATTGAGCGAAAGTGTATTGTGTTTAACTGAATTGAGCCAAACTGATTTGCGTCAAACTGAATTGTGCCAAACTCAATAAAGTCAATTGAACTGTGTCAAACTTAATTGAGTCAAACCAAACCTAATTGCGTCAAACTGAATTGTGTCAAACTTAATTGTGTCAAAAGGAATTGAGCCATACTGTATTGTGTTAAACTGAATTGTGTTAAAGTGGATTTCATGTAACTGAATTGTGTAAGACTGAATTGTGTCAAACTGAATTGTGCCAAACTGAATTGTGTTAAACTGAATTTCATCAAACTGAATTGTGCTCAACTGAATTGTGTTATTTGAAATGTGTCAAACTGAATTGCGTCAATTGAATTGTATCAAACTGAATTGTGTGAACCTGAATTGTGCCAAACTGAATTAAGTCAATTGAACTGTGTCAAACTTAATTGACTCAAACCAAACCTAATTGCGTCAAATTGAATTGTGTCAAACTTAATTTTGTCAAACTGAATTGAGCCAAACTGTATTGTGTTAAACTGAATTGTGTTAAACTGAATTTCATGTAACTGAATTGTGCCAAAATGAACTGTGTCAAACTAAATTCTGTCAAACTGAATTGTGTCAAACCAAACTGAATTGTTTCAAACTGAATTTTGTCATACTGAATTGTGTCAAGCCACACTGAATTGTGTCAAACTGAATTGTGTCAAACTGAATTCCGTTGAACTGAATTGTGTAAATTGAATTGTGTCAAACTTAATTGTGTCAAACCAAACTTAATTGCGTCAAACTGAATTGTGTCAAACTGAATTGTATCAAACCGAATTGTGTCAAGCTGAAATGTGCCAAACTGAAATGTATCAAGCTGAAATGTGTCGACCTGAATTGCGTCAAGCTCAATTGTATAAAACTCAATTTTATTAAACTGAATTGTGTCAGACTGAATTGTTTCAAACTGAATTCCGTCAAACCAAGCATAATTGTGTCAAACTCAATTGTGTCAAGCTGAATTGTGTCAAACCAAACTTAATTGCATCAAACTGAAATGTGTCAAACTGAATTGTGCCTAAACTGAAATGTGTCAAACTGAATTGCGTCGTACTGAATTATTTCAATTGAACTGTCTCAAACTTAATTGTGTCAAACCAAACTTTATTGCGTCAAACTCAAATGTGTCAAACTGAATAATGCCAAAACTGAATTGTGTCAAACTGAATTGCCTCGTACTGACTTGTTTCAATTGAACTGTGTCAAACTTAATTATGTCAAACTGAATTGTTTCAATCCAAACTTCATTGCGTCAAACTGAATTGTGTCAACCTTAATTGTATCAAACTGAACTGTGTCAAACCAAACTTAATTGCGTCAAACTGAAGCGCGTCAAACGGAATAGCATGAACCTGATTTGTTCCAAACTGAATTGTGTCCAACTGAAGTGGGTCAAACTGAATTGTGTCAAACGTAATTGTGCCAAACTGAATTGTGTTAAACTGAATTTCATCAAACTGAATTGTGCTCAACTGAATTGTGTTGTTTGAAATGTGTCAAACTGAATTGCGTCAATTAAATTGTGTCAGACTGAATTGTGCCAACCTGAATTGTGCCAAACTGAATTAAGTCAATTGAACTGTGTCAAACTTAATTGAGTCATACCAAACTTAATTGCGTCAAACTGAATTGTGTCAAACCAAACTTAATTGTGTCAAACTCAAATGCGTTAAACTGAATTGTGTCAAACTGAATTGAGCCAAACTGTATTGTGTTAAACTGAATTGTGTTAAACTGAATTTCATGTAACTGAATTGTGCGAAACTGTATTGTGTTAAACTGAATTGTGTCAAACTGAATTGTGTCAAACCGAATTGTATCAAACTGAAGTGTATCAAACTGAATTATGCCAAACTGAATTGTGTCAAGCTGAAATGTTTGAAGCTGAATTGCGTCAAACTGAATTGTGCCAAAATGAACTGTGTCAAACTGAATTTTGTCAAATCGAAATGTGTCAAACCAAACTAAATTGTGCCAAACTGACGTTTGGCAAACTGAATTGTTTCAAACTGAATTTTGTCAAACTCAATTGTGTCAAACTGAATTGTGTCATTGGAATTGTGTCAAACTAAATGTGTCAATTGAATTCTGTCAAACTGGATTGTGTCAAACCAAACTCAATTGTGTCAAACTGAATTTTGTCACACTGAATTGTGTCAAGCCACACTGAATTGTGTCAAACTGAATTGTGTCAAACAGAATTCCGTTGAACTGAATTGTGTAAATTGAATTGTGTCAAACTTAATTGTGTCAAACAAAACTTAATTGCGTCAAACTGAATTGTGTCAAACTGAATTGTATCAAACCGAATTGTGTCAAGCTGAAATGTGCCAAACTGAAATGTGTCAAGCTGAATTGTGTCCAACTGAATTTCGTCAAGCTCAATTGTATAAAACTCAATTTTGTTAACCTGAATTGTGTCAGACTGAATTGTTTCAAACTGAATTCCGTCAAACCAAGCATAATTGTGTCAAACTGAATTGTGCCTAAACTGAAATGTGTCAAACTGAATTGCGTCGTACTGAATTATTTCAATTGAACTGTCTCAAACTTAATTGTGTCAAACCAAACTTTATTGCGTCAAACTGAAATGTGTCAAACTGAATAATGCCAAAACTGAATTGTGTCAAACTGAATTGCGTCGTACTGAATTGTTTCAATTGAACTGTGTCAAACTTAATTATGTCAAACTGAATTGTTTCAATCCAAACTTAATTGCGTCAAACTGAATTGTGTCAACCTTAATTGTATCAAACTGAACTGTGTCAAACCAAACTTAATTGCGTCAAACTGAAGCGCGTCAAACGGAATAGCATGAACCTGATTTGTTCCAAACTAAATTGTGTCCAACTGAAGTGTGTCAAACTAAATTGTGTCAAACGTAATTATGCCAAACTGAATTGTGTTAAACTGAACTTCATCAAACTGATTTGTGCTCAACTGAATTGTGTTGTTTGAAATGTGTCAAACTGAATTGCGTCAATTAAATTGTGTCAGACTGAATTGTGCCAACCTGAATTGTGCCAAACTGAATTAAGTCAATTGAACTGTGTCAAACTTAATTGAGTCATACCAAACTTAATTGCGTCAAACTGAATTGTGTCAAACCAAACTTAATTGTGTCAAACTCAAATGCGTTAAACTGAATTGTGTCAAACTGAATTGTGTCAAACCGAATTGTGTCAAACTGAAGTGTGTCAAACTGAATTGTGCCAAACTGAATTGTGTCAAGCTGAAATGTTTGAAGCTGAATTGCGTCAAACTGAATTGTGCCAAAATGAACTGTGTCAAACTAAATTGTGTCAAATCGAAATGTGTCAAACCAAACTTAATTGTGCCAAACTGAAGTTTGGCAAACTGAAGTTTGGCAAACTGAATTGTTTCAAACTTAATTTTGTCAAACTCAATTGTGTCAAACTGAATTGTGTCATTGGAATTGTGTCAAACTAAATGTGTCAATTGAATTCTGTCAAACTGAATTGTGTCAAACCAAACTGAATTGTGTCAAATTGAATTTTGTCATACTGAATTGTGTCAAGCCACACTGAATTGTGTCAAACTGAATTGTGTCAAACTGAATTCCGTTGAACTGAATTGTGTAAATTGAATTGTGTCAAACTTAATTGTGTCAAACCAAACTTAATTGCGTCAAACTGAATTGTGTCAAACTGAATTGTATCAAACCGAATTGTGTCAAACTGAATTTTGTCATTGGAATTGTGTCAAACTAAATGTGTCAATTGAATTCTGTCAAACTGAATTGTGTCAAACTAAACTGAATTGTGTCAAACTGAATTTTGTCATACTGAATTGTGTCAAGCCACACTGAATTGTGTCAAACTGAATTGTGTCAAACTGAATTCCGTTGAACTGAATTGTGTAAATTGAATGGTGTCAAACTTAATTGTGTCAAACCAAACTTAATTGCGTCAAACTGAATTGTGTCAAACTGAATTGTATCAAACCGAATTGTGTCAAGCTGAAATGTGCCAAACTGAAATGTATCAAGCTGAAATGTGTCCAACTGAATTGCGTCAAGCTCAATTGTATAAAACTCAATTTTGTTAAACTGAATTGTGTCAGACTGAATTGTTTCAAACTGAATTCCGTCAAACCAAGCATAATTGTGTCAAACTCAATTGTATCAAGCTGAATTGTGTCAAACCAAACTTAATTGCATCAAACTGAATTGTGTCAAACTGAATTGTATCAAACCGAATTGTGTCAAGCAGAAATGTGCTAAACTGAAATGTATCAAGCTGAAATGTGTCCAACTGAATTGCGTCAAGCTCAATTGTATAAAACTCAATTTTGTTAAACTGAATTGTGTCAGACTGAATTGTTTCAAACTGAATTCCGTCAAACCAAGCATAATTGTGTCAAACTCAATTGTATCAAGCTGAATTGTGTCAAACCAAACTTAATTGCATCAAACTGAATTGTGTCAAACTGAATTGTGTCAAACTGAATTCCGTTGAACTGAATTGTGTAAATTGAATTGTGTCAAACTTAATTGTGTCAAACCAAACTTAATTGCGTCAAACTGAATTGTGTCAAACTGAATTGTATCAAACCGAATTGTGTCAAGCTGAAATGTGCCAAACTGAAATGTATCAAGCTGAAATGTGTCCAACTGAATTGCGTCTAGCTCAATTGTATAAAACTCAATTTTGTTAAACTGAATTGTGTCAGACTGAATTGTTTCAAACTGAATTCCGTCAAACCAAGCATAATTGTGTCAAACTCAATTGTGTCAAGCTGAATTGTGTCAAACCAAACTTAACTGCATCAAACTGAAATGTGTCAAACTGAATTGTGCCTAAACTGAAATGTGTCAAACTGAATTGCGTCGTACTGAATTATTTCAATTGAACTGTGTCAAACTTAATTGTGTCAAACCAAACTTTATTGCCTCAAACTGAAATGTATCAAACTGAATAATGCCAAAACTGAATTGTGTCAAACTGAATTGCGTCGTACTGAATTGTTTCAATTGAACTGTGTCAAACTTAATTATGTCAAACTGAATTGTTTCAAACCAAACTTAATTGCGTCAAACTGAATTGTGTCAACCTTAATTGTATCAAACTGAACTGTGTCAAACCAAACTTAATTGCGTCAAACTGAAGCGCGTCAAACGGAATAGCATGAACCTGATTTGTTCCAAACTGAATTGTGTCCAACTGAAGTGTGTCAAACTGAATTGTGTCAAACTGAATTGTGCCAAACTGAATTGTGTTAAACTGAATTTCATCAAACTGAATTGTGCTCAACTGACTTGTGTTATTTGAAATGTGTCAAACTGAATTGCGTCAATTAAATTGTGTCAGACTGAATTGTGCCAACCTGAATTGTGCCAAACTGAATTAAGTCAATTGAACTGTGTCAAACTTAATTGAGTCATACCAAACCTAATTGAGTCAAATTGAATTGTGTCAAACTTAATTGTGTCAAAAGGAATTGAGCCATACTGTATTGTGTTAAACTGAATTGTGTTAAAGTGGATTTCATGTAACTGAATTGTGTCAGACTGAATTGTGTCAAACTGAATTGTGCCAAACTGAATTGTGTTAAACTGAATTTCATCAAACTGAATTGTGCTCAACTGAATTGTGTTATTTGAAACGTGTCAAGCTGAATTGCGTCAATTAAATTGTATCAAACTGAATTTTGTGAACCTGAGTTGTGCCAAACTGAATTAAGTCATATGAACTGTGTCAAACTTAATTGAGTCAAACCAAACCTAATTGCGTCAAATTGAAGTGTGTCAAACTTAATTCTGTCAAACTGAATTGAGCCAAACTGTATTGTGTTAAACTGAATTGTGTTAAACTGAATTTCATGTAACTGAATTGTGCGAAACTGTATTGTGTTAAACTGAATTGTGTCAAACTGAATTGTGTCATTGGAATTGTGTCAAACTAAATGTGTCAATTGAATTCTTTCAAACTGAATTGTGTCAAACCAAACTGAATTGTTTCAAACTGAATTTTGTCATACTGAATTGTGTCAAGCCACACTGAAATGTGTCAAACTGAATTGTGTCAAACTGAATTCCGTTGAACTGAATTGTGTAAATTGAATTGTGTCAAACTTAATTGTGTCAAACCAAACTTAATTGCGTCAAACTGAATTGTGTCAAACTGAATTGTATCAAACCGAATTGTGTCAAGCTGAAATGTGCCAAACTGAAATGTGTCAAGCTGAATTGTGTCCAACTGAATTTCGTCAAGCTCAATTGTATAAAACTCAATTTTGTTAACCTGAATTGTGTCAGACTGAATTGTTTCAAACTGAATTCCGTCAAACCAAGCATAATTGTGTCAAACTCAATTGTGTCAAGCTGAATTGTGTCAAACCAAACTTAATTGCATCAAACTGAAATGTGTCAAACTGAATTGTGCCTAAACTGAAATGTGTCAAACTGAATTGCGTCGTACTGAATTATTTCAATTGAATTGTGTCAAACTTAATTGTGTCAAACCAAACTTAATTGCGTCAAACTCAAATGTGTCAAACTGAATAATGCCAAAACTGAATTGTGTCAAACTGAATTGCGTCGTACTGAATTGTTTCAATTGAACTGTGTCACACTTAATTATGTCAAATTGAATTGTTTCAAACCAAACTTAATTGCGTCAAACTGAATTGTGTCAACCTTAATTGTATCAAACTGAACTGTGTCAAACCAAACTTAATTGCGTCAAACTGAAGCGCGTCAAACGGAATGGCATGAACCTGATTTGTTCCAAACTAAATTGTGTCCAACTGAAGTGTGTCAAACTGAATTGTGTCAAACGTAATTGTGCCAAACTGAATTGTGTTAAACTGAATTTCATCAAACTGAATTGTGCTCAACTGAATTGTGTTGTTTGAAATGTGTCAAACTGAATTGCGTCAATTAAATTGTGTCAGACTAAATTGTGCCAACCTGAATTGTGCCAAACTGAATTAAGTCAATTGAACTGTGTCAAACTGAATTGAGTCATACCAAACTTAATTGCGTCAAACTGAATTGTGTCAAACCAAACTTAATTGTGTCAAACTCAAATGCGTTAAACTGAATTGTGTCAAACTGAATTGTGTCAAACCGAATTGTGTCAAACTGAAGTGTGTCAAACTGAATTGTGCCAAACTGAATTGTGTCAAGCTGAAATGTTTGAAGCTGAATTGCGTCGAACTAAATTGTGCCCAAATGAACTGTGTCAAACTGAATTGTGTCAAATCGAAATGTGTCAAACCAAACTAAATTGTGCCAAACTGACGTTTGGCAAACTGAATTGTTTCAAACTGAATTTTGTCAAACTCAATTGTGTCAAACTGAATTGTGTCATTGGAAGTGTGTCAAACTAAATGTGTCAATTGAATTCTGTCAAACTGAATTGTGTCAAACCAAACTGAATTGTGTCAAACTGAATTTTGTCATACTGAATTGTGTCAAGCCACACTGAATTGTGTCAAACTGAATTGTGTCAAACTGAATTCCGTTGAACTGCATTGTGTAAATTGAATTGTGTCAAACTTAATTGTGTCAAACCAAACTTAATTGCGTCAAACTGAATTGTGTCAAACTGAATTGTATCAAACCGAATTGTGTCAAGCTGAAATGTGCCAAACTGAAATGTATCAAGCTGAAATGTGTCCAACTGAATTGCGTCAAGCTCAATTGTATAAAACTCAATTTTGTTAAACTGAATTGTGTCAGACTGAATTGCTTCAAACTGAATTCCGTCAAACCAAGCATAATTGTATCAAACTCAATTGTGTCAAGCTGAATTGTGTCAAACCAAACTTAATTGCATCAAACTGAATTGTGTCAAACTGAATTGTATCAAACCGAATTGTGTCAAGCTGAAATGTGCCAAACTGAAATGTATCAAGCTGAAATGTGTCCAACTGAATTGCGTCAAGCTCAATTGTATAAAACTCAATTTTGTTAAACTGAATTGTGTCAGACTGAATTGTTTCAAACTGAATTCCGTCAAACCAAGCATAATTGTGTCAATCTCAATTGTGTCAAGCTGAATTGTGTCAAACCAAACTTAATTGCATCAAACTGAATTGTGTCAAACTGAATTGTGTCAAACTGAATTCCGTTGAACTGAATTGTGTAAATTGAATTGTGTCAAACTTAATTGTGTCAAACCAAACTTAATTGCGTCAAACTGAATTGTGTCAAACTCAATTGTGTCAAGCTGAATTGTGTCAAACCAAACTTGATTGCATCAAACTGAAATTTGTCAAACTGAATTGTGTCAAACCGAATTGTGTCAAACTGAAGTGTGTCAAACTCAATTGTGCCAAACTGAATTGTGCCAAAATGAACTGTGTCAAACTAAATTGTGTCAAATCGAAATGTGTCAAACCAAACTTAATTGTGCCAAACTGAAGTTTGGCAAACTGAAGTTTGGCAAACTGAATTGTTTCAAACTTAATTTTGTCAAACTCAATTGTGTCAGACTAAATTGTGCCAACCTGAATTGTGCCAAACTGAATTAAGTCAATTGAACTGTGTCAAACTTAATTGAGTCATACCAAACTTAATTGCGTCAAACTGAATTGTGTCAAACCAAACTTAATTGTGTCAAACTCAAATGCGTTAAACTGAATTGTGTCAAACTGAATTGTGTCAAACCGAATTGTGTCAAACTGAAGTGTGTCAAACTGAATTGTGCCAAACTGAATTGTGTCAAGCTGAAATGTTTGAAGCTGAATTGCGTCAAACTAAATTGTGCCAAAATGAACTGTGTCAAACTGAATTATGTCAAATCGAAATGTGTCAAACCAAACTAAATTGTGCCAAACTGACGTTTGGCAAACTGAATTGTTTCAAACTGAATTTTGTCAAACTCAATTGTGTCAAACTGAATTGTGTCATTGGAAGTGTGTCAAACTAAATGTGTCAATTGAATTCTGTCAAACTGAATTGTGTCAAACCAAACTGAATTGTGTCAAACTGAATTTTGTCATACTGAATTGTGTCAAGCCACACTGAATTGTGTCAAACTGAATTGTGTCAAACTGAATTCCGTTGAACTGCATTGTGTAAATTGAATTGTGTCAAACTTAATTGTGTCAAACCAAACTTAATTGCGTCAAACTGAATTGTGTCAAACTGAATTGTATCAAACCGAATTGTGTCAAGCTGAAATGTGCCAAACTGAAATGTATCAAGCTGAAATGTGTCCAACTGAATTGCGTCAAGCTCGATTGTATAAAACTCAATTTTGTTAAACTGAATTGTGTCAGACTGAATTGTTTCAAACTGAATTCCGTCAAACCAAGCATAATTGTATCAAACTCAATTGTGTCAAGCTGAATTGTGTCAAACCAAACTTAATTGCATCAAGCTGAAATGTGCCAAACTGAAATGTATCAAGCTGAAATGTGTCCAACTGAATTGCGTCAAGCTCAATTGTATAAAACTCAATTTTGTTAAACTGAATTGTGTCAGACTGAATTGTTTCAAACTGAATTCCGTCAAACCAAGCATAATTGTGTCAATCTCAATTGTGTCAAGCTGAATTGTGTCAAACCAAACTTAATTGCATCAAACTGAATTGTGTCAAACTGAATTGTGTCAAACTGAATTCCGTTGAACTGAATTGTGTAAATTGAATTGTGTCAAACTTAAGTGTGTCAAACCAAACTTAATTGCGTCAAACTGAATTGTGTCAAACTCAATTGTGTCAAGCTGAATTGTGTCAAACCAAACTTGATTGCATCAAACTGAAATTTGTCAAACTGAATTGTGTCAAACCGAATTGTGTCAAACTGAAGTGTGTCAAACTCAATTGTGCCAAACTGAATTGTGCCAAAATGAACTGTGTCAAACTAAATTGTGTCAAATCGAAATGTGTCAAACCAAACTTAATTGTGCCAAACTGAAGTTTGCCAAACTGAAGTTTGGCAAACTGAAGTTTGGCAAACTGAAGTTTGGCAAACTGAATTGTTTCAAACTTAATTTTGTCAAACTCAATTGTGTCAAACTGAATTGTGTCAATGGAATTGTGTCAAACTAAATGTGTCAATTGAATTCTGTCAAACTGAATTGTGTCAAACCAAACTGAATTGTGTCAAACGGAATTTTGTCATACTGAATTGTGTCAAGCCGCACTGAATTGTGTCAAACTGAATTGTGTCAAACTGAATGCCGTTGAACTGAATTGTGTAAATTGAATTGTGTCAAACTTAATTGTGTCAAACCAAACTTAATTGTGTCAAGCTGAAATGTGCCAAACTGAAATGTATCAAGCTGAAATGTGTCCAACTGAATTGCGTCAAGCTCAATTGTATAAAACTCAATTTTGTTAAACTGAATTGTGTCAGACTGAATTGTTTCAAACTGAATTCCGTCAAACCAAGCATAATTGTGTCAAACTCAATTGTATCAAGCTGAATTGTGTCAAACCAAACTTAATTGCATCAAACTGAATTGTGTCAAACTGAATTGTATCAAACCGAATTGTGTCAAGCTGAAATGTGCCAAACTGAAATGTATCAAGCTGAAATGTGTCCAACTGAATTGCGTCAAGCTCAATTGTATAAAACTCAATTTTGTTAAACTGAATTGTGTCAGACTGAATTGTTTGAAACTGAATTCTGTCAAACCAAGCATAATTGTGTGAAACTCAATTGTGTCAAGCTGAATTGTGTCAAACCAAACTTAATTGCATCAAACTGAATTGTGTCAAACTGAATTGTGTCAAACTGAATTCCGTTGAACTGAATTGTGTAAATTGAATTGTGTCAAACTTAATTGTGTCAAACCAAACTTAATTGCGTCAAACTGAATTGTGTCAAACTGAATTGTATCAAACCGAATTGTGTCAAGCGGAAATGTGCCAAACTGAAATGTATCAAGCTGAATTGTGTCAAACTGAATTGTGTCAAACTGAATGCCGTTGAACTGAATTGTGTAAATTGAATTGTGTCAAACTTAATTGTGTCAAACCAAACTTAATTGTGTCAAGCTGAAATGTGCCAAACTGAAATGTATCAAGCTGAAATGTGTCCAACTGAATTGCGTCAAGCTCAATTGTATAAAACTCAATTTTGTTAAACTGAATTGTGTCAGACTGAATTGTTTCAAACTGAATTCCGTCAAACCAAGCATAATTGTGTCAAACTCAATTGTATCAAGCTGAATTGTGTCAAACCAAACTTAATTGCATCAAACTGAATTGTGTCAAACTGAATTGTATCAAACCGAATTGTGTCAAGCTGAAATGTGCCAAACTGAAATGTATCAAGCTGAAATGTGTCCAACTGAATTGCGTCAAGCTCAATTGTATAAAACTCAATTTTGTTAAACTGAATTGTGTCAGACTGAATTGTTTGAAACTGAATTCTGTCAAACCAAGCATAATTGTGTGAAACTCAATTGTGTCAAGCTGAATTGTGTCAAACCAAACTTAATTGCATCAAACTGAATTGTGTCAAACTGAATTGTGTCAAACTGAATTCCGTTGAACTGAATTGTGTAAATTGAATTGTGTCAAACTTAATTGTGTCAAACCAAACTTAATTGCGTCAAACTGAATTGTGTCAAACTGAATTGTATCAAACCGAATTGTGTCAAGCGGAAATGTGCCAAACTGAAATGTATCAAGCTGAAATGTGTCCAACTGAATTGCGTCTAGCTCAATTGTATAAAACTCAATTTTGTTAAACTGAATTGTGTCAGACTGAATTGTTTCAAACTGAATTCCGTCAAACCAAGCATAATTGTGTCAAACTCAATTGTGTCAAGCTGAATTGTGTCAAACCAAACTTAATTGCATCAAACTGAAATGTGTCAAACTGAATTGTGCCTAAACTGAAATGTGTCAAACTGAATTGCGTCGTACTGAATTATTTTAATTGAACTGTGTCAAACTTAATTGTGTCAAACCAAACTTTATTGCCTCAAACTGAAATGTATCAAACTGAATAAGGCCAAAACTGAATTGTGTCAAACTGAATTGCGTCGTACTGAATTGTTTCAATTGAACTGTGTCAAACTTAATTATGTCAAACTGAATTGTTTCAAACCAAACTTAATTGCGTCAAACTGAATTGTGTCAACCTTAATTGTATCAAACTGAACTGTGTCAAACCAAATTTAATTGCGTCAAACTGAATCGCGTCAAACGGAATAGCATGAACCTGATTTGTTCCAAACTGAATTGTGTCCAACTGAAGTGTGTCAAGCTGAATTGTGTCAAACGTAATTGTGCCAAACTGAATTGTGTTAAACTGAATTTCTTCAAACTGAATTGTGCTCAACTGACTTGTGTTGTTTGAAATGTGTCAAACTGAATTGCGTCAATTAAATTGTGTCAGACTGAATTGTGCCAACCTGAATTGTGCCAAACTGAATTAAGTCAATTGAACTGTGTCAAACTTAATTGAGTCATACCAAACTTAATTGCGTCAAACTGAATTGTGTCAAACCAAACTTAATTGTGTCAAACTCAAATGCGTTAAACTGAAATGTGTCAAACTGAATTGTGTCAAACCGAATTGTGTCAAACTGAAGTGTGTCAAACTGAATTGTGCCAAACTGAATTGTGTCAAGCTGAAATGTTTGAAGCTGAATTGCGTCAAAATGAATTGTTTCAAAATGAACTGTGTGAAACTGAATTGTGTCAAATCGAAATGTGTCAAACCAAACTAAATTGTGCCAAACTGACGTTTGGCAAACTGAATTGTTTCAAACTGAATTTTGTCAAACTCAATTGTGTCAAACTGAATTGTGTCATTGGATTTGTGTCAAACTAAATGTGTCAATTGAATTCTGTCAAACTGAATTGTGTCAAACCAAACTGAATTGTGTCAAATTGAATTTTGTCACACTGAATTGTGTCAAGCCACACGTAATTGTGTCAAACTGAATTGTGTCAAACTGAATTGTGTCAAACTGAATTCCGTTGAACTGAATTGTGTAAATTGAATTGTGTCAAACTTAATTGTGTCAAACCAAACTTAATTGCGTCAAACTGAATTGTGTCAAACTGAATTGTATCAAACCGAATTGTGTCAAGCTGAAATGTGCCAAACTGAAATGTGTCAAGCTGAATTGTGTCCAACTGAATTTCGTCAAGCTCAATTGTATAAAACTCAATTTTGTTAACCTGAATTGTGTCAGACTGAATTGTTTCAAACTGAATTCCGTCAAACCAAGCATAATTGGGTCAAACTCAATTGTGTCAAGCTGAATTGTGTCAAACCAAACTTAATTGCATCAAACTGAAATGTGTCAAACTGAATTGTGCCTAAACTGAAATGTGTCGAACTGAATTGTGCCAAAATGAACTGTGTCAAACTAAATTGTGTCAAATCGAAATGTGTCAAACCAAACTTAATTGTGCCAAACTGAAGTTTGGCAAACTGAAGTTTGGCAAACTGAATTGTTTCAAACTTAATTTTGTCAAACTCAATTGTGTCAAACTGAATTGTGTCATTGGAATTGTGTCAAACTAAATGTGTCAATTGAATTCTGTCAAACTGAATTGTGTCAAACCAAACTGAATTGTTTCAAACTGAATTTTGTCATACTGAATTGTGTCAAGCCACACTGAATTGTGTCAAACTGAATTGTGTCAAACTGAATTCCGTTGAACTGAATTGTGTAAATTGAATTGTGTCAAACTTAATTGTGTCAAACCAAACTTAATTGCGTCAAACTGAATTGTGTCAAACTGAATTGTATCAAACCGAATTGTGTCAAGCTGAAATGTGCCAAACTGACATGTATCAAGCTGAAATGTGTCCAACTGAATTGCGTCAAGCTCAATTGTATAAAACTCAATTTTGTTAAACTGAATTGTGTCAGACTGAATTGTTTCAAACTGAATTCCGTCAAACCAAGCATAATTGTGTCAAACTGAATTGTGCCTAAACTGAATTGTGTCAAACTGAATTGCGTCGTACTGAATTATTTCAATTGAACTGTCTCAAACTTAATTGTGTCAAACCAAACTTTATTGCGTCAAACTGAAATGTGTCAAACTGAATAATGCCAAAACTGAATTGTGTCAAACTGAATTGCGTCGTACTGAATTGTTTCAATTGAACTGTGTCAAACTTAATTATGTCAAACTGAATTGTTTCAAACCAAACTTAATTGCGTCAAACTGAATTGTGTCAACCTTAATTGTATCAAACTGAACTGTGTCAAACCAAACTTAATTGCGTCAAACTGAAGCGCGTCAAACGGAATAGCATGAACCTGATTTGTTCCAAACTGAATTGTGTCCAACTGAAGTGTGTCAAACTGAATTGTGTCAAACTGAATTGTGCCAAACTGAATTGTGTTAAACTGAATTTCATCAAACTGATTTGTGCTCAACTGAATTGTGTTGTTTGAAATGTGTCAAACTGAATTGCGTCAATTAAATTGTGTCAGACTGAATTGTGCCAACCTGAATTGTGCCAAACTGAATTAAGTCAATTGAACTGTGTCAAACTTAATTGAGTCATACCAAACTTAATTGCGTCAAACTGAATTGTGTCAAACCAAACTTAATTGTGTCAAACTCAAATGCGTTAAACTGAATTGTGTCAAACTGAATTGTGTCAAACCGAATTGTTTCAAACTGAAGTGTGTCAAACTGAATTGTGCCAAACTGAATTGTGTCAAGCTGAAATGTTTGAAGCTGAATTGCGTCAAACTAAATTGTGCCAAAATGAACTGTGTCAAACTGAATTGTGTCAAATCGAAATGTGTCAAACCAAACTAAATTGTGCCAAACTGACGTTTGGCAAACTGAATTGTTTCAAACTGAATTTTGTCAAACTCAATTGTGTCAAACTGAATTGTGTCATTGGAAGTGTGTCAAACTAAATGTGTCAATTGAATTCTGTCAAACTGAATTGTGTCAAACCAAACTGAATTGTGTCAAACTGAATTTTGTCATACTGAATTGTGTCAAGCCACACTGAATTGTGTCAAACTGAATTGTGTCAAACTGAATTCCGTTGAACTGCATTGTGTAAATTGAATTGTGTCAAACTTAATTGTGTCAAACCAAACTTAATTGCGTCAAACTGAATTGTGTCAAACTGAATTGTATCAAACCGAATTGTGTCAAGCTGAAATGTGCCAAACTGAAATGTATCAAGCTGAAATGTGTCCAACTGAATTGCGTCAAGCTCAATTGTATAAAACTCAATTTTGTTAACCTGAATTGTGTCAGACTGAATTGTTTCAAACTGAATTCCGTCAAACCAAGCATAATTGTGTCATACTCAATTGTGTCAAGCTGAATTGTGTCAAACCAAACTTAATTGCATCAAACTGAAATGTGTCAAACTGAATTGCGCCTAAACTGAAATGTGTCAAACTGAATTGCGTCGTACTGAATTATTTCAATTGAACTGTGTCAAACTTAATTGTGTCAAACCAAACTTTATTGCCTCAAACTGAAATGTATCAAACTGAATAATGCCAAAACTGAATTGTGTCAAACTGAATTGCGTCGTACTGAATTGTTTCAATTGAACTGTGTCAAACTTAATTATGTCAAACTGAATTGTTTCAAACCAAACTTAATTGCGTCAAACTGAATTGTGTCAACCTTAATTGTATCAAACTGAACTGTGTCAAACCAAACTTAATTGTGTCAAACTGAAGCGCGTCAAACGGAATAGCATGAACCTGATTTGTTCCAAACTGAATTGTGTCCAACTGAAGTGTGTCAAACTGAATTGTGTCAAACTGAATTGTGCCAAACTGAATTGTGTTAAACTGAATTTCATCAAACTGAATTGTGCTCAACTGACTTGTGTTATTTGAAATGTGTCAAACTGAATTGCGTCAATTAAATTGTGTCAGACTGAATTGTGCCAACCTGAATTGTGCCAAACTGAATTAAGTCAATTGAACTGTGTCAAACTTAATTGAGTCATACCAAACCTAATTGAGTCAAATTGAATTGTGTCAAACTTAATTGTGTCAAAAGGAATTGAGCCATACTGTATTGTGTTAAACTGAATTGTGTTAAAGTGGATTTCATGTAACTGAATTGTGTCAGACTGAATTGTGTCAAACTGAATTGTGCCAAACTGAATTGTGTTAAACTGAATTTCATCAAACTGAATTGTGCTCAACTGAATTGTGTTATTTGAAATGTGTCAAGCTGAATTGCGTCAATTAATTTGTATCAAACTGAATTTTGTGAACCTGAATTGTGCCAAACTGAATTAAGTCAATTGAACTGTGTCAAACTTAATTGAGTCAAACCAAACCTAATTGCGTCAAATTGAAGTGTGTCAAACTTAATTCTGTCAAACTGAATTGAGCCAAACTGTATTGTGTTAAACTGAATTGTGTTAAACTGAATTTCATGTAACTGAATTGTGCGAAACTGTATTGTGTTAAACTGAATTGTATCAAACCGAATTGTGTCAAGCTGAAATGTGCCAAACTGAAATGTGTCAAGCTGAATTGTGTCCAACTGAATTTCGTCAAGCTCAATTGTATAAAACTCAATTTTGTTAACCTGAATTGTGTCAGACTGAATTGTTTCAAACTGAATTCCGTCAAACCAAGCATAATTGTGTCAAACTCAATTGTGTCAAGCTGAATTGTGTCAAACCAAACTTAATTGCATCAAACTGAAATGTGTCAAACTGAATTGTGCCTAAACTGAAATGTGTCAAACTGAATTGCGTCGTACTGAATTATTTCAATTGAATTGTGTCAAACTTAATTGTGTCAAACCAAACTTAATTGCGTCAGACTCAAATGTGTCAAACTGAATAATGCCAAAACTGAATTGTGTCAAACTGAATTGCGTCGTACTGAATTGTTTCAATTGAACTGTGTCACACTTAATTATGTCAAATTGAATTGTTTCAAACCAAACTTAATTGCGTCAAACTGAATTGTGTCAACCTTAATTGTATCAAACTGAACTGTGTCAAACCAAACTTAATTGCGTCAAACTGAAGCGCGTCAAACGGAATAGCATGATCCTGATTTGTTCCAAACTAAATTGTGTCCAACTGAAGTGTGTCAAACTGAATTGTGTCAAACGTAATTGTGCCAAACTGAATTGTGTTAAACTGAATTTCATCAAACTGAATTGTGCTCAACTGAATTGTGTTGTTTGAAATGTGTCAAACTGAATTGCGTCAATTAAATTGTGTCAGACTAAATTGTGCCAACCTGAATTGTGCCAAACTGAATTAAGTCAATTGAACTGTGTCAAACTTAATTGAGTCATACCAAACTTAATTGCGTCAAACTGAATTGTGTCAAACCAAACTTAATTGTGTCAAACTCAAATGCGTTAAACTGAATTGTGTCAAACTGAATTGTGTCAAACCGAATTGTTTCAAACTGAAGTGTGTCAAACTGAATTGTGCCAAACTGAATTGTGTCAAGCTGAAATGTTTGAAGCTGAATTGCGTCAAACTAAATTGTGCCAAAATGAACTGTGTCAAACTGAATTGTGTCAAATCGAATTGTGTCAAACCAAACTAAATTGTGCCAAACTGACGTTTGGCAAACTGAATTGTTTCAAACTGAATTTTGTCAAACTCAATTGTGTCAAACTGAATTGTGTCATTGGAAGTGTGTCAAACTAAATGTGTCAATTGAATTCTGTCAAACTGAATTGTGTCAAACCAAACTGAATTGTGTCAAACTGAATTTTG
Source organism: Catostylus mosaicus (assembly GCA_964019065.1). Taxonomy (NCBI): domain Eukaryota; kingdom Metazoa; phylum Cnidaria; class Scyphozoa; order Rhizostomeae; family Catostylidae; genus Catostylus; species Catostylus mosaicus. Next base: position 9,462,641 of record OZ025186.1, read on the forward strand.
TCATACTGAATTGTGTCAAGCCACACTGAATTGTGTCAAACTGAATTGTGTCAAACTGAATTCCGTTGAACTGCATTGTGTAAATTGAATTGTGTCAAACTTAATTGTGTCAAACCAAACTTAATTGCGTCAAACTGAATTGTGTCAAACTGAATTGTATCAAACCGAATTGTGTCAAGCTGAATTGTGCCAAACTAAAATGTATCAAGCTGAATTGTGTCCAACTGAATTTCGTCAAGCTCAATTGTATAAGACTCAATTTTGTTAAACTGAATTGTGTCAGACTGAATTGTTTCAAACTGAATTCCGTCAAACCAAGCATAATTGTGTCAAACTCAATTGTGTCAAGCTGAATTGTGTCAAACCAAACTTGATTGCATCAAACTGAAATTTGTCAAACTGAATTGTGTCAAACCGAATTGTGTCAAACTGAAGTGTGTCAAACTCAATTGTGCCAAACTGAATTGTGCCAAAATGAACTGTGTCAAACTAAATTGTGTCAAATCGAAATGTGTCAAACCAAACTTAATTGTGCCAAACTGAAGTTTGGCAAACTGAAGTTTGGCAAACTGAATTGTTTCAAACTTAATTTTGTCAAACTCAATTGTGTCAAACTGAATTGTGTCATTGGAATTGTGTCAAACTAAATGTGTCAATTGAATTCTGTCAAACTGAATTGTGTCAAACCAAACTGAATTGTGTCAAACTGAATTTTGTCATACTGAATTGTGTCAAGCCACACTGAATTGTGTCAAACTGAATTGTGTCAAACTGAATTCCGTTGAACTGAATTGTGTAAATTGAATTGTGTCAAACTTAATTGTGTCAAACCAAACTTAATTGCGTCAAACTGAATTGTGTCAAACTGAATTGTGTCAAACTGAATTGCGTTGAACTGAATTGTGTAAATTGAATTGTGTCAAACTTAATTGTGTCAAACCAAACTTAATTGCGTCAAACTGAATTGTGTCAAACTGAATTGTATCAAACCGAATTGTGTCAAGCTGAAATGTGCCAAACTGAAATGTATCAAGCTGAAATGTGTCCAACTGAATTGCGTCATGCTCAATTGTATAAAACTCAATTTTGTTAAACTGAATTGTGTCAGACTGAATTGTTTCAAACTGAATTCCGTCAAACCAAGCATAATTGTGTCAAACTCAATTGTGTCAAGCTGAATTGTGTCAAACCAAACTTAATTGCATCAAACTGAAATGTGTCAAACTGAATTGTGCCTAAACTGAAATGTGTCAAACTGAATTGCGTCGTACTGAATTATTTCAATAGAACTGTCTCAAACTTAATTGTGTCAAACCAAACTTTATTGCGTCAAACTGAAATGTGTCAAACTGAATAATGCCAAAACTGAATTGTGTCAAACTGAATTGCGTCGTACTAAATTGTTTCAATTGAACTGTGTCAAACTTAATTATGTCAAACTGAATTGTTTCAAACCAAACTTAATTGCGTCAAACTGAATTGTGTCAACCTTAATTGTATCAAACTGAACTGTGTCAAACCAAACTTAATTGCGTCAAACTGAATCGCGTCAAACGGAATAGCATGAACCTGATTTGTTCCAAACTGAATTGTGTCCAACTGAAGTGTGTCAAGCTGAATTGTGTCAAACGTAATTGTGCCAAACTGAATTGTGTTAAACTGAATTTCTTCAAACTGAATTGTGCTCAACTGACTTGTGTTGTTTGAAATGTGTCAAACTGAATTGCGTCAATTAAATTGTGTCAGACTGAATTGTGCCAACCTGAATTGTGCCAAACTGAATTAAGTCAATTGAACTGTGTCAAACTTAATTGAGTCATACCAAACTTAATTGCGTCAAACTGAATTGTGTCAAACCAAACTTAATTGTGTCAAACTCAAATGCGTTAAACTGAATTGTGTCAAACTGAATTGTGTCAAACCGAATTGTGTCAAACTGAAGTGTGTCAAACTGAATTGTGCCAAACTGAATTGTGTCAAGCTGAAATGTTTGAAGCTGAATTGCGTCAAACTGAATTGTTTCAAAATGAACTGTGTGAAACTGAATTGTGTCAAATCGAAATGTGTCAAACCAAACTAAATTGTGCCAAACTGACGTTTGGCAAACTGAATTGTTTCAAACTGAATTTTGTCAAACTCAATTGTGTCAAACTGAATTGTGTCATTGGAATTGTGTCAAACTAAATGTGTCAATTGAATTCTGTCAAACTGAATTGTGTCAAACCAAACTGAATTGTGTCAAACTGAATTTTGTCACACTGAATTGTGTCAAGCCACACTGAATTGTGTCAAACTGAATTGTGTCAAACTGAATTGTGTCAAACTGAATTCCGTTGAACTGAATTGTGTAAATTGAATTGTGTCAAACTTAATTGTGTCAAACCAAACTTAATTGCGTCAAACTGAATTGTGTCAAACTGAATTGTATCAAACCGAATTGTGTCAAGCTGAAATGTGCCAAACTGAAATGTATCAAGCTGAAATGTGTCCAACTGAATTGCGTCAAGCTCAATTGTATAAAACTCAATTTTGTTAAACTGAATTGTGTCAGACTGAATTGTTTCAAACTGAATTCCGTCAAACCAAGCATAATTGTGTCAAACTGAATTGTGCCTAAACTGAATTGTGTCAAGCTGAATTGCGTCAAACTGAATTGTTTCAAAATGAACTGTGTGAAACTGAATTGTGTCAAATCGAAATGTGTCAAACCAAACTAAATTGTGCCAAACTGACGTTTGGCAAACTGAATTGTTTCAAACTGAATTTTGTCAAACTCAATTGTGTCAAACTGAATTGTGTCATTGGAATTGTGTCAAACTAAATGTGTCAATTGAATTCTGTCAAACTGAATTGTGTCAAACCAAACTGAATTGTTTCAAACTGAATTTTGTCATACTGAATTGTGTCAAGCCACACTGAATTGTGTCAAACTGAATTGTGTCAAACTGAATTGCGTTGAACTGAATTGTGTAAATTGAATTGTGTCAAACTTAATTGTGTCAAACCAAACTTAATTGCGTCAAACTGAATTGTGTCAAACTGAATTGTATCAAACCGAATTGTGTCAAGCTGAAATGTGCCAAACTGAAATGTATCAAGCTGAAATGTGTCCAACTGAATTGCGTCAAGCTCAATTGTATAAAACTCAATTTTGTTAAACTGAATTGTGTCAGACTGATTTGTTTCAAACTGAATTCCGTCAAACCAAGCATAATTGTGTCAAACTGAATTGTGCCTAAACTGAATTGTGTCAAACTGAATTGCGTCGTACTGAATTATTTCAATTGAACTGTCTCAAACTTAATTGTGTCAAACCAAACTTTATTGCGTCAAACTGAAATGTGTCAAACTGAATAATGCCAAAACTGAATTGTGTCAAACTGAATTGCGTCGTACTAAATTGTTTCAATTGAACTGTGTCAAACTTAATTATGTCAAACTGAATTGTTTCAAACCAAACTTAATTGCGTCAAACTGAATTGTGTCAACCTTAATTGTATCAAACTGAACTGTGTCAAACCAAACTTAATTGCGTCAAACTGAATCGCGTCAAACGGAATAGCATGAACCTGATTTGTTCCAAACTGAATTGTGTCCAACTGAAGTGTGTCAAGCTGAATTGTGTCAAACGTAATTGTGCCAAACTGAATTGTGTTAAACTGAATTTCTTCAAACTGAATTGTGCTCAACTGACTTGTGTTGTTTGAAATGTGTCAAACTGAATTGCGTCAATTAAATTGTGTCAGACTGAATTGTGCCAACCTGAATTGTGCCAAACTGAATTAAGTCAATTGAACTGTGTCAAACTTAATTGAGTCATACCAAACTTAATTGCGTCAAACTGAATTGTGTCAAACCAAACTTAATTGTGTCAAACTCAAATGCGTTAAACTTAATTGTGTCAAACTGAATTGTGTCAAACCGAATTGTGTCAAACTGAAGTGTGTCAAACTGAATTGTGCCAAACTGAATTGTGTCAAGCTGAAATGTTTGAAGCTGAATTGCGTCAAACTGAATTGTTTCAAAATGAACTGTGTGAAACTGAATTGTGTCAAATCGAAATGTGTCAAACCAAACTAAATTGTGCCAAACTGACGTTTGGCAAACTGAATTGTTTCAAACTGAATTTTGTCAAACTCAATTGTGTCAAACTGAATTGTGTCATTGGAATTGTGTCAAACTAAATGTGTCAATTGAATTCTGTCAAACTGAATTGTGTCAAACCAAACTGAATTGTGTCAAACTGAATTTTGTCACACTGAATTGTGTCAAGCCACACTGAATTGTGTCAAACTGAATTGTGTCAAACTGAATTGTGTCAAACTGAATTCCGTTGAACTGAATTGTGTAAATTGAATTGTGTCAAACTTAATTGTGTCAAACCAAATTTAATTGCGTCAAACTGAATTGTGTCAAACTAAATTGTATCAAACCGAATTGTGTCAAGCTGAAATGTGCCAAACTGAAATGTGTCAAGCTGAATTGTGTCCAACTGAATTTCGTCAAGCTCAATTGTATAAAACTCAATTTTGTTAACCTGAATTGTGTCAGACTGAATTGTTTCAAACTGAATTCCGTCAAACCAAGCATAATTGGGTCAAGCTCAATTGTGTCAAGCTGAATTGTGTCAAACCAAACTTAATTGCATCAAACTGAAATGTGTCAAACTGAATTGTGCCTAAACTGAAATGTGTCAAACTGAATTGTGCCAAAATGAACTGTGTCAAACTAAATTGTGTCAAATCGAAATGTGTCAAACCAAACTTAATTGTGCCAAACTGAAGTTTGGCAAACTGAAGTTTGGCAAACTGAATTGTTTCAAACTTAATTTTGTCAAACTCAATTGTGTCAAACTGAATTGTGTCATTGGAATTGTGTCAAACTAAATGTGTCAATTGAATTCTGTCAAACTGAATTGTGTCAAACCAAACTGAATTGTTTCAAACTGAATTTTGTCATACTGAATTGTGTCAAGCCACACTGAATTGTGTCAAACTGAATTGTGTCAAACTGAATTCCGTTGAACTGAATTGTGTAAATTGAATTGTGTCAAACTTAATTGTGTCAAACCAAACTTAATTGCGTCAAACTGAATTGTGTCAAACTGAATTGTATCAAACCGAATTGTGTCAAGCTGAAATGTGCCAAACTGAAATGTATCAAGCTGAAATGTGCCCAACTGAATTGCGTCAAGCTCAATTGTATAAAACTCAATTTTGTTAAACTGAATTGTGTCAGACTGAATTGTTTCAAACTGAATTCCGTCAAACCAAGCATAATTGTGTCAAACTCAATTGTGTCAAGCTGAATTGTGTCAAACCAAACTTAATTGCATCAAACTGAAATGTGTCAAACTGAATTGTGCCTAAACTGAAATGTGTCAAACTGAATTGCGTCGTACTGAATTATTTCAATAGAACTGTCTCAAACTTAATTGTGTCAAACCAAACTTTATTGCGTCAAACTGAAATGTGTCAAACTGAATAATGCCAAAACTGAATTGTGTCAAACTGAATTGCGTCGTACTAAATTGTTTCAATTGAACTGTGTCAAACTTAATTATGTCAAACTGAATTGTTTCAAACCAAACTTAATTGCGTCAAACTGAATTGTGTCAACCTTAATTGTATCAAACTGAACTGTGTCAAACCAAACTTAATTGCGTCAAACTGAATCGCGTCAAACGGAATAGCATGAACCTGATTTGTTCCAAACTGAATTGTGTCCAACTGAAGTGTGTCAAGCTGAATTGTGTCAAACGTAATTGTGCCAAACTGAATTGTGTTAAACTGAATTTCTTCAAACTGAATTGTGCTCAACTGACTTGTGTTGTTTGAAATGTGTCAAACTGAATTGCGTCAATTAAATTGTGTCAGACTGAATTGTGCCAACCTGAATTGTGCCAAACTGAATTAAGTCAATTGAACTGTGTCAAACTTAATTGAGTCATACCAAACTTAATTGCGTCAAACTGAATTGTGTCAAACCAAACTTAATTGTGTCAAACTCAAATGCGTTAAACTGAATTGTGTCAAACTGAATTGTGTCAAACCGAATTGTGTCAAACTGAAGTGTGTCAAACTGAATTGTACCAAACTGAATTGTGTCAAGCTGAAATGTTTGAAGCTGAATTGCGTCAAACTGAATTGTTTCAAAATGAACTGTGTGAAACTGAATTGTGTCAAATCGAAATGTGTCAAACCAAACTAAATTGTGCCAAACTGACGTTTGGCAAACTGAATTGTTTCAAACTGAATTTTGTCAAACTCAATTGTGTCAAACTGAATTGTGTCATTGGAATTGTGTCAAACTAAATGTGTCAATTGAATTCTGTCAAACTGAATTGTGTCAAACCAAACTGAATTGTGTCAAACTGAATTTTGTCACACTGAATTGTGTCAAGCCACACTGAATTGTGTCAAACTGAATTGTGTCAAACTGAATTGTGTCAAACTGAATTCCGTTGAACTGAATTGTGTAAATTGAATTGTGTCAAACTTAATTGTGTCAAACCAAACTTAATTGCGTCAAACTGAATTGTGTCAAACTGAATTGTATCAAACCGAATTGTGTCAAGCTGAAATGTGCCAAACTGAAATGTATCAAGCTGAAATGTGTCCAACTGAATTGCGTCAAGCTCAATTGTATAAAACTCAATTTTGTTAAACTGAATTGTGTCAGACTGAATTGTTTCAAACTGAATTCCGTCAAACCAAGCATAATTGTGTCAAACTGAATTGTGCCTAAACTGAATTGTGTCAAACTGAATTGCGTCGTACTGAATTATTTCAATTGAACTGTCTCAAACTTAATTGTGTCAAACCAAACTTTATTGCGTCAAACTGAAATGTGTCAAACTGAATAATGCCAAAACTGAATTGTGTCAAACTGAATTGCGTCGTACTAAATTGTTTCAATTGAACTGTGTCAAACTTAATTATGTCAAACTGAATTGTTTCAAACCAAACTTAATTGCGTCAAACTGAATTGTGTCAACCTTAATTGTATCAAACTGAACTGTGTCAAACCAAACTTAATTGCGTCAAACTGAATCGCGTCAAACGGAATAGCATGAACCTGATTTGTTCCAAACTGAATTGTGTCCAACTGAAGTGTGTCAAGCTGAATTGTGTCAAACGTAATTGTGCCAAACTGAATTGTGTTAAACTGAATTTCTTCAAACTGAATTGTGCTCAACTGACTTGTGTTGTTTGAAATGTGTCAAACTGAATTGCGTCAATTAAATTGTGTCAGACTGAATTGTGCCAACCTGAATTGTGCCAAACTGAATTAAGTCAATTGAACTGTGTCAAACTTAATTGAGTCATACCAAACTTAATTGCGTCAAACTGAATTGTGTCAAACCAAACTTAATTGTGTCAAACTCAAATGCGTTAAACTGAATTGTGTCAAACTGAATTGTGTCAAACCGAATTGTGTCAAACTGAAGTGTGTCAAACTGAATTGTGCCAAACTGAATTGTGTCAAGCTGAAATGTTTGAAGCTGAATTGCGTCAAACTGAATTGTTTCAAAATGAACTGTGTGAAACTGAATTGTGTCAAATCGAAATGTGTCAAACCAAACTAAATTGTGCCAAACTGACGTTTGGCAAACTGAATTGTTTCAAACTTAATTTTGTCAAACTCAATTGTGTCAAACTGAATTGTGTCATTGGAAATGTGTCAAACTAAATGTGTCAATTGAATTCTGTCAAACTGAATTGTGTCAAACCAAACTGAATTGTTTCAAACTGAATTTTGTCATACTGAATTGTGTCAAGCCACACTGAATTGTGTCAAACTGAATTGTGTCAAACTGAATTGCGTTGAACTGAATTGTGTAAATTGAATTGTGTCAAACTTAATTGTGTCAAACCAAACTTAATTGCGTCAAACTGAATTGTGTCAAACTGAATTGTATCAAACCGAATTGTGTCAAGCTGAAATGTGCCAAACTGAAATGTATCAAGCTGAAATGTGTCCAACTGAATTGCGTCATGCTCAATTGTATAAAACTCAATTTTGTTAAACTGAATTGTGTCAGACTGAATTGTTTCAAACTGAATTCCGTCAAACCAAGCATAATTGTGTCAAACTCAATTGTGTCAAGCTGAATTGTGTCAAACCAAACTTAATTGCATCAAACTGAAATGTGTCAAACTGAATTGTGCCTAAACTGAAATGTGTCAAACTGAATTGCGTCGTACTGAATTATTTCAATAGAACTGTCTCAAACTTAATTGTGTCAAACCAAACTTTATTGCGTCAAACTGAAATGTGTCAAACTGAATAATGCCAAAACTGAATTGTGTCAAACTGAATTGCGTCGTACTAAATTGTTTCAATTGAACTGTGTCAAACTTAATTATGTCAAACTGAATTGTTTCAAACCAAACTTAATTGCGTCAAACTGAATTGTGTCAACCTTAATTGTATCAAACTGAACTGTGTCAAACCAAACTTAATTGCGTCAAACTGAATCGCGTCAAACGGAATAGCATGAACCTGATTTGTTCCAAACTGAATTGTGTCCAACTGAAGTGTGTCAAGCTGAATTGTGTCAAACGTAATTGTGCCAAACTGAATTGTGTTAAACTGAATTTCTTCAAACTGAATTGTGCTCAACTGACTTGTGTTGTTTGAAATGTGTCAAACTGAATTGCGTCAATTAAATTGTGTCAGACTGAATTGTGCCAACCTGAATTGTGCCAAACTGAATTAAGTCAATTGAACTGTGTCAAACTTAATTGAGTCATACCAAACTTAATTGCGTCAAACTGAATTGTGTCAAACCAAACTTAATTGTGTCAAACTCAAATGCGTTAAACTGAATTGTGTCAAACTGAATTGTGTCAAACCGAATTGTGTCAAACTGAAGTGTGTCAAACTGAATTGTGCCAAACTGAATTGTGTCAAGCTGAAATGTTTGAAGCTGAATTGCGTCAAACTGAATTGTTTCAAAATGAACTGTGTGAAACTGAATTGTGTCAAATCGAAATGTGTCAAACCAAACTAAATTGTGCCAAACTGACGTTTGGCAAACTGAATTGTTTCAAACTGAATTTTGTCAAACTCAATTGTGTCAAACTGAATTGTGTCATTGGAATTGTGTCAAACTAAATGTGTCAATTGAATTCTGTCAAACTGAATTGTGTCAAACCAAACTGAATTGTGTCAAACTGAATTTTGTCACACTGAATTGTGTCAAGCCACACTGAATTGTGTCAAACTGAATTGTGTCAAACTGAATTGTGTCAAACTGAATTCCGTTGAACTGAATTGTGTAAATTGAATTGTGTCAAACTTAATTGTGTCAAACCAAACTTAATTGCGTCAAACTGAATTGTGTCAAACTGAATTGTATCAAACCGAATTGTGTCAAGCTGAAATGTGCCAAACTGAAATGTATCAAGCTGAAATGTGTCCAACTGAATTGCGTCAAGCTCAATTGTATAAAACTCAATTTTGTTAAACTGAATTGTGTCAGACTGAATTGTTTCAAACTGAATTCCGTCAAACCAAGCATAATTGTGTCAAACTGAATTGTGCCTAAACTGAATTGTGTCAAACTGAATTGCGTCGTACTGAATTATTTCAATTGAACTGTCTCAAACTTAATTGTGTCAAACCAAACTTTATTGCGTCAAACTGAAATGTGTCAAACTGAATAATGCCAAAACTGAATTGTGTCAAACTGAATTGCGTCGTACTAAATTGTTTCAATTGAACTGTGTCAAACTTAATTATGTCAAACTGAATTGTTTCAAACCAAACTTAATTGCGTCAAACTGAATTGTGTCAACCTTAATTGTATCAAACTGAACTGTGTCAAACCAAACTTAATTGCGTCAAACTGAATCGCGTCAAACGGAATAGCATGAACCTGATTTGTTCCAAACTGAATTGTGTCCAACTGAAGTGTGTCAAGCTGAATTGTGTCAAACGTAATTGTGCCAAACTGAATTGTGTTAAACTGAATTTCTTCAAACTGAATTGTGCTCAACTGACTTGTGTTGTTTGAAATGTGTCAAACTGAATTGCGTCAATTAAATTGTGTCAGACTGAATTGTGCCAACCTGAATTGTGCCAAACTGAATTAAGTCAATTGAACTGTGTCAAACTTAATTGAGTCATACCAAACTTAATTGCGTCAAACTGAATTGTGTCAAACCAAACTTAATTGTGTCAAACTCAAATGCGTTAAACTGAATTGTGTCAAACTGAATTGTGTCAAACCGAATTGTGTCAAACTGAAGTGTGTCAAACTGAATTGTGCCAAACTGAATTGTGTCAAGCTGAAATGTTTGAAGCTGAATTGCGTCAAACTGAATTGTTTCAAAATGAACTGTGTGAAACTGAATTGTGTCAAATCGAAATGTGTCAAACCAAACTAAATTGTGCCAAACTGACGTTTGGCAAACTGAATTGTTTCAAACTAAATTTTGTCAAACTCAATTGTGTCAAACTGAATTGTGTCATTGGAATTGTGTCAAACTAAATGTGTCAATTGAATTCTGTCAAACTGAATTGTGTCAAACCAAACTGAATTGTTTCAAACTGAATTTTGTCATACTGAATTGTGTCAAGCCACACTGAATTGTGTCAAACTGAATTGTGTCAAACTGAATTGCGTTGAACTGAATTGTGTAAATTGAATTGTGTCAAACTTAATTGTGTCAAACCAAACTTAATTGCGTCAAACTGAATTGTGTCAAACTGAATTGTATCAAACCGAATTGTGTCAAGCTGAAATGTGCCAAACTGAAATGTATCAAGCTGAAATGTGTCCAACTGAATTGCGTCAAGCTCAATTGTATAAAACTCAATTTTGTTAAACTGAATTGTGTCAGACTGAATTGTTTCAAACTGAATTCCGTCAAACCAAGCATAATTGTGTCAAACTGAATTGTGCCTAAACTGAATTGTGTCAAACTGAATTGCGTCGTACTGAATTATTTCAATTGAACTGTCTCAAACTTAATTGTGTCAAACCAAACTTTATTGCGTCAAACTGAAATGTGTCAAACTGAATAATGCCAAAACTGAATTGTGTCAAACTGAATTGCGTCGTACTAAATTGTTTCAATTGAACTGTGTCAAACTTAATTATGTCAAACTGAATTGTTTCAAACCAAACTTAATTGCGTCAAACTGAATTGTGTCAACCTTAATTGTATCAAACTGAACTGTGTCAAACCAAACTTAATTGCGTCAAACTGAATCGCGTCAAACGGAATAGCATGAACCTGATTTGTTCCAAACTGAATTGTGTCCAACTGAAGTGTGTCAAGCTGAATTGTGTCAAACGTAATTGTGCCAAACTGAATTGTGTTAAACTGAATTTCTTCAAACTGAATTGTGCTCAACTGACTTGTGTTGTTTGAAATGTGTCAAACTGAATTGCGTCAATTAAATTGTGTCAGACTGAATTGTGCCAACCTGAATTGTGCCAAACTGAATTAAGTCAATTGAACTGTGTCAAACTTAATTGAGTCATACCAAACTTAATTGCGTCAAACTGAATTGTGTCAAACCAAACTTAATTGTGTCAAACTCAAATGCGTTAAACTGAATTGTGTCAAACTGAATTGTGTCAAACCGAATTGTGTCAAACTGAAGTGTGTCAAACTGAATTGTACCAAACTGAATTGTGTCAAGCTGAAATGTTTGAAGCTGAATTGCGTCAAACTGAATTGTTTCAAAATGAACTGTGTGAAACTGAATTGTGTCAAATCGAAATGTGTCAAACCAAACTAAATTGTGCCAAACTGACGTTTGGCAAACTGAATTGTTTCAAACTGAATTTTGTCAAACTCAATTGTGTCAAACTGAATTGTGTCATTGGAATTGTGTCAAACTAAATGTGTCAATTGAATTCTGTCAAACTGAATTGTGTCAAACCAAACTGAATTGTGTCAAACTGAATTTTGTCACACTGAATTGTGTCAAGCCACACTGAATTGTGTCAAACTGAATTGTGTCAAACTGAATTGTGTCAAACTGAATTCCGTTGAACTGAATTGTGTAAATTGAATTGTGTCAAACTTAATTGTGTCAAACCAAACTTAATTGCGTCAAACTGAATTGTGTCAAACTGAATTGTATCAAACCGAATTGTGTCAAGCTGAAATGTGCCAAACTGAAATGTATCAAGCTGAAATGTGTCCAACTGAATTGCGTCAAGCTCAATTGTATAAAACTCAATTTTGTTAAACTGAATTGTGTCAGACTGAATTGTTTCAAACTGAATTCCGTCAAACCAAGCATAATTGTGTCAAACTGAATTGTGCCTAAACTGAATTGTGTCAAACTGAATTGCGTCGTACTGAATTATTTCAATTGAACTGTCTCAAACTTAATTGTGTCAAACCAAACTTTATTGCGTCAAACTGAAATGTGTCAAACTGAATAATGCCAAAACTGAATTGTGTCAAACTGAATTGCGTCGTACTAAATTGTTTCAATTGAACTGTGTCAAACTTAATTATGTCAAACTGAATTGTTTCAAACCAAACTTAATTGCGTCAAACTGAATTGCGTCAAACTGAATTGTTTCAAAATGAACTGTGTGAAACTGAATTGTGTCAAATCGAAATGTGTCAAACCAAACTAAATTGTGCCAAACTGACGTTTGGCAAACTGAATTGTTTCAAACTGAATTTTGTCAAACTCAATTGTGTCAAACTGAATTGTGTCATTGGAATTGTGTCAAACTAAATGTGTCAATTGAATTCTGTCAAACTGAATTGTGTCAAACCAAACTGAATTGTGTCAAACTGAATTTTGTCACACTGAATTGTGTAAATTGAATTGTGTCAAACTTAATTGTGTCAAACCAAATTTAATTGCGTCAAACTGAATTGTGTCAAACTAAATTGTATCAAACCGAATTGTGTCAAGCTGAAATGTGCCAAACTGAAATGTGTCAAGCTGAATTGTGTCCAACTGAATTTCGTCAAGCTCAATTGTATAAAACTCAATTTTGTTAACCTGAATTGTGTCAGACTGAATTGTTTCAAACTGAATTCCGTCAAACCAAGCATAATTGGGTCAAGCTCAATTGTGTCAAGCTGAATTGTGTCAAACCAAACTTAATTGCATCAAACTGAAATGTGTCAAACTGAATTGTGCCTAAACTGAAATGTGTCAAACTGAATTGTGCCAAAATGAACTGTGTCAAACTAAATTGTGTCAAATCGAAATGTGTCAAACCAAACTTAATTGTGCCAAACTGAAGTTTGGCAAACTGAAGTTTGGCAAACTGAATTGTTTCAAACTTAATTTTGTCAAACTCAATTGTGTCAAACTGAATTGTGTCATTGGAATTGTGTCAAACTAAATGTGTCAATTGAATTCTGTCAAACTGAATTGTGTCAAACCAAACTGAATTGTTTCAAACTGAATTTTGTCATACTGAATTGTGTCAAGCCACACTGAATTGTGTCAAACTGAATTGTGTCAAACTGAATTCCGTTGAACTGAATTGTGTAAATTGAATTGTGTCAAACTTAATTGTGTCAAACCAAACTTAATTGCGTCAAACTGAATTGTGTCAAACTGAATTGTATCAAACCGAATTGTGTCAAGCTGAAATGTGCCAAACTGAAATGTATCAAGCTGAAATGTGTCCAACTGAATTGCGTCAAGCTCAATTGTATAAAACTCAATTTTGTTAAACTGAATTGTGTCAGACTGAATTGTTTCAAACTGAATTCCGTCAAACCAAGCATAATTGTGTCAAACTGAATTGTGCCTAAACTGAATTGTGTCAAACTGAATTGCGTCGTACTGAATTATTTCAATTGAACTGTCTCAAACTTAATTGTGTCAAACCAAACTTTATTGCGTCAAACTGAAATGTGTCAAACTGAATAATGCCAAAACTGAATTGTGTCAAACTGAATTGCGTCGTACTGAATTGTTTCAATTGAACTGTGTCAAACTTAATAATGTCAAACTGAATTGTTTCAAACCAAACTTAATTGCGTCAAACTGAATTGTGTCAACCTTAATTGTATCAAACTGAACTGTGTCAAACCAAACTTAATTGCGTCAAACTGAAGCGCGTCAAACGGAATAGCATGAACCTGATTTGTTCCAAACTGAATTGTGTCCAACTGAAGTGTGTCAAACTGAATTGTGTCAAACTGAATTGTGCCAAACTGAATTGTGTTAAACTGAATTTCATCAAACTGATTTGTGCTCAACTGAACTGTGTCAAACTTAATTGAGTCATACCAAACTTAATTGCGTCAAACTGAATTGTGTCAAACCAAACTTAATTGTGTCAAACTCAAATGCGTTAAACTGAATTGTGTCAAACTGAATTGTGTCAAACCGAATTGTGTCAAACTGAAGTGTGTCAAACTGAATTGTGCCAAACTGAATTGTGTCAAGCTGAAATGTTTGAAGCTGAATTGCGTCAAACTGAATTGTGCCAAAATGAACTGTGTCAAACTAAATTGTGTCAAATCGAAATGTGTCAAACCAAACTTAATTGTGCCAAACTGAAGTTTGGCAAACTGAAGTTTGGCAAACTGAATTGTTTCAAACTTAATATTGTCAAACTCAATTGTGTCAAACTGAATTGTGTCATTGGAATTGTGTCAAACTAAATGTGTCAATTGAATTCTGTCAAACTGAATTGTGTCAAACCAAACTGAATTGTGTCAAACTGAATTTTGTCATACTGAATTGTGTCAAGCCACACTGAATTGTGTCAAACTGAATTGTGTCAAGCTGAATTCCGTTGAACTGAATTGTGTAAATTGAATTGTGTCAAACTTAATTATGTCAAACTGAATTGTTTCAAACCAAACTTAATTGCGTCAAACTGAATTGTGTCAACCTTAATTGTATCAAACTGAACTGTGTCAAACCAAACTTAATTGCGTCAAACTGAAGCGCGTCAAACGGAATAGCATGAACCTGATTTGTTCCAAACTGAATTGTGTCCAACTGAAGTGTGTCAAACTGAATTGTGTCAAACGTAATTGTGCCAAACTGAATTGTGTTAAACTGAATTTCATCAAACTGAATTGTGCTCAACTGAATTGTGTTGTTTGAAATGTGTCAAACTGAATTGCGTCAATTAAATTGTGTCAGACTGAATTGTGCCAACCTGAATTGTGCCAAACTGAATTAAGTCAATTGAACTGTGTCAAACTTAATTGAGTCATACCAAACTTAATTGCGTCAAACTGAATTGTGTCAAACCAAACTTAATTGTGTCAAACTCAAATGCGTTAAACTGAATTGTGTCAAACTGAATTGTGTCAAACCGAATTGTGTCAAACTGAAGTGTGTCAAACTGAATTGTGCCAAACTGAATTGTGTCAAGCTGAAATGTTTGAAGCTGAATTGCGTCAAACTGAATTGTGCCAAAATGAACTGTGTCAAACTAAATTGTGTCAAATCGAAATGTGTCAAACCAAACTTAATTGTGCCAAACTGACGTTTGGCAAACTGAAGTTTGGCAAACTGAAGTTTGGCAAACTGAATTGTTTCAAACTTAATTTTGTCAAACTCAATTGTGTCAAACTGAATTGTGTCATTGGAATTGTGTCAAACTAAATGTGTCAATTGAATTCTGTCAAACTGAATTGTGTCAAACCAAACTGAATTGTGTCAAACTGAATTTTGTCATACTGAATTGTGTCAAGCCACACTGAATTGTGTCAAACTGAATTGTGTCAAACTGAATTGCGTTGAACTGAATTGTGTAAATTGAATTGTGTCAAACTTAATTGTGTCAAACCAAACTTAATTGCGTCAAACTGAATTGTGTCAAACTGAATTGTATCAAACCGAATTGTGTCAAACTGAATTGTGTCATTGGAATTGTGTCAAACTAAATGTGTCAATTGAATTCTGTCACACTGAATTGTGTCAAACCAAACTGAATTGTGTCAAACTGAATTTTGTCATACTGAATTGTGTCAAGCCACACTGAATTGTGTCAAACTGAATTGTGTCAAACTGAATTGTGTCAAACTGAATTCCGTTGAACTGAATTGTGTAAATTGAATTGTGTCAAACTTAATTGTGTCAAACCAAACTTAATTGCGTCAAACTGAATTGTGTCAAACTGAATTGTATCAAACCGAATTGTGTCAAGCTGAAATGTGCCAAACTGAAATGTATCAAGCTGAAATGTGTCCAACTGAATTGCGTCAAGCTCAATTGTATAAAACTCAATTTTGTTAAACTGAATTGTGTCAGACTGAATTGTTTCAAACTGAATTCCGTCAAACCAAGCATAATTGTGTCAAACTGAATTGTGTCAAGCTGAATTGTGTCAAACCAAACTTAATTGCATCAAACTGAATTGTGTCAAACTGAATTGTATCAAACCGAATTGTGTCAAGCTGAAATGTGCCAAACTGAAATGTATCAAGCTGAAATGTGTCCAACTGAATTGCGTCAAGCTCAATTGTATAAAACTCAATTTTGTTAAACTGAATTGTGTCAGACTGAATTGTTTCAAACTGAATTCCGTCAAACCAAGCATAATTGTGTCAAACTCAATTGTGTCAAGCTGAATTGTGTCAAACCAAACTTAATTGCATCAAACTGAATTGTGTCAAACTGAATTGTGTCATTGGAATTGTGTCAAACTAAATGTGTCAATTGAATTCTGTCACACTGAATTGTGTCAAACCAAACTGAATTGTGTCAAACTGAATTTTGTCATACTGAATTGTGTCAAGCCACACTGAATTGTGTCAAACTGAATTGTGTCAAACTGAATTGTGTCAAACTGAATTCCGTTGAACTGAATTGTGTAAATTGAATTGTGTCAAACTTAATTGTGTCAAACCAAACTTAATTGCGTCAAACTGAATTGTGTCAAACTGAATTGTATCAAACCGAATTGTGTCAAGCTGAAATGTGCCAAACTGAAATGTATCAAGCTGAAATGTGTCCAACTGAATTGCGTCAAGCTCAATTGTATAAAACTCAATTTTGTTAAACTGAATTGTGTCAGACTGAATTGTTTCAAACTGAATTCCGTCAAACCAAGCATAATTGTGTCAAACTGAATTGTGTCAAGCTGAATTGTGTCAAACCAAACTTAATTGCATCAAACTGAAATGTGTCAAACTGAATTGTGCCTAAACTGAAATGTGTCAAA
The DNA here is from genome assembly GCA_964019065.1 of Catostylus mosaicus. Classification (NCBI taxonomy): domain Eukaryota; kingdom Metazoa; phylum Cnidaria; class Scyphozoa; order Rhizostomeae; family Catostylidae; genus Catostylus; species Catostylus mosaicus. The sequence continues at coordinate 9,479,775 of OZ025186.1, forward strand.
CTGAATTGCGTCGTACTGAATTATTTCAATTGAACTGCCTCAAACTTAATTGTGTCAAACCAAACTTTATTGCGTCAAACTGAAATGTGTCAAACTGAATAATGCCAAAACTGAATTGTGTCAAACTGAATTGCGTCGTACTGAATTGTTTCAATTGAACTGTGTCAAACTTAATTATGTCAAACTGAATTGTTTCAATCCAAACTTAATTGCGTCAAACTGAATTGTGTCAACCTTAATTGTATCAAACTGAACTGTGTCAAACCAAACTTAATTGCGTCAAACTGAAGCGCGTCAAACGGAATAGCATGAACCTGATTTGTTCCAAACTGAATTGTGTCCAACTGAAGTGTGTCAAACTGAATTGTGTCAAACGTAATTGTGCCAAACTGAATTGTGTTGAACTGAATTTCATCAAACTGAATTGTGCTCAACTGAATTGTGTTGTTTGAAATGTGTCAAACTGAATTGGGTCAATTAAATTGTGTCAGACTGAATTGTGCCAACCTGAATTGTGCCAAACTGAATTAAGTCAAATGAACTGTGTCAAACTTAATTATGTCAAACTGAATTGTTTCAATCCAAACTTAATTGCGTCAAACTGAATTGTGTCAACCTTAATTGTATCAAACTGAACTGTGTCAAACCAAACTTAATTGCGTCAAACTGAAGCGCGTCAAACGGAATAGCATGAACCTGATTTTTTCCAAACTGAATTGTGTCCAACTGAAGTGTGTCAAACTGAATTGTGTCAAACGTAATTGTGCCAAACTGAATTGTGTTAAACTGAATTTCATCAAACTGAATTGTGCTCAACTGAATTGTGTTGTTTGAAATGTGTCAAACTGAATTGCGTCAATTAAATTGTGTCAGACTAAATTGTGCCAACCTGAATTGTGCCAAACTGAATTAAGTCAATTGAACTGTGTCAAACTTAATTGAGTCATACCAAACTTAATTGCGTCAAACTGAATTGTGTCAAACCAAACTTAATTGTGTCAAACTCAAATGCGTTAAACTGAATTGTGTCAAACTGAATTGTGTCAAACCGAATTGTGTCAAACTGAAGTGTGTCAAACTGAATTGTGCCAAACTGAATTGTGTCAAGCTGAAATGTTTGAAGCTGAATTGCGTCAAACTGAATTGTGCCAAAATGAACTGTGTCAAACTAAATTGTGTCAAATCGAAATGTGTCAAACCAAACTTAATTGTGCCAAACTGAAGTTTGGCAAACTGAAGTTTGGCAAACTGAAGTTTGGCAAACTGAATTGTTTCAAACTTAATTTTGTCAAACTCAATTGTGTCAAACTGAATTGTGTCATTGGAATTGTGTCAAACTAAATGTGTCAATTGAATTCTGTCAAACTGAATTGTGTCAAACCAAACTGAATTGTGTCAAACTGAATTTTGTCATACTGAATTGTGTCAAGCCACATTGAATTGTGTCAAACTGAATTGTGTCAAACTGAATTGCGTTGAACTGAATTGTGTAAATTGAATTGTGTCAAACTTAATTGTGTCAAACCAAACTTAATTGCGTCAAACTGAATTGTGTCAAACTGAATTGTATCAAACCGAATTGTGTCAAACTGAATTGTGTCATTGGAATTGTGTCAAACTAAATGTGTCAATTGAATTCTGTCACACTGAATTGTGTCAAACCAAACTGAATTGTGTCAAACTGAATTTTGTCATACTGAATTGTGTCAAGCCACACTGAATTGTGTCAAACTGAATTGTGTCAAACTGAATTGTGTCAAACTGAATTCCGTTGAACTGAATTGTGTAAATTGAATTGTGTCAAACTTAATTGTGTCAAACCAAACTTAATTGCGTCAAACTGAATTGTGTCAAACTGAATTGTATCAAACCGAATTGTGTCAAGCTGAAATGTGCCAAACTGAAATGTATCAAGCTGAAATGTGTCCAACTGAATTGCGTCAAGCTCAATTGTATAAAACTCAATTTTGTTAAACTGAATTGTGTCAGACTGAATTGTTTCAAACTGAATTCCGTCAAACCAAGCATAATTGTGTCAAACTCAATTGTGTCAAGCTGAATTGTGTCAAACCAAACTTAATTGCATCAAACTGAATTGTGTCAAACTGAATTGTGTCAAACTGAATTCCGTTGAACTGAATTGTGTAAATTGAATTGTGTCAAACTTAATTGTGTCAAACCAAACTTAATTGCGTCAAACTGAATTGTGTCAAACTGAATTGTATCAAACCGAATTGTGTCAAGCTGAAATGTGCCAAACTGAAATGTATTAAGCTGAAATGTGTCCAACTGAATTGCGTCAAGCTCAATTGTATAAAACTCAATTTTGTTAAACTGAATTGTGTCAGACTGAATTGTTTCAAACTGAATTCCGTCAAACCAAGCATAATTGTGTCAAACTCAATTGTGTCAAGCTGAATTGTGTCAAACCAAACTTAATTGCATCAAACTGAAATGTGTCAAACTGAATTGTGCCTAAACTGAAATGTGTCAAACTGAATTGCGTCGTACTGAATTATTTCAATTGAACTGTCTCAAACTTAATTGTGTCAAACCAAACTTTATTGCGTCAAACTGAAATGTGTCAAACTGAATAATGCCAAAACTGAATTGTGTCAAACTGAATTGCGTCGTACTGAATTGTTTCAATTGAACTGTGTCAAACTTAATTATGTCAAACTGAATTGTTTCAATCCAAACTTAATTGCGTCAAACTGAATTGTGTCAACCTTAATTGTATCAAACTGAACTGTGTGAAACCAAACTTAATTGCGTCAAACTGAAGCGCGTCAAACGGAATAGCATGAACCTGATTTGTTCCAAACTGAATTGTGTCCAACTGAAGTGTGTCAAACTGAATTGTGTCAAACGTAATTGTGCCAAACTGAATTGCGTTGAACTGAATTTCATCAAACTGAATTGTGCTCAACTGAATTGTGTTGTTTGAAATGTGTCAAACTGAATTGGGTCAATTAAATTGTGTCAGACTGAATTGTGCCAACCTGAATTGTGCCAAACTGAATTAAGTCAATTGAACTGTGTCAAACTTAATTGAGTCATACCAAACTTAATTGTGTCAAACTGAATTGTGCCAAACTGAATTGTGTCAAGCTGAAATGTTTGAAGCTGAATTGCGTCAAACTGAATTGTGCCAAAATGAACTGTGTCAAACTAAATTGTGTCAAATCGAAATGTGTCAAACCAAACTTAATTGTGACAAACTGAAGTTTGGTAAACTGAAGTTTGGCAAACTGAATTGTTTCAAACTTAATTTTGTCAAACTCAATTGTGTCAAACTGAATTGTGTCATTGGAATTGTGTCAAACTAAATGTGTCAATTGAATTCTGTCAAACTGAATTGTGTCAAACCAAACTGAATTGTGTCAAACTCAATTTTGTCATACTGAATTGTGTCAAGCCACACTGAATTGTGTCAAACTGAATTGTGTCAAACTGAATTCCGTTGAACTGAATTGTGTAAATTGAATTGTGTCAAACTTAATTGTGTCAAACCAAACTTAATTGCGTCAAACTGAATTGTGTCAAACTGAATTGTATTAAACCGAATTGTGTCAAGCTGAAATGTGCCAAACTGAAATGTATCAAGCTGAAATGTGTCCAACTGAATTGCGTCAAGCTCAATTGTATAAAACTCAATTTTGTTAAACTGAATTGTGTCAGACTGAATTGTTGCAAACTGAATTCCGTCAAACCAAGCATAATTGTGTCAAACTCAATTGTATCAAGCTGAATTGTGTCAAACCAAACTTAATTGCATCAAACTGAATTGTGTCAAACTGAATTGTATCAAACCGAATTGTGTCAAGCTGAAATGTGCCAAACTGAAATGTATCAAGCTGAAATGTGTCCAACTGAATTGCGTCAAGCTCAATTGAGTCAAATTGAATTGTGTCAAACTTAATTGTGTCAAAAGGAATTGAGCCATACTGTATTGTGTTAAACTGAATTGTGTTAAAGTGGATTTCATGTAACTGAATTGTGTCAGACTGAATTGTGTCAAACTGAATTGTGCCAAACTGAATTGTGTTAAACTGAATTTCATCAAACTGAATTGTGCTCAACTGAATTGTGTTATTTGAAATGTGTCAAGCTGAATTGCGTCAATTAAATTGTATCAAACTGAATTTTGTGAACCTGAATTGTGCCAAACTGAACTAAGTCAATTGAACTGTGTCAAACTTAATTGAGTCAAACCAAACCTAATTGCGTCAAATTGAAGTGTGTCAAACTTAATTCTGTCAAACTGAATTGAGCCAAACTGTATTGTGTTAAACTGAATTGTGTTAAACTGAATTTCATGTAACTGAATTGTGCGAAACTGTATTGTGTTAAACTGAATTGTGTCAAACTGAATTGTGTCATTGGAATTGTGTCAAACTAAATGTGTCAATTGAATTCTGTCAAACTGAATTGTGTTAAACCAAACTGAACTGTTTCAAACTGAATTTTGTCATACTGAATTGTGTCAAGCCACACTGAATTGTGTCAAACTGAATTGTGTCAAACTGAATTCCGTTGAACTGAATTGTGTAAATTGAATTGTGTCAAACTTAATTGTGTCAAACCAAACTTAATTGCGTCAAACTGAATTGTGTCAAACTGAATTTGTATCAAACCGAATTGTGTCAAGCTGAAATGTGCCAAACTGAAATGTGTCAAGCTGAATTGTGTCCAACTGAATTTCGTCAAGCTCAATTGTATAAAACTCAATTTTGTTAACCTGAATTGTGTCAGACTGAATTGTTTCAAACTGAATTCCGTCAAACCAAGCATAATTGTGTCAAACTCAATTGTGTCAAGCTGAATTGTGTCAAGCCAAACTTAATTGCATCAAACTGAATTGTGTCAAACTGAATTGTGTCAAACTGAACTCCGTTGAACTGAATTGTGTAAATTGAATTGTGTCAAACTTAATTATGTCAAACCAAACTTAATTACGTCAAACTGAATTGTGTCAAACTGAATTGTATCAAACCGAATTGTGTCAAGCTGAAATGTGCCAAACTGAAATGTATCAAGCTGAAATGTGTCCAACTGAATTGCGTCAAGCTCAATTGTATAAAACTCAATTTTGTTAAACTGAATTGTGTCAGACTGAATTGTTTCAAACTGAATTCCGTCAAACCAAGCATAATTGTGTCAAACTCAATTGTGTCAAGCTGAATTGTGTCAAACCAAACTTAATTGCATCAAACTGAAATGTGTCAAACTGAATTGTGCCTAAACTGAAATGTGTCAAACTGAATTGCGTCGTACTGAATTATTTCAATTGAACTGTGTCAAACTTAATTGTGTCAAACCAAACTTTATTGCCTCAAACTGAAATGTATCAAACTGAATAATGCCAAAACTGAATTGTGTCAAACTGAATTGCGTCGTACTGAATTGTTTCAATTGAACTGTGTCAAACTTAATTATGTCAAACTGAATTGTTTCAAACCAAACTTAATTGCGTCAAACTGAATTGTGTCAACCTTAATTGTATCAAACTGAACTGTGTCAAACCAAACTTAATTGCGTCAAACTGAAGCGCGTCAAACGGAATAGCATGAACCTGATTTGTTCCAAACTGAATTGTGTCCAACTGAAGTGTGTCAAACTGAATTGTGTCAAACTGAATTGTGCCAAACTGAATTGTGTTAAACTGAATTTCATCAAACTGAATTGTGCTCAACTGACTTGTGTTATTTGAAATGTGTCAAACTGAATTGCGTCAATTAAATTGTGTCAGACTGAATTGTGCCAACCTGAATTGTGCCAAACTGAATTAAGTCAATTGAACTGTGTGAAACTTAATTGAGTCATACCAAACCTAATTGAGTCAAATTGAATTGTGTCAAACTTAATTGTGTCAAAAGGAATTGAGCCATACTGTATTGTGTTAAACTGAATTGTGTTAAAGTGGATTTCATGTAACTGAATTGTGTCAGACTGAATTGTGTCAAACTGAATTGTGCCAAACTGAATTGTGTTAAACTGAATTTCATCAAACTGAATGTGCTCAACTGAATTGTGTTATTTGAAATGTGTCAAGCTGAATTGCGTCAATTAAATTGTATCAAACTGAATTTTGTGAACCTGAATTGTGCCAAACTGAATTAAGTCAATTGAACTGTGTCAAACTTAATTGAGTCAAACCAAACCTAATTGCGTCAAATTGAAGTGTGTCAAACTTAATTCTGTCAAACTGAATTGAGCCAAACTGTATTGTGTTAAACTGAATTGTGTTAAACTGAATTTCATGTAACTGAATTGTGCGAAACTGTATTGTGTTAAACTGAATTGTGTCAAACTGAATTGTGTCATTGGAATTGTGTCAAACTAAATGTGTCAATTGAATTCTGTCAAACTGAATTGTGTCAAACCAAACTGAATTGTTTCAAACTGAATTTTGTCATACTGAATTGTGTCAAGCCACACTGAATTGTGTCAAACTGAATTGTGTCAAACTGAATTCCGTTGAACTGAATTGTGTAAAATGAATTGTGTCAAACTTAATTGTGTCAAACCAAACTTAATTGCGTCAAACTGAATTGTGTCAAACTGAATTGTATCAAACCGAATTGTGTCAAGCTGAAATGTGCCAAACTGAAATGTGTCAAGCTGAATTGTGTCCAACTGAATTTCGTCAAGCTCAATTGTATAAAACTCAATTTTGTTAACCTGAATTGTGTCAGACTGAATTGTTTCAAACTGAATTCCGTCAAACCAAGCATAATTGTGTCAAACTTAATTGTGTCAAGCTGAATTGTGTCAAACTGAATTGCATCGTACTGAATTATTTCAATTGAATTGTGTCAAACTTAATTGTGTCAAACCAAACTTAATTGCGTCAAACTGAAATGTGTCAAACTGAATAATGCCAAAACTGAATTGTGTCAAACTGAATTGCGTCGTACTGAATTGTTTCAATTGAACTGTTTCACACTTAATTATGTCAAATTGAATTGTTTCAAACCAAACTTAATTGCGTCAAACTGAATTGTGTCAACCTTAATTGTATCAAACTGAACTGTGTCAAACCAAACTTAATTGCGTCAAACTGAAGCGCGTCAAACGGAATGGCATGAACCTGATTTGTTCCAAACTAAATTGTGTCCAACTGAAGTGTGTCAAACTGAATTGTGTCAAACGTAATTGTGCCAAACTGAATTGTGTTAAACTGAATTTCATCAAACTGAATTGTGCTCAACTGAATTGTGTTGTTTGAAATGTGTCAAACTGAATTGCGTCAATTAAATTGTGTCAGACTAAATTGTGCCAACCTGAATTGTGCCAAACTGAATTAAGTCAATTGAACTGTGTCAAACTTAATTGAGTCATACCAAAATTAATTGCGTCAAACTGAATTGTGTCAAACCAAACTTAATTGTGTCAAACTCAAATGCGTTAAACTGAATTGTGTCAAACTGAATTGTGTCAAACCGAATTGTGTCAAACTGAAGTGTGTCAAACTGAATTGTGCCAAACTGAATTGTGTCAAGCTGAAATGTTTGAAGCTGAATTGCGTCAAACTAAATTGTGCCAAAATGAACTGTGTCAAACTGAATTGTGTCAAATCGAAATGTGTCAAACCAAACTAAATTGTGCCAAACTGACGTTTGGCAAACTGAATTGTTTCAAACTGAATTTTGTCAAACTCAATTGTGTCAAACTCAATTGTGTCATTGGAAGTGTGTCAAACTAAATGTGTCAATTGAATTCTGTCAAACTGAATTGTGTCAAACCAAACTGAATTGTGTCAAACTGAATTTTGTCATACTGAATTGTGTCAAGCCACACTGAATTGTGTCAAACTGAATTGTGTCAAACTGAATTGTGTCAAACTGAATTCCGTTGAACTGAATTGTGTAAATTGAATTGTGTCAAACTTAATTGTGTCAAACCAAACTTAATTGCGTCAAACTGAATTGTGTCAAACTGAATTGTATCAAACCGAATTGTGTCAAGCTGAATTGTTCCAAACTAAAATGTATCAAGCTGAATTGTGTCCAACTGAATTTCGTCAAGCTCAATTGTATAAAACTCAATTTTGTTAAACTGAATTGTGTCAGACTGAATTGTTTCAAACTGAATTCCGTCAAACCAAGCATAATTGTGTCAAACTCAATTGTGTCAAGCTGAATTGTGTCAAACCAAACTTGATTGCATCAAACTGAAATTTGTCAAACTGAATTGTGTCAAACCGAATTGTGTCAAACTGAAGTGTGTCAAACTCAATTGTGCCAAACTGAATTGTGCCAAAATGAACTGTGTCAAACTAAATTGTGTCAAATCGAAATGTGTCAAACCAAACTTAATTGTGCCAAACTGAAGTTTGGCAAACTGAAGTTTGGCAAACTGAAGTTTAGCAAACTGAATTGTTTCAAACTTAATTTTGTCAAACTCAATTGTGTCAAACTGAATTGTGTCATTGGAATTGTGTCAAACTAAATGTGTCAATTGCATTCTGTCAAACTGAATTGTGTCAAACCAAACTGAATTGTGTCAAACTGAATTTTGTCATACTGAATTGTGTCAAGCCACACTGAATTGTGTCAAACTGAATTGTGTCAAACTGAATTCCGTTGAACTGAATTGTGTAAATTGAATTGTGTCAAACTTAATTGTGTCAAACCAAACTTAATTGCGTCAAACTGAATTGTGTCAAACTGAATTGTATCAAACCGAATTGTGTCAAGCTGAATTGTGCCAAACTAAAGTGTATCAAGCTGAATTGTGTCCAACTGAATTTCGTCAAGCTCAATTGTATAAAACTCAATTTTGTTAAACTGAATTGTGTCAGACTGAATTGTTTCAAACTGAATTCCGTCAAACCAAGCATAATTGTGTCAAACTCAATTGTGTCAAGCTGAATTGTGTCAAACCAAACTTGATTGCATCAAACTGAAATTTGTCAAACTGAATTGTGTCAAACCGAATTGTGTCAAACTGAAGTTTGTCAAACTCAATTGTGCCAAACTGAATTGTGCCAAAATGAACTGTGTCAAACTAAATTGTGTCAAATCGAAATGTGTCAAACCAAACTTAATTGTGCCAAACTGAAGTTTGGCAAACTGAAGTTTGGCAAACTGAATTGTTTCAAACTTAATTTTGTCAAACTCAATTGTGTCAAACTGAATTCTGTCATTGGAATTGTGTCAAACTAAATGTGTCAATTGCATTCTGTCAAACTGAATTGTCTCAAACTAAACTGAATTGTGTCAAACTGAATTTTGTCATACTGAATTGTGTCAAGCCACACTGAATTGTGTCAAACTGAATTGTGTCAAACTGAATTCCGTTGAACTGAATTGTGTAAATTGAATTGTGTCAAACTTAATTGTGTCAAACCAAACTTAATTGTTTCAAACTGAATTTTGTCATACTGAATTGTGTCAAGCCACACTGAATTGTGTCAAACTGAATTGTGTCAAACTGAATTCCGTTGAACTGAATTGTGTAAATTGAATTGTGTCAAACTTAATTGTGTCAAACCAAACTTAATTGCGTCAAACTGAATTGTGTCAAACTGAATTGTATCAAACCGAATTATGTCAAGCTGAAATGTGCCAAACTGAAATGTGTCAAGCTGAATTGTGTCCAACTGAATTTCGTCAAGCTCAATTGTATAAAACTCAATTTTGTTAACCTGAATTGTGTCAGACTGAATTGTTTCAAACTGAATTCCGTCAAACCAAGCATAATTGTGTCAAACTTAATTGTGTCAAGCTGAATTGTGTCAAACCAAACTTAATTGCATCAAACTGAAATGTGTCAAACTGAATTGTGCCTAAACTGAAATGTGTCAAACTGAATTGCGTCGTACTGAATTATTTCAATTGAATTGTGTCAAACTTAATTGTGTCAAACCAAACTTAATTGCGTCAAACTGAAATGTGTCAAACTGAATAATGCCAAAACTGAATTGTGTCAAACTGAATTGCGTCGTACTGAATTGTTTCAATTGAACTGTGTCACACTTAATTATGTCAAATTGAATTGTTTCAAACCAAACTTAATTGCGTCAAACTGAATTGTGTCAACCTTAATTGTATCAAACTGAACTGTGTCAAACCAAACTTAATTGCGTCAAACTGAAGCGCGTCAAACGGAATGGCATGAACCTGATTTGTTCCAAACTAAATTGTGTCCAACAGAAGTGTGTCAAACTGAATTGTGTCAAACGTAATTGTGCCAAACTGAATTGTGTTAAACTGAATTTCATCAAACTGAATTGTGCTCAACTGAATTGTGTTATTTGAAATGTGTCAAGCTGAATTGCGTCAATTAAATTGTATCAAACTGAATTTTGTGAACCTGAGTTGTGCCAAACTGAATTAAGTGAATTGAACTGTGTCAAACTTAATTGAGTCAAACCAAACCTAATTGCGTCAAATTGAAGTGTGTCAAACTTAATTCTGTCAAACTGAATTGAGCCAAACTGTATTGTGTTAAACTGAATTGTGTTAAACTGAATTTCATGTAACTGAATTGTGCGAAACTGTATTGTGTTAAACTGAATTGTGTCAAACTGAATTGTGTCATTGGAATTGTGTCAAACTAAATGTGTCAATTGAATTCTGTCAAACTGAATTGTGTCAAACCAAACTGAATTGTTTCAAACTGAATTTTGTCATACTGAATTGTGTCAAGCCACACTGAATTGTGTCAAACTGAATTGTGTCAAACTGAATTCCGTTGAACTGAATTGTGTAAATTGAATTGTGTCAAACTTAATTGTGTCAAACCAAACTTAATTGCGTCAAACTGAATTGTGTCAAACTGAATTGTATCAAACCGAATTGTGTCAAGCTGAAATGTGCCAAACTGAAATGTATCAAGCTGAAATGTGTCCAACTGAATTGCGTCAAGCTCAATTGAGTCAAATTGAATTGTGTCAAACTTAATTGTGTCAAAAGGAATTGAGCCATACTGTATTGTGTTAAACTGAATTGTGTTAAAGTGGATTTCATGTAACTGAATTGTGTCAGACTGAATTGTGTCAAACTGAATTGTGCCAAACTGAATTGTGTTAAACTGAATTTCATCAAACTGAATTGTGCTCAACTGAATTGTGTTATTTGAAATGTGTCAAGCTGAATTGCGTCAATTAAATTGTATCAAACTGAATTTTGTGAACCTGAATTGTGCCAAACTGAATTAAGTCAATTGAACTGTGTCAAACTTAATTGAGTCAAACCAAACCTAATTGCGTCAAATTGAAGTGTGTCAAACTTAATTCTGTCAAACTGAATTGAGCCAAACTGTATTGTGTTAAACTGAATTGTGTTAAACTGAATTTCATGTAACTGAATTGTGCGAAACTGTATTGTGTTAAACTGAATTGTGTCAAACTGAATTGTGTCATTGGAATTGTGTCAAACTAAATGTGTCAATTGAATTCTGTCAAACTGAATTGTGTCAAACCAAACTGAATTGTTTCAAACTGAATTTTGTCATACTGAATGGTGTCAAGCCACACTGAATTGTGTCAAACTGAATTGTGTCAAACTGAATTCCGTTGAACTGAATTGTGTAAATTGAATTGTGTCAAACTTAATTGTGTCAAACCAAACTTAATTGCGTCAAACTGAATTGTGTCAAACTGAATTGTATCAAACCGAATTGTGTCAAGCTGAAATGTGCCAAACTGAAATGTGTCAAGCTGAATTGTGTCCAACTGAATTTCGTCAAGCTCAATTGTATAAAACTCAATTTTGTTAACCTGAATTGTGTCAGACTGAATTGTTTCAAACTGAATTCCGTCAAACCAAGCATAATTGTGTCAAACTCAATTGTGTCAAGCTGAATTGTGTCAAACCAAACTTAATTGCATCAAACTGAATTGTGTCAAACTGAATTCCGTTGAACTGAATTGTGTAAATTGAATTGTGTCAAACTTAATTGTGTCAAACCAAACTTAATTGCGTCAAACTGAATTGTGTCAAACTGAATTGTATCAAACCGAATTGTGTCAAGCTGAAATGTGCCAAACTGAAATGTATTAAGCTGAAATGTGTCCAACTGAATTGCGTCAAGCTCAATTGTATAAAACTCAATTTTGTTAAACTGAATTGTGTCAGACTGAATTGTTTCAAACTGAATTCCGTCAAACCAAGCATAATTGTGTCAAACTCAATTGTGTCAAGCTGAATTGTGTCAAACCAAACTTAATTGCATCAAACTAAAATGTGTCAAACTGAATTGTGCCTAAACTGAAATGTGTCAAACTGAATTGCGTCGTACTGAATTATTTCAATTGAACTGTGTCAAACTTAATTGTGTCAAACCAAACTTTATTGCCTCAAACTGAAATGTATCAAACTGAATAATGCCAAAACTGAATTTTGTCAAACTGAATTGCGTCGTACTGAATTGTTTCAATTGAACTGTGTCAAACTTAATTATGTCAAACTGAATTGTTTCAAACCAAACTTAATTGCGTCAAACTGAATTGTGTCAACCTTAATTGTATCAAACTGAACTGTGTCAAACCAAACTTAATTGCGTCAAACTGAAGCGCGTCAAACGGAATAGCATGAACCTGATTTGTTCCAAACTGAATTGTGTCCAACTGAAGTGTGTCAAACTGAATTGTGTCAAACTGAATTGTGCCAAACTGAATTGTGTTAAACTGAATTTCATCAAACTGAATTGTGCTCAACTGACTTGTGTTATTTGAAATGTGTCAAACTGAATTGCGTCAATTAAATTGTGTCAGACTGAATTGTGCCAACCTGAATTGTGCCAAACTGATTTAAGTCAATTGAACTGTGTCAAACTTAATTGAGTCAAAAGGAATTGAGCCATACTGTATTGTGTTAAACTGAATTGTGTTAAAGTGGATTTCATGTAACTGAATTGTGTCAGACTGAATTGTGTCAAACTGAATTGTGCCAAACTGAATTGTGTTAAACTGAATTTCATCAAACTGAATTGTGCTCAACTGAATTGTGTTATTTGAAATGTGTCAAGCTGAATTGCGTCAATTAAATTGTATCAAACTGAATTTTGTGAACCTGAGTTGTGCCAAACTGAATTAAGTCAATTGAACTGTGTCAAACTTAATTGAGTCAAACCAAACCTAATTGCGTCAAATTGAAGTGTGTCAAACTTAATTCTGTCAAACTGAATTGAGCCAAACTGTATTGTGTTAAACTGAATTGTGTTAAACTGAATTTCATGTAACTGAATTGTGCGAAACTGTATTGTGTTAAACTGAATTGTGTCAAACTGAATTGTGTCATTGGAATTGTGTCAAACTAAATGTGTCAATTGAATTCTGTCAAACTGAATTGTGTCAAACCAAACTGAATTGTTTCAAACTGAATTTTGTCATACTGAATTGTGTCAAGCCACACTGAATTGTGTCAAACTGAATTGTGTCAAACTGAATTCCGTTGAACTGAATTGTGTAAATTGAATTGTGTCAAACTTAATTGTGTCAAACCAAACTTAATTGCGTCAAACTGAATTGTGTCAAACTGAATTGTATCAAACCGAATTATGTCAAGCTGAAATGTGCCAAACTGAAATGTGTCAAGCTGAATTGTGTCCAACTGAATTTCGTCAAGCTCAATTGTATAAAACTCAATTTTGTTAACCTGAATTGTGTCAGACTGAATTGTTTCAAACTGAATTCCGTCAAACCAAGCATAATTGTGTCAAACTTAATTGTGTCAAGCTGAATTGTGTCAAACCAAACTTAATTGCATCAAACTGAAATGTGTCAAACTGAATTGTGCCTAAACTGAAATGTGTCAAACTGAATTGCGTCGTACTGAATTATTTCAATTGAATTGTGTCAAACTTAATTGTGTCAAACCAAACTTAATTGCGTCAAACTGAAATGTGTCAAACTGAATAATGCCAAAACTGAATTGTGTCAAACTGAATTGCGTCGTACTGAATTGTTTCAATTGAACTGTGTCACACTTAATTATGTCAAATTGAATTGTTTCAAACCAAACTTAATTGCGTCAAACTGAATTGTGTCAACCTTAATTGTATCAAACTGAACTGTGTCAAACCAAACTTAATTGCGTCAAACTGAAGCGCGTCAAACGGAATGGCATGAACCTGATTTGTTCCAAACTAAATTGTGTCCAACAGAAGTGTGTCAAACTGAATTGTGTCAAACGTAATTGTGCCAAACTGAATTGTGTTAAACTGAATTTCATCAAACTGAATTGTGCTCAACTGAATTGTGTTATTTGAAATGTGTCAAGCTGAATTGCGTCAATTAAATTGTATCAAACTGAATTTTGTGAACCTGAGTTGTGCCAAACTGAATTAAGTGAATTGAACTGTGTCAAACTTAATTGAGTCAAACCAAACCTAATTGCGTCAAATTGAAGTGTGTCAAACTTAATTCTGTCAAACTGAATTGAGCCAAACTGTATTGTGTTAAACTGAATTGTGTTAAACTGAATTTCATGTAACTGAATTGTGCGAAACTGTATTGTGTTAAACTGAATTGTGTCAAACTGAATTGTGTCATTGGAATTGTGTCAAACTAAATGTGTCAATTGAATTCTGTCAAACTGAATTGTGTCAAACCAAACTGAATTGTTTCAAACTGAATTTTGTCATACTGAATTGTGTCAAGCCACACTGAATTGTGTCAAACTGAATTGTGTCAAACTGAATTCCGTTGAACTGAATTGTGTAAATTGAATTGTGTCAAACTTAATTGTGTCAAACCAAACTTAATTGCGTCAAACTGAATTGTGTCAAACTGAATTGTATCAAACCGAATTGTGTCAAGCTGAAATGTGCCAAACTGAAATGTGTCAAGCTGAATTGTGTCCAACTGAATTTCGTCAAGCTCAATTGTATAAAACTCAATTTTGTTAACCTGAATTGTGTCAGACTGAATTGTTTCAAACTGAATTCCGTCAAACCAAGCATAATTGTGTCAAACTTAATTGTGTCAAGCTGAATTGTGTCAAACCAAACTTAATTGCATCAAACTGAAATGTGTCAAACTGAATTGTGCCTAAACTGAAATGTGTCAAACTGAATTGCGTCGTACTGAATTATTTCAATTGAATTGTGTCAAACTTAATTGTGTCAAACCAAACTTAATTGCGTCAAACTGAAATGTGTCAAACTGAATAATGCCAAAACTGAATTGTGTCAAACTGAATTGCGTCGTACTGAATTGTTTCAATTGAACTGTGTCACACTTAATTATGTCAAATTGAATTGTTTCAAACCAAACTTAATTGCGTCAAACTGAATTGTGTCAACCTTAATTGTATCAAACTGAACTGTGTCAAACCAAACTTAATTGCGTCAAACTGAAGCGCGTCAAACGGAATGGCATGAACCTGATTTGTTCCAAACTAAATTGTGTCCAACTGAAGTGTGTCAAACTGAATTGTGTCAAACGTAATTGTGCCAAACTGAATTGTGTTAAACTGAATTTCATCAAACTGAATTGTGCTCAACTGAATTGTGTTGTTTGAAATGTGTCAAACTGAATTGCGTCAATTAAATTGTGTCAGACTAAATTGTGCCAACCTGAATTGTGCCAAACTGAATTAAGTCAATTGAACTGTGTCAAACTTAATTGAGTCATACCAAACTTAATTGCGTCAAACTGAATTGTGTCAAACCAAACTTAATTGTGTCAAACTCAAATGCGTTAAACTGAATTGTGTCAAACTGAATTGTGTCACACCGAATTGTGTCAAACTGAAGTGTGTCAAACTGAATTGTGCCAAACTGAATTGTGTCAAGCTGAAATGTTTGAAGCTGAATTGCGTCAAACTAAATTGTGCCAAAATGAACTGTGTCAAACTGAATTGTGTCAAATCGAAATGTGTCAAACCAAACTAAATTGTGCCAAACTGACGTTTGGCAAACTGAATTGTTTCAAACTGAATTTTGTCAAACTCAATTGTGTCAAACTCAATTGTGTCATTGGAAGTGTGTCAAACTAAATGTGTCAATTGAATTCTGTCAAACTGAATTGTGTCAAACCAAACTGAATTGTGTCAAACTGAATTTTGTCATACTGAATTGTTTCAAGCCACACTGAATTGTGTCAAACTGAATTGTGTCAAACTGAATTCCGTTGAACTGCATTGTGTAAATTGAATTCTGTCAAACTTAATTGTGTCAAACCAAACTTAATTGCGTCAAACTGAATTGTGTCAAACTGAATTGTATCAAACCGAATTGTGTCAAGCTGAATTGTGCCAAACTAAAGTGTATCAAGCTGAATTGTGTCCAACTGAATTTCGTCAAGCTCAATTGTATAAAACTCAATTTTGTTAAACTGAATTGTGTCAGACTGAATTGTTTCAAACTGAATTCCGTCAAACCAAGCATAATTGTGTCAAACTCAATTGTGTCAAGCTGAATTGTGTCAAACCAAACTTGATTGCATCAAACTGAAATTTGTCAAACTGAATTGTGTCAAACCGAATTGTGTCAAACTGAAGTGTGTCAAACTCAATTGTGCCAAACTGAATTGTGCCAAAATGAACTGTGTCAAACTAAATTGTGTCAAATCGAAATGTGTCAAACCAAACTTAATTGTGCCAAACTGAAGTTTGGCAAACTGAAGTTTGGCAAACTGAATTGTTTCAAACTTAATTTTGTCAAACTCAATTGTGTCAAACTGAATTCTGTCATTGGAATTGTGTCAAACTAAATGTGTCAATTGCATTCTGTCAAACTGAATTGTCTCAAACTAAACTGAATTGTGTCAAACTGAATTTTGTCATACTGAATTGTGTCAAGCCACACTGAATTGTGTCAAACTGAATTGTGTCAAACTGAATTCCGTTGAACTGAATTGTGTAAATTGAATTGTGTCAAACTTAATTGTGTCAAACCAAACTTAATTGCGTCAAACTGAATTGTGTCAAACTGAATAGTATCAAACCGAATTGTGTCAAGCTGAAATGTTCCAAACTGAAATGTATCAAGCTGAAATGTGTCCAACTGAATTGCGTCAAGCTCAATTGTATAAAACTCAATTTTGTTAAACTGAATTGTGTCAGACTGAATTGTTTCAAACTGAATTCCGTCAAACCAAGCATAATTGTGTCAAACTCAATTGTGTCAAGCTGAATTGTGTCAAACCAAACTTAATTGCATCAAACTGAATTGTGTCAAACTGAATTGTGTCAAACTTAATTCCGTTGAACTGAATTGTGTAAATTGAATTGTGTCAAACTTAATTGTGTCAAACCAAACTTAATTGCGTCAAACTGAATTGTGTCAAACTGAATTGTATCAAACCGAATTGTGTCAAGCTGAAATGTGCCAAACTGAAATGTATCAAGCTGAAATGTGTCCAACTGAATTGCGTCAAGCTCAATTGTATAAAACTCAATTTTGTTAAACTGAATTGTGTCAGACTGAATTGTTTCAAACTGAATTCCGTCAAACCAAGCATAATTGTGTCAAACTCAATTGTGTCAAGCTGAATTGTGTCAAACCAAACTTAATTGCATCAAACTGAAATGTGTCAAACTGAATTGTGCCTAAACTGAAATGTGTCAAACTGAATTGCGTCGTACTGAATTATTTCAATTGAACTGTGTCAAACTTAATTGTGTCAAACCAAACTTTATTGCCTCAAACTGAAATGTATCAAACTGAATAATGCCAAAACTGAATTGTGTCAAACTGAATTGCGTCGTACTGAATTGTTTCAATTGAACTGTGTCAAACTTAATTATGTCAAACTGAATTGTGCCAAACTGAATTGTGTTAAACTGAATTTCATCAAACTGAATTGTGCTCAACTGACTTGTGTTATTTGAAATGTGTCAAACTGAATTGCGTCAATTAAATTGTGTCAGACTGAATTGTGCCAACCTGAATTGTGCCAAACTGAATTAAGTCAATTGAACTGTGTCAAACTTAATTGAGTCATACCAAACTTAATTGCGTCAAACTGAATTGTGTCAAACCAAACTTAATTGTGTTAAACTCAAATGCGTTAAACTGAATTGTGTCAAACTGAATTGTGTCAAACCGAATTGTGTCAAACTGAATTGTGTCAAGCTGAAATGTTTGAAGCTGAATTGCGTCAAACTAAATTGTGCCAAAATGAACTGTGTCAAACTGAATTGTGTCAAATCGAAATGTGTCAAACCAAACTAAATTGTGCCAAACTGACGTTTGGCAAACTGAATTGTTTCAAACTGAATTTTGTCAAACTCAATTGTGTCATACTGAATTGTGTCATTGGAAGTGTGTCAAACTAAATGTGTCAATTGAATTCTGTCAAACTGAATTGTGTCAAACCAAACTGAATTGTGTCAAACTGAATTTTGTCATACTGAATTGTGTCAAGCCACACTGAATTGTGTCAAACTGAATTGTGTCAAACTGAATTCCGTTGAACTGCATTGTGTAAATTGAATTGTGTCAAACTTAATTGTGTCAAACAAACTTAATTGCGTCAAACTGAATTGTGTCAAACTGAATTGTATCAAACCGAATTGTGTCAAGCTGAATTGTGCCAAACTAAAATGTATCAAGCTGAATTGTGTCCAACTGAATTTCGTCAAGCTCAATTGTATAAAACTCAATTTTGTTAAACTGAATTGTGTCAGACTGAATTGTTTCAAACTGAATTCCGTCAAACCAAGCATAATTGTGTCAAACTCAATTGTGTCAAGCTGAATTGTGTCAAACCAAACTTGATTGCATCAAACTGAAATTTGTCAAACTGAATTGTGTCAAACCGAATTGTGTCAAACTGAAGTGTGTCAAACTCAATTGTGCCAAACTGAATTGTGCCAAAATGAACTGTGTCAAACTAAATTGTGTCAAATCGAAATGTGTCAAACCAAACTTAATTGTGCCAAACTGAAGTTTGGCAAACTGAAGTTTGGCAAACTGAATTGTTTCAAACTTAATTTTGTCAAACTCAATTGTGTCAAACTGAATTGTGTCATTGGAATTGTGTCAAACTAAATGTGTCAATTGAATTCTGTCAAACTGAATTGTGTCAAACCAAACTGAATTGTGTCAAACTGAATTTTGTCATACTGAATTGTGTCAAGCCACACTGAATTGTGTCAAACTGAATTGTGTCAAACTGAATTCCGTTGAACTGAATTGTGTAAATTGAATTGTGTCAAACTTAATTGTGTCAAACCAAACTTAATTGCGTCAAACTGAATTGTGTCAAACTGAATTGTATCAAACCGAATTGTGTCAAGCTGAAATGTGCCAAACTGAAATGTATCAAGCTGAAATGTGCCCAACTGAATTGCGTCAAGCTCAATTGTATAAAACTCAATTTTGTTAAACTGAATTGTGTCAGACTGAATTGTTTCAAACTGAATTCCGTAAAAACCAAGCATAATTGTGTCAAACTGAATTGTGTCAAGCTGAATTGTGTCAAACCAAACTTAATTGCATCAAACTGAAATGTGTCAAACTGAATTGTGCCTAAACTGAAATGTGTCAAACTGAATTGCGTCGTACTGAATTATTTCAATTGAACTGTCTCAAACTTAATTGTGTCAAACCAAACTTTATTGCGTCAAACTGAAATGTGTCAAACTGAATAATGCCAAAACTGAATTGTGTCAAACTGAATTGCGTCGTACTAAATTGTTTCAATTGAACTGTGTCAAACTTAATTATGTCAAACTGAATTGTTTCAAACCAAACTTAATTGCGTCAAACTGAATTGTGTCAACCTTAATTGTATCAAACTGAACTGTGTCAAACCAAACTTAATTGCGTCAAACTGAATCGCGTCAAACGGAATAGCATGAACCTGATTTGTTCCAAACTGAATTGTGTCCAACTGAAGTGTGTCAAACTGAATTGTGTCAAACGTAATTGTGCCAAACTGAATTGTGTTAAACTGAATTTCATCAAACTGAATTGTGCTCAACTGACTTGTGTTGTTTGAAATGTGTCAAACTGAATTGCGTCAATTAAATTGTGTCAGACTGAATTGTGCCAACCTGAATTGTGCCAAACTGAATTAAGTCAATTGAACTGTGTCAAACTTAATTGAGTCATACCAAACTTAATTGCGTCAAACTGAATTGTGTCAAACCAAACTTAATTGTGTCAAACTCAAATGCGTTAAACTGAATTGTGTCAAACTGAATTGTGTCAAACCGAATTGTGTCAAACTGAAGTGTGTCAAACTGAATTGTGCCAAACTGAATTGTGTCAAGCTGAAATGTTTGAAGCTGAATTGCGTCAAACTGAATTGTGTCAAAATGAACTGTGTGAAACTGAATTGTGTCAAATCGAAATGTGTCAAACCAAACTAAATTGTGCCAAACTGACGTTTGGCAAACTGAATTGTTTCAAACTGAATTTTGTCAAACTCAATTGTGTCAAACTGAATTGTGTCATTGGAATTGTGTGAAACTAAATGTGTCAATTGAATTCTGTCAAACTGAATTGTGTCAAACCAAACTGAATTGTGTCAAACTGAATTTTGTCACACTGAATTGTGTCAAGCCACACTGAATTGTGTCAAACTGAATTGTGTCAAACTGAATTCCATTGAACTGAATTGTGTAAATTGAATTGCGTCAAACTTAATTGTGTCAAACCAAACTTAATTGCGTCAAACTGAATTGTGTCAAACTGAATTGTATCAAACCGAATTGTGTCAAGCTGAAATGTGCCAAACTGAAATTTGTCAAGCTGAATTGTGTCCAACTAAATTTCGTCAAGCTCAATTGTATAAAACTCAATTTTATTAACCTGAATTGTGTCAGACTGAATTGTTTCAAACTGAATTCCCTCAAACCAAGCATAATTGTGTCAAACTCAATTGTGTCAAGCTGAATTGTGTCAAACCAAACTTAATTGCATCAAACTGAAATGTGTCAAACTGAATTGTGCTTAAACTGAAATGTGTCAAACTGAATTGTGCCAAAATGAACTGTGTCAAAATAAATTGTGTCAAATCGAAATGTGTCAAACCAAACTTAATTGTGCCAAACTGAAGTTTGACAAACTGAATTGTTTCAAACTTAATTTTGTCAAACTCAATTGTGTCAAACTGAATTGTGTCATTGGAATTGTGTCAAACTAAATGTGTCAATTGAATTCTGTCAAACTGAATTGTGTCAAACCAAACTGAATTGTTTCAAACTGAATTTTGTCATACTGAATTGTGTCAAGCCACACTGAATTGTGTCAAACTGAATTGTGTCAAACTGAATTCCGTTGAACTGAATTGTGTAAATTGAATTGTGTCAAACTTAATTGTGTCAAACCAAACTTAATTGCGTCAAACTGAATTGTGTCAAACTGAATTGTATCAAACCGAATTGTGTCAAGCTGAAATGTGCCAAACTGAAATGTATCAAGCTGAAATTTGTCCAACTGAATTGCGTCAAGCTCAATTGTATAAAACTCAATTTTGTTTAACTGAATTGTGTCAGACTGAATTGTTTCAAACTGAATTCCGTCAAACCAAGCATAATTGTGTCAAACTGAATTGTGCCTAAACTGAATTGTTTCAAACCAAACTTAATTGCGTCAAACTGAATTGTGTCAACCTTAATTGTATCAAACTGAACTGTGTCAAACCAAACTTAATTGCGTCAAACTGAAGCGCGTCAAACGGAATAGCATGAACCTGATTTGTTCCAAACTGAATTGTGTCCTACTGAAGTGTGTCAAACTGAATTGTGTCAAACTGAATTGTGCCAAACTGAATTGTGTTAAACTGAATTTCATCAAACTGATTTGTGCTCAACTGAATTGTGTTGTTTGAAATGTGTCAAACTGAATTGCGTCAATTAAATTGTGTCAGACTGAATTGTGCCAACCTGAATTGTGCCAAACTGAATTAAGTCAATTGAACTGTGTCAAACTTAATTGAGTCATACCAAACTTAATTGCGTCAAACTGAATTGTGTCAAACCAAACTTAATTGTGTCAAACTCAAATGCGTTAAACTGAATTGTGTCAAACTGAATTGAGCCAAACTGTATTGTGTTAAACTGAATTGTGTTAAACTGAATTTCATGTAACTGAATTGTGCGAAACTGTATTGTGTTAAACTGAATTGTGTCAAACTGAATTGTGTCAAACCGAATTGTATCAAACTGAAATGTGTCAAACTGAATTGTGCCTAAACTTTAATGTGTCAAACTGAATTGCGTCGTACTGAATTATTTCAATTGAACTGTGTCAAACTTAATTGTGTCAAACCAAACTTTATTGCCTCAAACTGAAATGTATCAAACTGAATAATGCCAAAACTGAATTGTGTCAAACTGAATTGCGTCGTACTGAATTGTTTCAATTGAACTGTGTCAAACTTAATTATGTCAAACTGAATTGTTTCAAACCAAACTTAATTGCGTCAAACTGAATTGTGTCAACCTTAATTGTATCAAACTGAACTGTGTCAAACCAAACTTAATTGCGTCAAACTGAAGCGCGTCAAACGGAATAGCATGAACCTGATTTGTTCCAAACTGAATTGTGTCCAACTGAAGTGTGTCAAACTGAATTGTGTCAAACTGAATTGTGCCAAACTGAATTGTGTTAAACTGAATTTCATCAAACTGAATTGTGCTCAACTGACTTGTGTTATTTGAAATGTGTCAAACTGAATTGCGTCAATTAAATTGTGTCAGACTGAATTGTGCCAACCTGAATTGTGCCAAACTGAATTAAGTCAATTGAACTGTGTCAAACTTAATTGAGTCATACCAAACTTAATTGCGTCAAACTGAATTGTGTCAAACCAAACTTAATTGTGTTAAACTCAAATGCGTTAAACTGAATTGTGTCAAACTGAATTGTGTCAAACCGAATTGTGTCAAACTGAAGTGTGTCAAACTGAATTGTGCCAAACTGAATTGTGTCAAGCTGAAATGTTTGAAGCTGAATTGCGTCAAACTAAATTGTGCCAAAATGAACTGTGTCAAACTGAATTGTGTCAAATCGAAATGTGTCAAACCAAACTAAATTGTGCCAAACTGACGTTTGGCAAACTGAATTGTTTCAAACTGAATTTTGTCAAACTCAATTGTGTCATACTGAATTGTGTCATTGGAAGTGTGTCAAACTAAATGTGTCAATTGAATTCTGTCAAACTGAATTGTGTCAAACCAAACTGAATTGTGTCAAACTGAATTTTGTCATACTGAATTGTGTCAAGCCACACTGAATTGTGTCAAACTGAATTGTGTCAAACTGAATTCCGTTGAACTGCATTGTGTAAATTGAATTGTGTCAAACTTAATTGTGTCAAACAAACTTAATTGCGTCAAACTGAATTGTGTCAAACTGAATTGTATCAAACCGAATTGTGTCAAGCTGAATTGTGCCAAACTAAAATGTATCAAGCTGAATTGTGTCCAACTGAATTTCGTCAAGCTCAATTGTATAAAACTCAATTTTGTTAAACTGAATTGTGTCAGACTGAATTGTTTCAAACTGAATTCCGTCAAACCAAGCATAATTGTGTCAAACTCAATTGTGTCAAGCTGAATTGTGTCAAACCAAACTTGATTGCATCAAACTGAAATTTGTCAAACTGAATTGTGTCAAACCGAATTGTGTCAAACTGAAGTGTGTCAAACTCAATTGTGCCAAACTGAATTGTGCCAAAATGAACTGTGTCAAACTAAATTGTGTCAAATCGAAATGTGTCAAACCAAACTTAATTGTGCCAAACTGAAGTTTGGCAAACTGAAGTTTGGCAAACTGAATTGTTTCAAACTTAATTTTGTCAAACTCAATTGTGTCAAACTGAATTGTGTCATTGGAATTGTGTCAAACTAAATGTGTCAATTGAATTCTG
Source organism: Catostylus mosaicus (assembly GCA_964019065.1). Classification (NCBI taxonomy): domain Eukaryota; kingdom Metazoa; phylum Cnidaria; class Scyphozoa; order Rhizostomeae; family Catostylidae; genus Catostylus; species Catostylus mosaicus. Next base: position 9,503,554 of record OZ025186.1, read on the forward strand.
TCAAACTGAATTGTGTCAAACCAAACTGAATTGTGTCAAACTGAATTTTGTCATACTGAATTGTGTCAAGCCACACTGAATTGTGTCAAATTGAATTGTGTCAAACTGAATTCCGTTGAACTGAATTGTGTAAATTGAATTGTGTCAAACTTAATTGTGTCAAACCAAACTTAACTGCGTCAAACTGAATTGTGTCAAACTGAATTGTATCAAACCGAATTGTGTCAAGCTGAAATGTGCCAAACTGAAATGTATCAAGCTGAAATGTGCCCAACTGAATTGCGTCAAGCTCAATTGTATAAAACTCAATTTTGTTAAACTGAATTGTGTCAGACTGAATTGTTTCAAACTGAATTCCGTAAAAACCAAGCATAATTGTGTCAAACTGAATTGTGTCAAGCTGAATTGTGTCAAACCAAACTTAATTGCATCAAACTGAAATGTGTCAAACTGAATTGTGCCTAAACTGAAATGTGTCAAACTGAATTGCGTCGTACTGAATTATTTCAATTGAACTGTCTCAAACTTAATTGTGTCAAACCAAACTTTATTGCGTCAAACTGAAATGTGTCAAACTGAATAATGCCAAAACTGAATTGTGTCAAACTGAATTGCGTCGTACTAAATTGTTTCAATTGAACTGTGTCAAACTTAATTATGTCAAACTGAATTGTTTCAAACCAAACTTAATTGCGTCAAACTGAATTGTGTCAACCTTAATTGTATCAAACTGAACTGTGTCAAACCAAACTTAATTGCGTCAAACTGAATCGCGTCAAACGGAATAGCATGAACCTGATTTGTTCCAAACTGAATTGTGTCCAACTGAAGTGTGTCAAACTGAATTGTGTCAAACGTAATTGTGCCAAACTGAATTGTGTTAAACTGAATTTCATCAAACTGAATTGTGCTCAACTGACTTGTGTTGTTTGAAATGTGTCAAACTGAATTGCGTCAATTAAATTGTGTCAGACTGAATTGTGCCAACCTGAATTGTGCCAAACTGAATTAAGTCAATTGAACTGTGTCAAACTTAATTGAGTCATACCAAACTTAATTGCGTCAAACTGAATTGTGTCAAACCAAACTTAATTGTGTCAAACTCAAATGCGTTAAACTGAATTGTGTCAAACTGAATTGTGTCAAACCGAATTGTGTCAAACTGAAGTGTGTCAAACTGAATTGTGCCAAACTGAATTGTGTCAAGCTGAAATGTTTGAAGCTGAATTGCGTCAAACTGAATTGTGTCAAAATGAACTGTGTGAAACTGAATTGTGTCAAATCGAAATGTGTCAAACCAAACTAAATTGTGCCAAACTGACGTTTGGCAAACTGAATTGTTTCAAACTGAATTTTGTCAAACTCAATTGTGTCAAACTGAATTGTGTCATTGGAATTGTGTGAAACTAAATGTGTCAATTGAATTCTGTCAAACTGAATTGTGTCAAACCAAACTGAATTGTGTCAAACTGAATTTTGTCACACTGAATTGTGTCAAGCCACACTGAATTGTGTCAAACTGAATTGTGTCAAACTGAATTCCATTGAACTGAATTGTGTAAATTGAATTGCGTCAAACTTAATTGTGTCAAACCAAACTTAATTGCGTCAAACTGAATTGTGTCAAACTGAATTGTATCAAACCGAATTGTGTCAAGCTGAAATGTGCCAAACTGAAATTTGTCAAGCTGAATTGTGTCCAACTAAATTTCGTCAAGCTCAATTGTATAAAACTCAATTTTATTAACCTGAATTGTGTCAGACTGAATTGTTTCAAACTGAATTCCCTCAAACCAAGCATAATTGTGTCAAACTCAATTGTGTCAAGCTGAATTGTGTCAAACCAAACTTAATTGCATCAAACTGAAATGTGTCAAACTGAATTGTGCTTAAACTGAAATGTGTCAAACTGAATTGTGCCAAAATGAACTGTGTCAAAATAAATTGTGTCAAATCGAAATGTGTCAAACCAAACTTAATTGTGCCAAACTGAAGTTTGACAAACTGAATTGTTTCAAACTTAATTTTGTCAAACTCAATTGTGTCAAACTGAATTGTGTCATTGGAATTGTGTCAAACTAAATGTGTCAATTGAATTCTGTCAAACTGAATTGTGTCAAACCAAACTGAATTGTTTCAAACTGAATTTTGTCATACTGAATTGTGTCAAGCCACACTGAATTGTGTCAAACTGAATTGTGTCAAACTGAATTCCGTTGAACTGAATTGTGTAAATTGAATTGTGTCAAACTTAATTGTGTCAAACCAAACTTAATTGCGTCAAACTGAATTGTGTCAAACTGAATTGTATCAAACCGAATTGTGTCAAGCTGAAATGTGCCAAACTGAAATGTATCAAGCTGAAATTTGTCCAACTGAATTGCGTCAAGCTCAATTGTATAAAACTCAATTTTGTTTAACTGAATTGTGTCAGACTGAATTGTTTCAAACTGAATTCCGTCAAACCAAGCATAATTGTGTCAAACTGAATTGTGCCTAAACTGAATTGTTTCAAACCAAACTTAATTGCGTCAAACTGAATTGTGTCAACCTTAATTGTATCAAACTGAACTGTGTCAAACCAAACTTAATTGCGTCAAACTGAAGCGCGTCAAACGGAATAGCATGAACCTGATTTGTTCCAAACTGAATTGTGTCCTACTGAAGTGTGTCAAACTGAATTGTGTCAAACTGAATTGTGCCAAACTGAATTGTGTTAAACTGAATTTCATCAAACTGATTTGTGCTCAACTGAATTGTGTTGTTTGAAATGTGTCAAACTGAATTGCGTCAATTAAATTGTGTCAGACTGAATTGTGCCAACCTGAATTGTGCCAAACTGAATTAAGCCAATTGAACTGTGTCAAACTTAATTGAGTCATACCAAACTTAATTGCGTCAAACTGAATTGTGTCAAACCAAACTTAATTGTGTCAAACTCAAATGCGTTAAACTGAATTGTGTCAAACTGAATTGTGTCAAACCGAATTGTGTCAAACTGAAGTGTGTCAAACTGAATTGTGCCAAACTGAATTGTGTCAAGCTGAAATGTTTGAAGCTGAATTGCGTCAAACTGAATTGTGCCAAAATGAACTGTGTCAAACTAAATTGTGTCAAATCGAAATGTGTCAAACCAAACTTAATTGTGCCAAACTGAAGTTTGGCAAACTGAAGTTTGGCAAACTGAATTGTTTCAAACTTAATTTTGTCAAACTCAATTGTGTCAAACTGAATTGTGTCATTGGAATTGTGTCAAACTAAATGTGTAAATTGAATTGTGTCAAACTGAATTGTGTCAAACCAAACTGAATTGTGTCAAACTGAATTTTGTCATACTGAATTGTGTCAAGCTGAATTCCGTTGAACTGAATTGTGTAAATTGAATTGTGTCAAACTTAATTATGTCAAACTGAATTGTTTCAAACCAAACTTAATTGCGTCAAACTGAATTGTGTCAACCTTAATTGTATCAAACTGAACTGTGCCAAACCAAACTTAATTGCGTCAAACTGAAGCGCGTCAAACGGAATAGCATGAACCTGATTTGTTCCAAACTGAATTGTGTCCAACTGAAGTGTGTCAAACTGAATTGTGTCAAACGTAATTGTGCCAAACTGAATTGTGTTAAACTGAATTTCATCAAACTGAATTGTGCTCAACTGAATTGTGTTGTTTGAAATGTGTCAAACTGAATTGCGTCAATTAAATTGTGTCAGACTGAATTGTGCCAACCTGAATTGTGCCAAACTGAATTAAGTCAATTGAACTGTGTCAAACTTAATTGAGTCATACCAAACTTAATTGCGTCAAACTGAATTGTGTCAAACCAAACTTAATTGTGTCAAACTCAAATGCGTTAAACAGAATTGTGTCAAACTGAATTGTGTCAAACCGAATTGTGTCAAACTGAAGTGTGTCAAACTGAATTGTGCCAAACTGAATTGTGTCAAGCTGAAATGTTTGAAGCTGAATTGCGTCAAACTGAATTGTGCCAAAATGAACTGTGTCAAACTAAATTGTGTCAAATCGAAATGTGTCAAACCAAACTTAATGGTGCCAAACTGAAGTTTGGCAAACTGAAGTTTGGCAAACTGAAGTTTGGCAAACTGAATTGTTTCAAACTTAATTTTGTCAAACTCAATTGTGTCAAACTGAATTGTGTCATTGGAATTGTGTCAAACTAAATGTGTCAATTGAATTCTGTCAAACTGAATTGTGTCAAACCAAACTGAATTGTGGCAAACTGAATTTTGTCATACTGAATTGTGTCAAGCTGAATTCCGTTGAACTGAATTGTGTAAATTGAATTGTGTCAAACTTAATTATGTCAAACTGAATTGTTTCAAACCAAACTTAATTGCGTCAAACTGAATTGTGTCAACCTTAATTGTATCAAACTGAACTGTGTCAAACCAAACTTAATTGCGTCAAACTGAAGCGCGTCAAACGGAATAGCATGAACCTGATTTGTTCCAAACTGAATTGTGTCCAACTGAAGTGTGTCAAACTGAATTGTGTCAAACGTAATTGTGCCAAACTGAATTGTGTTAAACTGAATTTCATCAAACTGAATTGTGCTCAACTGAATTGTGTTGTTTGAAATGTGTCAAACTGAATTGCGTCAATTAAATTGTGTCAGACTGAATTGTGCCAACCTGAATTGTGCCAAACTGAATTAAGTCAATTGAACTGTGTCAAACTTAATTGAGTCATACCAAACTTAATTGCGTCAAACTGAATTGTGTCAAACCAAACTTAATTGTGTCAAACTCAAATGCGTTAAACTGAATTGTGTCAAACTGAATTGTGTCAAACCGAATTGTGTCAAACTGAAGTGTGTCAAACTGAATTGTGCCAAACTGAATTGTGTCAAGCTGAAATGTTTGAAGCTGAATTGCGTCAAACTGAATTGTGCCAAAATGAACTGTGTCAAACTAAATTGTGTCAAATCGAAATGTGTCAAACCAAACTTAATTGTGCCAAACTGAAGTTTGGCAAACTGAAGTTTGGCAAACTGAATTGTTTCAAACTTAATTTTGTCAAACTCAATTGTGTCAAACTGAATTGTGTCATTGGAATTGTGTCAAACTAAATGTGTCAATTGAATTCTGTCAAACTGAATTGTGTCAAACCAAACTGAATTGTGTCAAACTGAATATTGTCACACTGAATTGTGTCAAGCCACACTGAATTGTGTCAAACTGAATTGTGTCAAACTGAATTGTGTCAAACTGAATTCCGTTGAACTGAATTGTGTAAATTGAATTGTGTCAAACTTAATTGTGTCAAACCAAACTTAATTGCGTCAAACTGAATTGTGTCAAACTGAATTGTATCAAACCGAATTGTGTCAAGCTGAAATGTGCCAAACTGAAATGTGTCAAGCTGAATTGTGTCCAACTGAATTTCGTCAAGCTCAATTGTATAAAACTCAATTTTGTTAACCTGAATTGTGTCAGACTGAATTGTTTCAAACTGAATTCCGTCAAACCAAGCATAATTGTGTCAAACTCAATTGTGTCAAGCTGAATTGTGTCAAACCAAACTTAATTGCATCAAACTGAAATGTGTCAAACTGAATTGTGCCTAAACTGAAATGTGTCAAACTGAATTGCGTCGTACTGAATTATTTCAATTGAACTGTCTCAAACTTAATTGTGTCAAACAAAACTTTATTGCGTCAAACTGAAATGTGTCAAACTGAATAATGCCAAAACTGAATTGTGTCAAACTGAATTGCGTCGTACTGACTTGTTTCAATTGAACTGTGTCAAACTTAATTATGTCAAACTGAATTGTTTCAATCCAAACTTAATTGCGTCAAACTGAATTGTGTCAACCTTAATTGTATCAAACTGAACTGTGTCAAACCAAACTTAATTGCGTCAAACTGAAGCGCGTCAAACGGAATAGCATGAACCTGATTTGTTCCAAATCGAATTGTGTCCAACTGAAGTGTGTCAAACTGAATTGTGTCAAACGTAATTGTGCCAAACTGAATTGTGTTAAACTGAATTTCATCAAACTGAATTGTGCTCAACTGAATTGTGTTGTTTGAAATGTGTCAAACTGAATTGCGTCAATTAAATTGTGTCAGACTGAATTGTGCCAACCTGAATTGAGCCAAACTGAATTAAGTCAATTGAACTGTGTCAAACTTAATTGAGTCATACCAAACTTTATTCCGTCAAACTGAATTGTGTCAAACCAAACTTAATTGTGTCAAACTCAAATGCGTTAAACTGAATTGTGTCAAACTGAATTGTGTCAAACCGAATTGTGTCAAACTGAAGTGTGTCAAACTGAATTTTGCCAAACTGAATTGTGTCAAGCTGAAATGTTTGAAGCTGAATTGCGTCAAACTGAATTGTGCCAAAATGAACTGTGTCAAACTAAATTGTGTCAAATCGAAATGTGTCAAACCAAACTTAATTGTGCCAAACTGAAGTTTGGCAAACTGAAGTTTGGCAAACTGAATTGTTTCAAACTTAATTTTGTCAAACTCAATTGTGTCAAACTGAATTGTGTCATTGGAATTGTGTCAAACTAAATGTGTCAATTGAATTCTGTCAAACTGAATTGTGTCAAACCAAACTGAATTGTGTCAAACTGAATTTTGTCATACTGAATTGTGTCAAGCCACACTGAATTGTGTCAAACTGAATTGTGTCAAACTGAATTGCGTTGAACTGAATCGTGTAAATTGAATTGTGTCAAACTTAATTGTGTCAAACCAAACTTAATTGCGTCAAACTGAATTGTGTCAAACTGAATTGTATCAAACCGAATTGTGTCAAACTGAATTGTGTCATTGGAATTGTGTCAAACTTACTGTGTCAATTGAATTCTGTCACACTGAATTGTGTCAAACCAAACTGAATTGTGTCAAACTGAATTTTGTCATACTGAATTGTGTCAAGCCACACTGAATTGTGTCAAACTGAATTGTGTCAAACTGAATTGTGTCAAACTGAATTCCGTTGAACTGAATTGTGTAAATTGAATTGTGTCAAACTTAATTGTGTCAAACCAAACTTAATTGCGTCAAACTGAATTGTGTCAAACTGAATTGTATCAAACCGAATTGTGTCAAGCTGAAATGTGCCAAACTGAAATGTATCAAGCTGAAATGTGTCCAACTGAATTGCGTCAAGCTCAATTGTATAAAACTCAATTTTTTTAAACTGAATTGTGTCAGACTGAATTGTTTCAAACTGAATTCCGTCAAACCAAGCATAATTGTGTCAAACTCAATTGTATCAAGCTGAATTGTGTCAAACCAAACTTAATTGCATCAAACTGAATTGTGTCAAACTGAATTGTATCAAACCGAATTGTGTCAAGCTGAAATGTGCCAAACTGAAATGTATCAAGCTGAAATGTGTCCAACTGAATTGCGTCAAGCTCAATTGTATAAAACTCAATTTTGTTAAACTGAATTGTGTCAGACTGAATTGTTTCAAACTGAATTCCGTCAAACCAAGCATAATTGTGTCAAACTCAATTGCTTCAAGCTGAATTGTGTCAAACCAAACTTAATTGCATCAAACTGAATTGTGTCAAACTGAATTGTGTCAAACTGAAATGTGTCAAACTGAATTGTGTCAAACTGAAATGTGTCAAACTGAATTGCGTCGTACTGAATTATTTCAATTGAACTGTCTCAAACTTAATTGTGTCAAACCAAACTTTATTGCGTCAAACTGAAATGTGTCAAACTGAATAATGCCAAAACTGAATTGTGTCAAACTGAATTGCGTCGTACTGACTTGTTTCAATTGAACTGTGTCAAACTTAATTATGTCAAACTGAATTGTTTCAATCCAAACTTAATTGCGTCAAACTGAATTGTGTCAACCTTAATTGTATCAAACTGAACTGTGTCAAACCAAACTTAATTGCGTCAAACTGAAGCGCGTCAAACGGAATAGCATGAACCTGATTTGTTCCAAACTGAATTGTGTCCAACTGAAGTGTGTCAAACTGAATTGTGTCAAACGTAATTGTGCCAAACTGAATTGTGTTAAACTGAATTTCATCAAACTGAATTGTGCTCAACTGAATTGTGTTGTTTGAAATGTGTCAAACTGAATTGCGTCAATTAAATTGTGTCAGACTGAATTGTGCCAACCTGAATTGAGCCAAACTGAATTAAGTCAATTGAACTGTGTCAAACTTAATTGAGTCATACCAAACTTAATTGCGTCAAACTGAATTGTGTCAAACCAAACTTAATTGTGTCAAACTCAAATGCGTTAAACTGAATTGTGTCAAACTGAATTGTGTCAAACCGAATTGTGTCAAACTGAAGTGTGTCAAACTGAATTGTGCCAAACTGAATTGTGTCAAGCTGAAATGTTTGAAGCTGAATTGCGTCAAACTGAATTGTGCCAAAATGAACTGTGTCAAACTAAATTGTGTCAAATCGAAATGTGTCAAACCAAACTTAATTGTGCCAAACTGAAGTTTGGCAAACTGAAGTTTGGCAAACTGAATTGTTTCAAACTTAATTTTGTCAAACTCAATTGTGTCAAACTGAATTGTGTCATTGGAATTGTGTCAAACTAAATGTGTCAATTGAATTCTGTCAAACTGAATTGTGTCAAACCAAACTGAATTGTGTCAAACTGAATTTTGTCATACTGAATTGTGTCAAGCCACAATGAATTGTGTCAAACTGAATTGTGTCAAACTGAATTGCGTTGAACTGAATCGTGTAAATTGAATTGTGTCAAACTTAATTGTGTCAAACCAAACTTAATCGCGTCAAACTGAATTGTGTCAAACTGAATTGTATCAAACCGAATTGTGTCAAACTGAATTGTGTCATTGGAATTGTGTCAAACTTAATGTGTCAATTGAATTCTGTCACACTGAATTGTGTCAAACCAAACTGAATTGTGTCAAACTGAATTTTGTCATACTGAATTGTGTCAAGCCACACTGAATTGTGTCAAACTGAATTGTGTCAAACTGAATTGTGTCAAACTGAATTCCGTTGAACTGAATTGTGTAAATTGAATTGTGTCAAACTTAATTGTGTCAAACCAAACTTAATTGCGTCAAACTGAATTGTATCAAACCGAATTGTGTCAAGCTGAAATGTGCCAAACTGAAATGTATCAAGCTGAAATGTGTCCAACTGAATTGCGTCAAGCTCAATTGTATAAAACTCAATTTTGTTAAACTGAATTGTGTCAGACTGAATTGTTTCAAACTGAATTCCGTCAAACCAAGCATAATTGTGTCAAACTCAATTGTATCAAGCTGAATTGTGTCAAACCAAACTTAATTGCATCAAACTGAATTGTGTCAAACTGAATTGTATCAAACCGAATTGTGTCAAGCTGAAATGTGCCAAACTGAAATGTATCAAGCTGAAATGTGTCCAACTGAATTGCGTCAAGCTCAATTGTATAAAACTCAATTTTGTTAAACTGAATTGTGTCAGACTGAATTGTTTCAAACTGAATTCCGTCAAACCAAGCATAATTGTGTCAAACTCAATTGCTTCAAGCTGAATTGTGTCAAACCAAACTTAATTGCATCAAACTGAATTGTGTCAAACTGAATTGTGTCAAACTGAATTCCGTTGAACTGAATTGTGTAAATTGAATTGTGTCAAACTTAATTGTGTCAAACCAAACTTAATTGCGTCAAACTGAATTGTGTCAAACTGAATTGTATCAAACCGAATTGTGTCAAGCTGAAATGTGCCAAACTGAAATGTATTAAGCTGAAATGTGTCCAACTGAATTGCGTCAAGCTCAATTGTATAAAACTCAATTTTGTTAAACTGAATTGTGTCAGACTGAATTGTTTCAAACTGAATTCCGTCAAACCAAGCATAATTGTGTCAAACTCAATTGTGTCAAGCTGAATTGTGTCAAACCAAACTTAATTGCATCAAACTGAAATGTGTCAAACTGAATTGTGCCTAAACTGAAATGTGTCAAACTGAATTGTGCCTAAACTGAAATGTGTCAAACTGAATTGCGTCGTACTGAATTATTTCAATTGAACTGTCTCAAACTTAATTGTGTCAAACCAAACTTTATTGCGTCAAACTGAAATGTGTCAAACTGAATAATGCCAAAACTGAATTGTGTCAAACTGAATTGCGTCGTACTGAATTGTTTCAATTGAACTGTGTCAAACTTAATTATGTCAAACTGAATTGTTTCAATCCAAACTTAATTGCGTCAAACTGAATTGTGTCAACCTTAATTGTATCAAACTGAACTGTGTCAAACCAAACTTAATTGCGTCAAACTGAAGCGCGTCAAACGGAATAGCATGAACCTGATTTGTTCCAAACTGAATTGTGTCCAACTGAAGTGTGTCAAACTGAATTGTGTCAAACGTAATTGTGCCAAACTGAATTGTGTTGAACTGAATTTCATCAAACTGAATTGTGCTCAACTGAATTGTGTTGTTTGAAATGTGTCAAACTGAATTGGGTCAATTAAATTGTGTCAGACTGAATTGTGCCAACCTGAATTGTACCAAACTGAATTAAGTCAATTGAACTGTGTCAAACTTAATTGAGTCATACCAAACTTAATTGTGTCAAACTGAATTGTGCCAAACTGAATTGTGTCAAGCTGAAATGTTTGAAGCTGAATTGCGTCAAACTGAATTGTGCCAAAATGAACTGTGTCAAACTAAATTGTGTCAAATCGAAATGTGTCAAACCAAACTTAATTGTGCCAAACTGAAGTTTGGCAAACTGAAGTTTGGCAAACTGAATTGTTTCAAACTTAATTTTGTCAAACTCAATTGTGTCAAACTGAATTGTGTAATTGGAATTGTGTCAAACTAAATGTATCAATTGAATTCTGTCAAACTGAATTGTGTCAAACCAAACTGAATTGTGTCAAACTGAATTTTGTCATACTGAATTGTGTCAAGCCACACTGAATTGTGTCAAACTGAATTGTGTCAAACTGAATTCCGTTGAACTGAATTGTGTAAATTGAATTGTGTCAAACTTAATTGTGTCAAACCAAACTTAATTGCGTCAAACTGAATTGTGTCAAACTGAATTGTATCAAACCGAATTGTGTCAAACTGAATTGTGTCATTGGAATTGTGTCAAACTAAATGTGTCAATTGAATTCTGTCAAACTGAATTGTGTCAAACCAAACTGAATTGTGTCAAACTGAATTTTGTCATACTGAATTGTGTCAAGCCACACTGAATTGTGTCAAACTGAATTGTGTCAAACTGAATTGTGTCAAACTGAATTGTGTCAAACTGAATTCCGTTGAACTGAATTGTGTAAATTGAATTGTGTCAAACTTAATTGTGTCAAACCAAACTTAATTGCGTCAAACTGAATTGTGTCAAACTGAATTGTATCAAACCGAATTGTGTCAAGCTGAAATGTGCCAAACTGAAATGTATCAAGCTGAAATGTGTCCAACTAAATTGCGTCAAGCTCAATTGTATAAAACTCAATTTTGTTAAACTGAATTGTGTCAGACTGAATTGTTTCAAACTGAATTCCGTCAAACCAAGCATAATTGTGTCAAATTCAATTGTATCAAGCTGAATTGTGTCAAACCAAACTTAATTGCGTCAAACTGAATTGTGTCAAACTGAATTGTATCAAACCGAATTGTGTCAAGCTGAAATGTGCCAAACTGAAATGTGTCAAGCTGAATTGTGTCCAACTGAATTTCGTCAAGCTCAATTGTATAAAACTCAATTTTGTTAACCTGAATTGTGTCAGAATGAATTGTTTCAAACTGAATTCCGTCAAACCAAGCATAATTGTGCCAAACTAAAATGTATCAAGCTGAATTGTGTCCAACTGAATTTCGTCAAGCTCAATTGTATAAAACTCAATTTTGTTAAACTGAATTGTGTCAGACTGAATTGTTTCAAACTGGATTCCGTCAAACCAAGCATAATTGTGTCAAACTCAATTGTGTCAAGCTGAATTGTGTCAAACCAAACTTGATTGCATCAAACTGAAATTTGTCAAACTGAATTGTGTCAAACCGAATTGTGTCAAACTGAATTGTGTCAAACTCAATTGTGCCAAACTGAATTGTGCCAAAATGAACTGTGTCAAACTAAATTGTGTCAAATCGAAATGTGTCAAACCAAACTTAATTGTGCCAAACTGAAGTTTGGCAAACTGAAGTTTGGCAAACTGAATTGTTTCAAACTTAATTTTGTCAAACTCAATTGTGTCAAACTGAATTGTGTCATTGGAATTGTGTCAAACTAAATGTGTCAATTGAATTCTGTCAAACTGAATTGTGTCAAACCAAACTGAATTGTGTCAAACTGAATTTTGTCATACTGAATTGTGTCAAGCCACACTGAATTGTGTCAAACTGAATTGTGTCAAACTGAATTCCGTTGAACTGAATTGTGTAAATTGAATTGTGTCAAACTTAATTGTGTCAAACCAAACTTAATTGCGTCAAACTGAATTGTGTCAAACTGAATTGTGTCAAGCCACACTGAATTGTGTCAAACTGAATTGTGTCAAACTGAATTCCGTTGAACTGAATTGTGTAAATTGAATTGTGTCAAACTTAATTGTGTCAAACCAAACTTAATTGCGTCAAACTGAATTGTGTCAAACTGAATTGTGTCAAGCCACACTGAATTGTGTCAAACTGAATTGTGTCCAACTGAATTCCGTTGAACTGAATTGTGTAAATTGAATTGTGTCAAACTGAATTGTGTCAAACTGAATTGTATCAAACCGAATTGTGTCAAGCTGAAATGTGCCAAACTGAAATGTGTCAAGCTGAATTGTGTCCAACTGAATTTCCTCAAGCTCAATTGTATAAAACTCAATTTTGTTAACCTGAATTGTGTCAGACTGAATTGTTTCAAACTGAATTCCGTCAAACCAAGCATAATTGTGTCAAACTCAATTGTGTCAAGCTGAATTGTGTCAAACCAAACTTAATTGCATCAAACTGAAATGTGTCAAACTGAATTGTGCCTAAACTGAAATGTGTCAAACTGAATTGCGTCGTACTGAATTATTTCAATTGAACTGTCTCAAACTTAATTGTGTCAAACCAAACTTTATTGCGTCAAACTGAAATGTGTCAAACTGAATAATGCCAAAACTGAATTGTGTCAAACTGAATTGCGTCGTACTGACTTGTTTCAATTGAACTGTGTCAAACTTAATTATGTCAAACTGAATTGTTTCAATCCAAACTTAATTGCGTCAAACTGAATTGTGTCAACCTTAATTGTATCAAACTGAACTGTGTCAAACCAAACTTAATTGCGTCAAACTGAAGCACGTCAAACGGAATAGCATGAACCTGATTTGTTCCAAACTGAATTGTGTCCAACTGAAGTGTGTCAAACTGAATTGTGTCAAACGTAATTGTGCCAAACTGAATTGTGTTAAACTGAATTTCATCAAACTGAATTGTGCTCAACTGAATTGTGTTGTTTGAAATGTGTCAAACTGAATTGTGTCAAACCGAATTGTGTCAAACTGAAGTGTGTCAAACTGAATTTTGCCAAACTGAATTGTGTCAAGCTGAAATGTTTGAAGCTGAATTGCGTCAAACTGAATTGTGCCAAAATGAACTGTGTCAAACTAAATTGTGTCAAATCGAAATGTGTCAAACCAAACTTAATTGTGCCAAACTGAAGTTTGGCAAACTGAAGTTTGGCAAACTGAAATGTTTCAAACTTAATTTTGTCAAACTCAATTGTGTCAAACTGAATTGTGTCATTGGAATTGTGTCAAACTAAATGTGTCAATTGAATTCTGTCAAACTGAATTGTGTCAAACCAAACTGAATTGTGTCAAACTGAATTTTGTCATACTGAATTGTGTCAAGCCACACTGAATTGTGTCAAACTGAATTGTGTCAAACTGAATTGCGTTGAACTGAATCGTGTAAATTGAATTGTGTCAAACTTAATTGTGTCAAACCAAGCTTAATTGCGTCAAACTGAATTGTGTCAAACTGAATTGTATCAAACCGAATTGTGTCAAACTGAATTGTGTCATTGGAATTGTGTCAAACTTAATGTGTCAATTGAATTCTGTCACACTGAATTGTGTCAAACCAAACTGAATTGTGTCAAACTGAATTTTGTCATACTGAAATGTGTCAAGCCACACTGAATTGTGTCAAACTGAATTGTGTCAAACTGAATTGTGTCAAACTGAATTCCGTTGAACTGAATTGTGTAAATTGAATTGTGTCAAGCTGAAATGTGTCCAACTGAATTGCGTCAAGCTCAATTGTATAAAACTCAATTTTGTTAAACTGAATTGTGTCAGACTGAATTGTTTCAAACTGAATTCCGTCAAACCAAGCATAATTGTGTCAAACTCAATTGCTTCAAGCTGAATTGTGTCAAACCAAACTTAATTGCATCAAACTGAATTGTGTCAAACTGAATTGTGTCAAACTGAAATGTGTCAAACTGAATTGTGCCTAAACTGAAATGTGTCAAACTGAATTGCGTCGTACTGAATTATTTCAATTGAACTGTCTCAAACTTAATTGTGTCAAACCAAACTTTATTGCGTCAAACTGAAATGTGTCAAACTGAATAATGACAAAACTGAATTGTGTCAAACTGAATTGCGTCGTACTGAATTGTTTCAATTGAACTGTGTCAAACTTAATTATGTCAAACTGAATTGTTTCAATCCAAACTTAATTGCGTCAAACTGAATTGTGTCAACCTTAATTGTATCAAACTGAACTGTGTCAAACCAAACTTAATTGCGTCAAACTGAAGCGCGTCAAACGGAATAGCATGAACCTGATTTGTTCCAAACTGAATTGTGTCCAACTGAAGTGTGTCAAACTGAATTGTGTCAAACGTAATTGTGCCAAACTGAATTGTGTTGAACTGAATTTCATCAAACTGAATTGTGCTCAACTGAATTGTGTTGTTTGAAATGTGTCAAACTGAATTGGGTCAATTAAATTGTGTCAGACTGAATTGTGCCAACCTGAATTGTACCAAACTGAATTAAGTCAATTGAACTGTGTCAAACTTAATTGAGTCATACCAAACTTAATTGTGTCAAACTGAATTGTGCCAAACTGAATTGTGTCAAGCTGAAATGTTTGAAGCTGAATTGCGTCAAACTGAATTGTGCCAAAATGAACTGTGTCAAACTAAATTGTGTCAAATCGAAATGTGTCAAACCAAACTTAATTGTGCCAAACTGAAGTTTGGCAAACTGAAGTTTGGCAAACTGAATTGTTTCAAACTTAATTTTGTCAAACTCAATTGTGTCAAACTGAATTGTGTAATTGGAATTGTGTCAAACTAAATGTATCAATTGAATTCTGTCAAACTGAATTGTGTCAAACCAAACTGAATTGTGTCAAACTGAATTTTGTCATACTGAATTGTGTCAAGCCACACTGAATTGTGTCAAACTGATTTGTGTCAAACTGAATTCCGTTGAACTGAATTGTGTAAATTGAATTGTGTCAAACTTAATTGTGTCAAACCAAACTTAATTGCGTCAAACTGAATTGTGTCAAACTGAATTGTATCAAACCGAATTGTGTCAAACTGAATTGTGTCATTGGAATTGTGTCAAACTAAATGTGTCAATTGAATTCTGTCAAACTGAATTGTGTCAAACCAAACTGAATTGTGTCAAACTCAATTTTGTCATACTGAATTGTGTCAAGCCACACTGAATTGTGTCAAACTGAATTGTGTCAAACTGAATTGTGTCAAACTGAATTCCGTTGAACTGAATTGTGTAAATTGAATTGTGTCAAACTTAATTGTGTCAAACCAAACTTAATTGCGTCAAACTGAATTGTGTCAAACTGAATTGTATCAAACCGAATTGTGTCAAGCTGAAATGTGCCAAACTGAAATGTATCAAGCTGAAATGTGTCCAACTGAATTGCGTCAAGCTCAATTGTATAAAACTCAATTTTGTTAAACTGAATTGTGTCAGACTGAATTGTTTCAAACTGAATTCCGTCAAACCAAGCATAATTGGGTCAAATTCAATTGTATCAAGCTGAATTGTATCAAACCAAACTTAATTGCGTCAAACTGAATTGTGTCAAACTGAATTGTATCAAACCGAATTGTGTCAAGCTGAAATGTGCCAAACTGAAATGTGTCAAGCTGAATTGTGTCCAACTGAATTTCGTCAAGCTCAATTGTATAAAACTCAATTTTGTTAACCTGAATTGTGTCAGAATGAATTGTTTCAAACTGAATTCCGTCAAACCAAGCATGATTGTGCCAAACTAAAATGTATCAAGCTGAATTGTGTCCAACTGAATTTCGTCAAGCTCAATTGTATAAAACTCAATTTTGTTAAACTGAATTGTGTCACACTGAATTGTTTCAAACTGAATTCCGTCAAACCAAGCATAATTGTGTCAAACTCAATTGTGTCAAGCTGAATTGTGTCAAACCAAACTTGATTGCATCAAACTGAAATTTGTCAAACTGAATTGTGTCAAACCGAATTGTGTCAAACTGAAGTGTGTCAAACTCAATTGTGCCAAACTGAATTGTGCCAAAATGAACTGTGTCAAACTAAATTGTGTCAAATCGAAATGTGTCAAACCAAACTTAATTGTGCCAAACTGAAGTTTGACAAACTGAAGTTTGGCAAACTGAATTGTTTCAAACTTAATTTTGTCAAACTCAATTGTGTCAAACTGAATTGTGTCATTGGAATTGTGTCAAACTAAATGTGTCAATTGAATTCTGTCAAACTGAATTGTGTCAAACCAAACTGAATTGTGTCAAACTGAATTTTGTCATACTGAATTGTGTCAAGCCACACTGAATTGTGTCAAACTGAATTGTGTCAAACTGAATTCCGTTGAACTGAATTGTGTAAATTGAATTGTGTCAAACTTAATTGTGTCAAACCAAACTTAATTGCGTCAAACTGAATTGTGTCAAACTGAATTGTATCAAACCGAATTGTGTCAAGCTGAAATGTGCCAAACTGAAATGTATCAAGCTGAAATGTGTCCAACTGAATTGCGTCAAGCTCAATTGTATAAAACTCAATTTTGTTAAACTGAATTGTGTCAGACTGAATTGTTTCAAACTGAATTCCGTCAAACCAAGCATAATTGTGTCAAACTGAATTGTGCCTAAACTGAATTGTGTCAAACTGAATTGCGTCGTACTGAATTATTTCAATTGAACTGTCTCAAACTTAATTGTGTCAAACCAAACTTTATTGCGTCAAACTGAAATGTGTCAAACTGAATAATGCCAAAACTGAATTGTGTCAAACTGAATTGCGTCGTACTGAATTGTTTCAATTGAACTGTGTCAAACTTAATTATGTCAAACTGAATTGTTTCAAACCAAACTTAATTGCGTCAAACTGAATTGTGTCAACCTTAATTGTATCAAACTGAACTGTGTCAAACCAAACTTAATTGCGTCAAACTGAAGCGCGTCAAACGGAATAGCATGAACCTGATTTGTTCCAAACTGAATTGTGTCCAACTGAAGTGTGTCAAACTGAATTGTGTCAAACTGAATTGTGCCAAACTGAATTGTGTTAAACTGAATTTCATCAAACTGATTTGTGCTCAACTGAATTGTGTTGTTTGAAATGTGTCAAACTGAATTGCGTCAATTAAATTGTGTCAGACTGAATTGTGCAAACCTGAATTGTGCCAAACTGAATTAAGTCAATTGAACTGTGTCAAACTTAATTGAGTCATACCAAACTTAATTGCGTCAAACTGAATTGTGTCAAACCAAACTTAATTGTGTCAAACTCAAATGCGTTAAACTGAATTGTGTCAAACTGAATTGTGTCAAACCGAATTGTGTCAAACTGAAGTGTGTCAAACTGAATTGTGCCAAACTGAATTGTGTCAAGCTGAAATGTTTGAAGCTGAATTGCGTAAAACTGAATTGTTTCAAAATGAACTGTGTGAAACTGAATTGTGTCAAATCGAAATGTGTCATACCAAACTTAATTGCGTCAAACTGAATTGTGTCAAACCAAACTTAATTGTGTCAAACTCAAATGCGTTAAACTGAATTGTGTCAAACTGAATTGTGTCAAACCGAATTGTGTCAAACTGAAGTGTGTCAAACTGAATTGTGCCAAACTGAATTGTGTCAAGCTGAAATGTTTGAAGCTGAATTGCGTCAAACTGAATTGTGCCAAAATGAACTGTGTCAAACTAAATTGTTTCAGATCGAAATGTGTCAAACCAAACTTAATTGTGCCAAACTGAAGTTTGGCAAACTGAAGTTTGGCAAACTGAATTCTTTCAAACTTAATTTTGTCAAACTCAATTGTGTCAAACTGAATTGTGTCATTGGAATTGTGTCAAACTAAATGTGTCAATTGAATTCTGTCAAACTGAATTGTGTCAAACCAAACTGAATTGTGTCAAACTGAATTTTGTCATACTGAATTGTGTCAAGCTGAATTCCGTTGAACTGAATTGTGTAAATTGAATTGTGTCAAACTTAATTATGTCAAACTGAATTGTTTCAAACCAAACTGAATTGTGTCCAACTGAAGTGTGTCAAACTGAATTGTGTCAAACGTAATTGTGCCAAACTGAATTGTGTTAAACTGAATTTCATCAAACTGAATTGTGCTCAACTGAATTGTGTTGTTTGAAATGTGTCAAACTGAATTGCGTCAATTAAATTGTGTCAGACTGAATTGTGCCAACCTGAATTGTGCCAAACTGAATTAAGTCAATTGAACTGTGTCAAACTTAATTGAGTCATACCAAACTTAATTGCGTCAAACTGAATTGTGTCAAACCAAACTTAATTGTGTCAAACTCAAATGCGTTAAACTGAATTGTGTCAAACTGAATTGTGTCAAACCGAATTGTGTCAAACTGAAGTGTGTCAAACTGAATTGTGCCAAACTGAATTGTGTCAAGCTGAAATGTTTGAAGCTGAAATGCGTCAAACTGAATTGTGCCAAAATGAACTGTGTCAAACTAAATTGAGTCAAATCGAAATGTGTCAAACCAAACTTAATTGTGCCAAACTGAAGTTTGGCAAACTGAAGTTTGGCAAACTGAATTGTTTCAAACTTAATTTTGTCAAACTCAATTGTGTCAAAGTGAATTGTGTCATTGGAATTGTGTCAAACTAAATGTGTCAATTGAATTCTGTCAAACTGAATTGTGTCAAACCAAACTGAATTGTGTCAAACTGAATTTTGTCATACTGAATTGTGTCAAGCCACACTGAATTGTGTCAAACTGAATTGTGTCAAGCTGAATTCCGTTGAACTGAATTGTGTAAATTGAATTGTGTCAAACTTAATTATGTCAAACTGAATTGTTTCAAACCAAACTTAATTGCGTCAAACTGAATTGTGTCAACCTTAATTGTATCAAACTGAACTGTGTCAAACCAAACTTAATTGCGTCAAACTGAAGTGCGTCAAACGGAATAGCATGAACCTGATTTGTTCCAAACTGAATTGTGTCCAACTGAAGTGTGTCAAACTGAATTGTGTCAAACGTAATTGTGCCAAACTGATTTGTGTTAAACTGAATTTCATCAAACTGAATTGTGCTCAACTGAATTGTGTTGTTTGAAATGTGTCAAACTGAATTGTGTCAATTAAATTGTGTCAGACTGAATTGTGCCAACCTGAATTGTGCCAAACTGAATTAAGTCAATTGAACTGTGTCAAACTTAATTGAGTCATACCAAACTTAATTGCGTCAAACTGAATTGTGTCAAACCAAACTTAATTGTGTCAAACTCAAATGCGTTAAACTGAATTGTGTCAAACTGAATTGTGTCAAACCGAATTGTGTCAAACTGAAGTGTATCAAACTGAATTGTGCCAAACTGAATTGTGTCAAGCTGAAATGTTTGAAGCTGAATTGCGTCAAACTGAATTGTGCCAAAATGAACTGTGTCAAACTAAATTGTGTCAAATCGAAATGTGTCAAACCAAACTTAATTGTGCCAAACTGAAGTTTGGCAAACTGAAGTTTGGCAAACTGAATTGTTTCAAACTTAATTTTGTCAAACTCAATTGTGTCAAACTGAATTGTGTCATTGGAATTGTGTCAAACTAAATGTGTCAATTGAATTCTGTCAAACTGAATTGTGTCAAACCAAACTGAATTGTGTCAAACTGAATATTGTCACACTGAATTGTGTCAAGCCACACTGAATTGTGTCAAGCCACACTGAATTGTGTCAAACTGAATTGTGTCAAACTGAATTGTGTCAAACTGAATTCCGTTGAACTGAATTGTGTAAATTGAATTGTGTCAAACTTAATTGTGTCAAACCAAACTTAATTGCGTCAAACTGAATTGTGTCAAACTGAATTGTATCAAACCGAATTGTGTCAAGCTGAAATGTGCCAAACTGAAATGTGTCAAGCTGAATTGTGTCCAACTGAATTTCGTCAAGCTCAATTGTATAAAACTCAATTTTGTTAACCTGAATTGTGTCAGACTGAATTGTTTCAAACTGAATTCCGTCAAACCAAGCATAATTGTGTCAAACTCAATTGTGTCAAGCTGAATTGTGTCAAACCAAACTTAATTGCATCAAACTGAAATGTGTCAAACTGAATTGTGCCTAAACTGAAATGTGTCAAACTGAATTGCGTCGTACTGAATTATTTCAATTGAACTGTCTCAAACTTAATTGTGTCAAACCAAACTTTATTGCGTCAAACTGAAATGTGTCAAACTGAATAATGCCAAAACTGAATTGTGTCAAACTGAATTGCGTCGTACTGACTTGTTTCAATTGAACTGTGTCAAACTTAATTATGTCAAACTGAATTGTTTCAATCCAAACTTAATTGCGTCAAACTGAATTGTGTCAACCTTAATTGTATCAAACTGAACTGTGTCAAACCAAACTTAATTGCGTCAAACTGAAGCGCGTCGAACGGAATAGCATGAACCTGATTTGTTCCAAACTGAATTGTGTCCAACTGAAGTGTGTCAAACTGAATTGTGTCAAACGTAATTGTGCCAAACTGAATTGTGTTAAACTGAATTTCATCAAACTGAATTGTGCTCAACTGAATTGTGTTGTTTGAAATGTGTCAAACTGAATTGCGTCAATTAAATTGTGTCAGACTGAATTGTGCCAACCTGAATTGCGCCAAACTGAATTAAGTCAATTGAACTGTGTCAAACTTAATTGAGTCATACCAAACTTAATTGCGTCAAACTGAATTGTGTCAAACCAAACTTAATTGTGTCAAACTCAAATGCGTTAAACTGAATTGTGTCAAACTGAATTGTGTCAAACCGAATTGTGTCAAACTGAAGTGTGTCAAACTGAATTGTGCCAAACTGAATTGTGTCAAGCTGAAATGTTTGAAGCTGAATTGCGTCAAACTGAATTGTGCCAAAATGAACTGTGTCAAACTAAATTGTGTCAAATCGAAATGTGTCAAACCAAACTTAATTGTGCCAAACTGAAGTTTGGCAAACTGAAGTTTGGCAAACTGAATTGTTTCAAACTTAATTTTGTCAAACTCAATTGTGTCAAACTGAATTGTGTCATTGGAATTGTGTCAAACTAAATGTGTCAATTGAATTCTGTCAAACTGAATTGTGTCAAACCAAACTGAATTGTGTCAAACTGAATATTGTCACACTGAATTGTGTCAAGCCACACTGAATTGTGTCAAACTGAATTGTGTCAAACTGAATTGTGTCAAACTGAATTCCGTTGAACTGAATTGTGTAAATTGAATTGTGTCAAACTTAATTGTGTCAAACCAAGCTTAATTGCGTCAAACTGAATTGTGTCAAACTGAATTGTATCAAACCGAATTGTGTCAAACTGAATTGTGTCATTGGAATTGTGTCAAACTAAATGTTTCAATTGAATTCTGTCAAACTGAATTGTGTCAAACCAAACTGAATTGTGTCAAACTCAATTTTGTCATACTGTATTGTGTCAAGCCACACTGAATTGTGTCAAACTGAATTGTGTCAAACTGAATTGTGTCAAACAGAATTCCGTTGAACTGAATTGTGTAAATTGAATTGTGTCAAACTTAATTGTGTCAAACCAAACTTAATTGCGTCAAACTGAATTGTGTCAAACTGAATTGTATCAAACCGAATTGTGTCAAGCTGAAATGTGCCAAACTGAAATGTATCAAGCTGAAATGTGTCCAACTGAATTGCGTCAAGCTCAATTGTATAAAACTCAATTTTGTTAAACTGAATTGTGTCAGACTGAATTGTTTCAAACTGAATTCCGTCAAACCAAGCATAATTGTGTCAAACTCAATTGTATCAAGCTGAATTGTGTCAAACCAAACTTAATTGCATCAAACTGAATTGTGTCAAACTGAATTGTATCAAACCGAATTGTGTCATGCTGAAATGTGCCAAACTGAAATGTATCAAGCTGAAATGTGTCCAACTGAATTGCGTCAAGCTCAATTGTATAAAACTCAATTTTGTTAAACTGAATTGTGTCAGACTGAATTGTTTCAAACTGAATTCCGTCAAACCAAGCATAATTGTGTCAAACTCAATTGTGTCAAGCTGAATTGTGTCAAACCAAACTTAATTGCATCAAACTGAATTGTGTCAAACGGAATTGTGTCAAACTGAATTCCGTTGAACTGAATTGTGCAAACTGAATTGTGTCAAACTGAATTGTCTCAAACCGAATTGTGTAAAGCTGAAATGTGCCAAACTGAAATGTATCAAGCTGAAATGTGTCCAACTGAATTGCGTCAAGCTCAATTGTATAAAACTCAATTTTGTTAAACTGAATTGTCTCAGACTGAATTGTTTCAAACTGAATTCCGTCAAACCAAGCATAATTGTGTCAAACTCAATTGTGTCAAGCTGAATTGTGTCAAACCAAACTTAATTGCATCAAACTGAAATGTGTCAAACTGAATTGCGCCTAAACTGAAATGTGTCAAACTGAATTGCGTCGTACTGAATTATTTCAATTGAACTGTGTCAAACTTAATTGTGTCAAACCAAACTTTATTGCCTCAAACTGAAATGTATCAAACTGAATAATGCCAAAACTGAATTGTGTCAAACTGAATTGCGTCGTACTGAATTGTTTCAATTGAACTGTGTCAAACTTAATTATGTCAAACTGAATTGTTTCAAACCAAACTTAATTGCGTCAAACTGAATTGTGTCAACCTTAATTGTATCAAACTGAACTGTGTCAAACCAAACTTAATTGCGTCAAACTGTAGCGCGTCAAACGGAATAGCATGAACCTGATTTGTTCCAAACTGAATTGTGTCCAACTGAAGTGTGTCAAACTGAATTGTGTCAAACTGAATTGTGCCAAACTGAATTGTGTTAAACTGAATTTCATCAAACTGAATTGTGCTCAACTGACTTGTGTTATTTGAAATGTGTCAAACTGAATTGCGTCAATTAAATTGTGTCAGACTGAATTGTGCCAACCTGAATTGTGCCAAACTGAATTAAGTCAATTGAACTGTGTCAAACTTAATTGAGTCATACCAAACCTAATTGAGTCAAATTGAATTGTGTCAAACTTAATTGTGTCAAAAGGAATTGAGCCATACTGTATTGTGTTAAACTGAATTGTGTTAAAGTGGATTTCATGTAACTGAATTGTGTCAGACTGAATTGTGTCAAACTGAATTGTGCCAAACTGAATTGTGTTAAACTGAATTTCATCAAACTGAATTGTGCTCAACTGAATTGTGTTATTTGAAATGTGTCAAGCTGAATTGCGTCAATTAAATTGTATCAAACTGAATTTTGTGAACCTGAATTGTGCCAAACTGAATTAAGTCAATTGAACTGTGTCAAACTTAATTGAGTCAAACCAAACCTAATTGCGTCAAATTGAAGTGTGTCAAACTTAATTCTGTCAAACTGAATTGAGCCAAACTGTATTGTGTTAAACTGAATTGTGTTAAACTGAATTTCATGTAACTGAATTGTGCGAAACTGTATTGTGTTAAACTGAATTGTGTCAAACTGAATTGTGTCATTGGAATTGTGTCAAACTAAATGTGTGAATTGAATTCTGTCAAACTGAATTGTGTTAAACCAAACTGAATTGTTTCAAACTGAATTTTGTCATACTGAATTGTGTCAAGCCACACTGAATTGTGTCAAACTGAATTGTGTCAAACTGAATTCCGTTGAACTGAATTGTGTAAATTGAATTGTGTCAAACTTAATTGTGTCAAACCAAACTTAATTGCGTCAAACTGAATTGTGTCAAACTGAATTGTATCAAACCGAATTGTGTCAAGCTGAAATGTGCCAAACTGAAATGTGTCAAGCTGAATTGTGTCCAACTGAATTTCGTCAAGCTCAATTGTATAAAACTCAATTTTGTTAACCTGAATTGTGTCAGACTGAATTGTTTCAAACTGAATTCCGTCAAACCAAGCATAATTGTGTCAAACTCAATTGTGTCAAGCTGAATTGTGTCAAACCAAACTTAATTGCATCAAACTGAAATGTGTCAAACTGAATTGTGCCTAAACTGAAATGTGTCAAACTGAATTGCGTCGTACTGAATTATTTCAATTGAATTGTGTCAAACTTAATTGTGTCAAACCAAACTTAATTGCGTCAAACTGAAATGTGTCAAACTGAATAATGCCAAAACTGAATTGTGTCAAACTGAATTGCGTCGTACTGAATTGTTTCAATTGAACTGTGTCACACTTAACTATGTCAAATTGAATTGTTTCAAACCAAACTTAATTGCGTCAAACTGAATTGTGTCAACCTTAATTGTATCAAACTGAACTGTGTCAAACCAAACTTAATTGCGTCAAACTGAAGCGCGTCAAACGGAATAGCATGAACCTGATTTGTTCCAAACTAAATTGCGTCCAACTGAAGTGTGTCAAACTGAATTGTGTCAAATGTAATTGTGCCAAACTGAATTGTGTTAAACTGAATTTCATCAAACTGAATTGTGCTCAACTGAATTGTGTTGTTTGAAATGTGTCAAACTGAATTGCGTCAATTAAATTGTGTCAGACTGAATTGTGCCAACCTGAATTGTGCCAAACTGAATTAAGTCAATTGAACTGTGTCAAACTTAATTGAGTCATACCAAACTTAATTGCGTCAAACTGAATTGTGTCAAACCAAACTTAATTGTGTCAAACTCAAATGCGTTAAACTGAATTGTGTCAAACTGAATTGTGTCAAACCGAATTGTGTCAAACTGAAGTGTGTCAAACTGAATTGTGCAAAACTGAATTGTGTCAAGCTGAAATGTTTGAAGCTGAATTGCGTCAAACTGAATTGTGCCAAAATGAACTGTGTCAAACTGAATTGTGTCAAATCGAAATGTGTCAAACCAAACTAAATTGTGCCAAACTGACGTTTGGCAAACTGAATTGTTTCAAACTGAATTTTGTCAAACTCCATTGTGTCAAACTGAATTGTGTCATTGGAAGTGTGTCAAACTAAATGTGTCAATTGAATTCTGTCAAACTGAATTGTGTCAAACCAAACTGAATTGTGTCAAACTGAATTTTGTCATACTGAATTGTGTCAAGCCACACTGAATTGTGTCAAACTGAATTGTGTCAAACTGAATTCCGTTGAACTGCATTGTGTAAATTGAATTGTGTCAAACTTAATTGTGTCAAACCAAACTTAATTGCGTCAAACTGAATTGTGTCAAACTGAATTGTATCAAACCGAATTGTGTCAAGCTGAATTGTTCCAAACTAAAATGTATCAAGCTGAATTGTGTCCAACTGAATTTCGTCAAGCTCAATTGTATAAAACTCAATTTTGTTAAACTGAATTGTGTCAGACTGAATTGTTTCAAACTGAATTCCGTCAAACCAAGCATAATTGTGTCAAACTCAATTGTGTCAAGCTGAATTGTGTCAAACCAAACTTGATTGCATCAAACTGAAATTTGTCAAACTGAATTGTGTCAAACCGAATTGTCTCAAACTGAAGTGTGTCAAACTCAATTGTGCCAAACTGAATTGTGCCAAAATGAACTGTGTCAAACTAAATTGTGTCAAATCGAAATGTGTCAAACCAAACTTAATTGTGCCAAACTGAAGTTTGGCAAACTGAATTGTTTCAAACTTAATTTTGTCAAACTCAATTGTGTCAAACTAAATTGTGTCATTGGAATTGTGTCAAACTAAATGTGTCAATTGAATTCTGTCAAACTGAATTGTGTCAAACCAAACTGAATTGTGTCAAACTGAATTTTGTCATACTGAATTGTGTCAAGCCACACTGAATTGTGTCAAACTGAATTGTGTCAAACTGAATTCCGTTGAACTGAATTGTGTAAATTGAATTGTGTCAAACTTAATTGTGTCAAACCAAACTTAATTGCGTCAAACTGAATTGTGTCAAACTGAATTGTATCAAACCGAATTGTGTCAAGCTGAAATGTGCCAAACTGAAATGTATCAAGCTGAAATGTGTCCAACTGAATTGCGTCAAGCTCAATTGTATAAAACTCAATTTTGTTAAACTGAATTGTGTCAGACTGAATTGTTTCAAACTGAATTCCGTCAAACCAAGCATAATTGTGTCAAACTCAATTGTGTCAAGCTGAATTGTGTGAAACCAAACTTAATTGCATCAAACTGAAATGTGTCAAACTGAATTGTGCCTAAACTGAAATGTGTCAAACTGAATTGCGTCGTACTGAATTACTTCAATTGAACTGTGTCAAACTTAATTGTGTCAAACAAAACTTTATTGCCTCAAACTGAAATGTATCAAACTGAATAATGCCAAAACTGAATTGTGTCAAACTGAATTGCGTCGTACTGAATTGTTTCAATTGAACTGTGTCAAACTTAATTATGTCAAACTGAATTGTTTCAAACCAAACTTAATTGCGTCAAACTGAATTGTGTCAACCTTAATTGTATCAAACTGAACTGTGTCAAACCAAACTTAATTGCGTCAAACTGAAGCGCGTCAAACGGAATAGCATGAACCTGATTTGTTCCAAACTGAATTGTGTCCAACTGAAGTGTGTCAAACTGAATTGTGTCAAACTGAATTGTGCCAAACTGAATTGTGTTATACTGAATTTCATCAAACTGAATTGTGCTCAACTGACTTGTGTTATTTGAAATGTGTCAAACTGAATTGCGTCAATTAAATTGTGTCCGACTGAATTGTGCCAACCTGAATTGTGCCAAACTGAATTAAGTCAATTGAACTGTGTCAAACTTAATTGAGTCATACCAAACCTAATTGAGTCAAATTGAATTGTGTCAAACTTAATTGTGTCAAAAGGAATTGAGCCATACTGTATTGTGTTAAACTGAATTGTGTTAAAGTGGATTTCATGTAACTGAATTGTGTCAGACTGAATTGTGTCAAACTGAATTGTGCCAAACTGAATTGTGTTAAACTGAATTTCATCAAACTGAATTGTGCTCAACTGAATTGTGTTATTTGAAATGTGTCAAGCTGAATTGCGTCAATTAAATTGTATCAAACTGAATTTTGTGAACCTGAATTGTGCCAAACTGAATTAAGTCAATTGAACTGTGTCAAACTTAATTGAGTCAAACCAAACCTAATTGCGTCAAATTGAAGTGTGTCAAACTTAATTCTGTCAAACTGAATTGAGCCAAACTGTATTGTGTTAAACTGAATTGTGTTGAACTGAATTTCATGTAACTGAATTGTGCGAAACTGTATTGTGTTAAACTGAATTGTGTCAAACTGAATTGTGTCATTGGAATTGTGTCAAACTAAATGTGTCAATTGAATTCTGTCAAACTGAATTGTGTCAAACCAAACTGAATTGTTTCAAACTGAATTTTGTCATACTGAATTGTGTCAAGCCACACTGAATTGTGTCAAACTGAATTGTGTCAAACTGAATTCCGTTGAACTGAATTGTGTAATTTGAATTATGTCAAACTTAATTGTGTCAAACCAAACTTAATTGCGTCAAACTGAATTGTGTCAAACTGAATTGTATCAAACCGAATTGTGTCAAGCTGAAATGTGCCAAACTGAAATGTGTCAAGCTGAATTGTGTCCAACTGAATTTCGTCAAGCTCAATTGTATAAAACTCAATTTTGTTAACCTGAATTGTGTCAGAATGAATTGTTTCAAACTGAATTCCGTCAAACCAAGCATAATTGTGCCAAACTAAAATGTATCAAGCTGAATTGTGTCCAACTGAATTTCGTCAAGCTCAATTGTATAAAACTCAATTTTGTTAAACTGAATTGTGTCAGACTGAATTGTTTCAAACTGAATTCCGTCAAACCAAGCATAATTGTGTCAAACTCAATTGTGTCAAGCTGAATTGTGTCAAACCAAACTTGATTGCATCAAACTGAAATTTGTCAAACTGAATTGTGTCAAACCGAATTGTGTCAAACTGAAGTGTGTCAAACTCAATTGTGCCAAACTGAATTGTGCCAAAATGAACTGTGTCAAACTAAATTGTGTCAAATCGAAATGTTTCAAACCAAACTTAATTGTGCCAAACTGAAGTTTGGCAAACTGAAGTTTGGCAAACTGAATTGTTTCAAACTTAATTTTGTCAAACTCAATTGTGTCAAACTGAATTGTGTCATTGGAAATGTGTCAAACTAAATGTGTCAATTGAATTCTGTCAAACTGAATTGTGTCAAACCAAACTGAATTGTGTCAAACTGAATTTTGTCATACTGAATTGTGTCAAGCCAAACTGAATTGTGTCAAACTGAATTGTGTCAAACTGAATTCCGTTGAACTGAATTGTGTAAATTGAATTGTGTCAAACTTAATTGTGTCAAACCAAACTTAATTGCGTCAAACTGAATTGTGTCAAACTGAATTGTATCAAACCGAATTGTGTCAAGCTGAAATGTGCCAAACTGAAATGTATCAAGCTGAAATGTGTCCAACTGAATTGCGTCAAGCTCAATTGTATAAAACTCAATTTTGTTAAACTGAATTTTGTCAGACTGAATTGTTTCAAACTGAATTCCGTCAAACCAAGCATAATTGTGTCAAACTCAATTGTATCAAGCTGAATTGTGTCAAACCAAACTTAATTGCATCAAACTGAATTGTGTCAAACTGAATTGTATCAAACCGAATTGTGTCAAGCTGAAATGTGCCAAACTGAAATGTATCAAGCTGAAATGTGTCCAACTGAATTGCGTCAAGCTCAATTGTATAAAACTCAATTTTGTTAAACTGAATTGTGTCAGACTGAATTGTTTCAAACTGAATTCCTTCAAACCAAGCATAATTGTGTCAAACTCAATTGTGTCAAGCTGAATTGTGTCAAACCAAACTTAATTGCATCAAACTGAATTGTGTCAAACTGAATTGTGTCAAACTGAATTCCGATGAACTGAATTGTGTAAATTGAATTGTGTCAAACTTAATTGTGTCAAACCAAACTTAATTGCGTCAAACTAAATTGTGTCAAACTGAATTGTATCAAACCGAATTGTGTCAAGCTGAAATGTGCCAAACTGAAATGTATCAAGCTGAAATGTGTCCAACTGAATTGCGTCAAGCTCAATTGTATAAAACTCAATTTCGTTAAACTGAATTGTGTCAGACTGAATTGTTTCAAACTGAATTCCGTCAAACCAAGCATAATTGTGTCAAACTCAATTGTGTCAAGCTGAATTGTGTCAAACCAAACTTAATTGCATCAAACTGAAATGTGTCAAACTGAATTGCGCCTAAACTGAAATGTGTCAAACTGAATTGCGTCGTACTGAATTATTTCAATTGAACTGTGTCAAACTTAATTGTGTCAAACCAAAGTTTATTGCCTCAAACTGAAATGTATCAAACTGAATAATGCCAAAACTGAATTGTGTCAAACTGAATTGCGTCGTACTGAATTGTTTCAATTGAACTGTGTCAAACTTACTTATGTCAAACTGAATTGTTTCAAACCAAACTTAATTGCGTCAAACTGAATTGTGTCAACCTTAATTGTATCAAACTGAACTGTGTCAAACCAAACTTAATTGCGTCAAACTGAAGCGCGTCAAACGGAATAGCATGAACCTGATTTGTTCCAAACTAAATTGTGTCCAACTGAAGTGTGTCAAACTGAATTGTGTCAAACGTAATTGTGCCAAACTGAATTGTGTTAAACTGAATTTCATCAAACTGAATTGTGCTCAACTGAATTGTGTTGTTTGAAATGTGTCAAACTGAATTGCGTCAATTAAATTGTGTCAGACTGAATTGTGCCAACCTGAATTGTGCCAAACTGAATTAAGTCAATTGAACTGTGTCAAACTTAATTGAGTCATACCAAACTTAATTGCGTCAAACTGAATTGTGTCAAACCAAACTTAATTGTGTCAAACTCAAATGCGTTAAACTGAATTGTGTCAAACTGAATTGTGTCAAACCGAATTGTGTCAAACTGAAGTGTGTCAAACTGAATTGTGCAAAACTGAATTGTGTCAAGCTGAAATGTTTGAAGCTGAATTGCGTCAAACTGAATTGTGCCAAAATGAACTGTGTCAAACTGAATTGTGTCAAATCGAAATGTGTCAAACCAAACTAAATTGTGCCAAACTGACGTTTGGCAAACTGAATTGTTTCAAACTGAATTTTGTCAAACTCAATTGTGTCAAACTGAATTGTGTCATTGGAAGTGTGTCAAACTAAATGTGTCAATTGAATTCTGTCAAACTGAATTGTGTCAAACCAAACTGAATTGTGTCAAACTGAATTTTGTCATACTGAATTGTGTCAAGCCACACTGAATTGTGTCAAACTGAATTGTGTCAAACTGAATTCCGTTGAACTGCATTGTGTAAATTGAATTGTGTCAAACTTAATTGTGTCAAACCAAACTTAATTGCGTCAAACTGAAGCGCGTCAAACGGAATAGCATGAACCTGATTTGTTCCAAACTGAATTGTGTCCAACTGAAGTGTGTCAAACTGAATTGTGTCAAACTGAATTGTGCCAAACTGAATTGTGTTAAACTGAATTTCATCAAACTGAATTGTGCTCAACTGACTTGTGTTATTTGAAATGTGTCAAACTGAATTGCGTCAATTAAATTGTGTCAGACTGAATTGTGCCAACCTGAATTGTGCCAAACTAAATTAAGTCAATTGAACTGTGTCAAACTTAATTGAGTCATACCAAACCTAATTGAGTCAAATTGAATTGTGTCAAACTTAATTGTGTCAAAAGGAATTGAGCCATACTGTATTGTGTTAAACTGAATTGTGTTAAAGTGGATTTCATGTAACTGAATTGTGTCAGACTGAATTGTGTCAAACTGAATTGTGCCAAACTGAATTGTGTTAAACTGAATTTCATCAAACTGAATTGTGCTCAACTGAATTGTGTTATTTGAAATGTGTCAAGCTGAATTGCGTCAATTAAATTGTATCAAACTGAATTTTGTGAACCTGAATTGTGCCAAACTGAATTAAGTCAATTGAACTGTGTCAAACTTAATTGAGTCAAACCAAACCTAATTGCGTCAAATTGAAGTGTTTCAAACTTAATTCTGTCAAACTGAATTGAGCCAAACTGTATTGTGTTAAACTGATTTGTGTTAAACTGAATTTCATGTAACTGAATTGTGCGAAACTGTATTGTGTTAAACTGAATTGTGTCAAACTGAATTGTGTCAAGCCACACTGAATTGTGTCAAACTGAATTGTGTCAAACTGAATTCCGTTGAACTGAATTGTGTAAATTGAATTGTGTCAAACTTAATTGTGTCAAACCAAACTTAATTGCGTCAAACTGAATTGTGTCAAACTGAATTGTATCAAACCGAATTGTGTCAAGCTGAAATGTGCCAAACTGAAATGTGTCAAGCTGAATTGTGTCCAACTGAATTTCGTCAAGCTCAATTGTATAAAACTCAATTTTGTTAACCTGAATTGTGTCAGACTGAATTGTTTCAAACTGAATTCCGTCAAACCAAGCATAATTGTGTCAAACTCAATTGTGTCAAGCTGAATTGTGTCAAACCAAACTTAATTGCATCAAACTGAAATGTGTCAAACTGAATTGTGCCTAAACTGAAATGTGTCAAACTGAATTGCGTCGTACTGAATTATTTCAATTGAATTGTGTCAAGCTGAATTGTGTCAAACCAAACTTAATTGCATCAAACTGAAATGTGTCAAACTGAATTGTGCCTAAACTGAAATGTGTCAAACTGAATTGCGTCGTACTGAATTGTTTTAATTGAACTGTGTCACACTTAACTATGTCAAATTGAATTGTTTCAAACCAAACTTAATTGCGTCAAACTGAATTGTGTCAACCTTAATTGTATCAAACTGAACTGTGTCAAACCAAACTTAATTGCGTCAAACTGAAGCGCGTCAAACGGAATAGCATGAACCTGATTTGTTCCAAACTAAATTGTGTCCAACTGAAGTGTGTCAAACTGAATTGTGTCAAATGTAATTGTGCCAAACTGAATTGTGTTAAACTGAATTTCATCAAACTGAATTGTGCTCAACTGAATTGTGTTGTTTGAAATGTGTCAAACTGAATTGCGTCAATTAAATTGTGTCAGACTGAATTGTGCCAACCTGAATTGTGCCAAACTGAATTAAGTCAATTGAACTGTGTCAAACTTAATTGAGTCATACCAAACTTAATTGCGTCAAACTGAATTGTGTCAAACCAAACTTAATTGTGTCAAACTCAAATGCGTTAAACTGAATTGTGTCAAACTGAATTGTGTCAAACCGAATTGTGTCAAACTGAAGTGTGTCAAACTGAATTGTGCAAAACTGAATTGTGTCAAGCTGAAATGTTTGAAGCTGAATTGCGTCAAACTGAATTGTGCCAAAATGAACTGTGTCAAACTGAATTGTGTCAAATCGAAATGTGTCAAACCAAACTAAATTGTGCCAAACTGACGTTTGGCAAACTGAATTGTTTCAAACTGAATTTTGTCAAACTCAATTGTGTCAAACTGAATTGTGTCATTGGAAGTGTGTCAAACTAAATGTGTCAATTGAATTCTGTCAAACTGAATTGTGTCAAACCAAACTGAATTGTGTCAAACTGAATTTTGTCATACTGAATTGTGTCAAGCCACACTGAATTGTGTCAAACTGAATTGTGTCAAACTGAATTCCGTTGAACTGCATTGTGTAAATTGAATTGTGTCAAACTTAATTGTGTCAAACCAAACTTAATTGCGTCAAACTGAATTGTGTCAAACTGAATTGTATCAAACCGAATTGTGTCAAGCTGAATTGTTCCAAACTAAAATGTATCAAGCTGAATTGTGTCCAACTGAATTTCGTCAAGCTCAATTGTATAAAACTCAATTTTGTTAAACTGAATTGTGTCAGACTGAATTGTTTCAAACTGAATTCCGTCAAACCAAGCATAATTGTGTCAAACTCAATTGTGTCAAGCTGAATTGTGTCAAACCAAACTTGATTGCATCAAACTGAAATTTGTCAAACTGAATTGTGTCAAACCGAATTGTCTCAAACTGAAGTGTGTCAAACTCAATTGTGCCAAACTGAATTGTGCCAAAATGAACTGTGTCAAACTAAATTGTGTCAAATCGAAATGTGTCAAACCAAACTTAATTGTGCCAAACTGAAGTTTGGCAAACTGAATTGTTTCAAACTTAATTTTGTCAAACTCAATTGTGTCAAACTGAATTGTGTCATTGGAATTGTGTCAAACTAAATGTGTCAATTGAATTCTGTCAAACTGAATTGTGTCAAACCAAAATGAATTGTGTCAAACTGAATTTTGTCATACTGAATTGTGTCAAGCCACACTGAATTGTGTCAAACTGAATTGTGTCAAACTGAATTCCGTTGAACTGAATTGTGTAAATTGAATTGTGTCAAACTTAATTGTGTCAAACCAAACTTAATTGCGTCAAACTGAATTGTGTCAAACTGAATTGTATCAAACCGAATTGTGTCAAGCTGAAATGTGCCAAACTGAAATGTATCAAGCTGAAATGTGTCCAACTGAATTGCGTCAAGCTCAATTGTATAAAACTCAATTTTGTTAAACTGAATTGTGTCAGACTGAATTGTTTCAAACTGAATTCCGTCAAACCAAGCATAATTGTGTCAAACTCAATTGTGTCAAGCTGAATTGTGTCAAACCAAACTTAATTGCATCAAACTGAAATGTGTCAAACTGAATTGTGCCTAAACTGAAATGTGTCAAACTGAATTTCGTCATACTGAATTATTTCAATTGAACTGTGTCAAACTTAATTGTGTCAAACCAAACTTTATTGCCTCA
The DNA here is from genome assembly GCA_964019065.1 of Catostylus mosaicus. Classification (NCBI taxonomy): domain Eukaryota; kingdom Metazoa; phylum Cnidaria; class Scyphozoa; order Rhizostomeae; family Catostylidae; genus Catostylus; species Catostylus mosaicus. The sequence goes on from OZ025186.1 coordinate 9,537,749, forward strand.
AACTGAAATGTATCAAACTGAATAATGCCAAAACTGAATTGTGTCAAACTGAATTGCGTCGTACTGAATTGTTTCAATTGAACTGTGTCAAACTTAATTATGTCAAACTGAATTGTTTCAAACCAAACTTAATTGCGTCAAACTGAATTGTGTCAACCTTAATTGTATCAAACTGAACTGTGTCAAACCAAACTTAATTGCGTCAAACTGAAGCGCGTCAAACGGAATAGCATGAACCTGATTTGTTCCAAACTGAATTGTGTCCAACTGAAGTGTGTCAAACTGAATTGTGTCAAACTGAATTGTGCCAAACTGAATTGTGTTATACTGAATTTCATCAAACTGAATTGTGCTCAACTGACTTGTGTTATTTGAAATGTGTCAAACTGAATTGCGTCAATTAAATTGTGTCCGACTGAATTGTGCCAACCTGAATTGTGCCAAACTGAATTAAGTCAATTGAACTGTGTCAAACTTAATTGAGTCATACCAAACCTAATTGAGTCAAATTGAATTGTGTCAAACTTAATTGTGTCAAAAGGAATTGAGCCATACTGTATTGTGTTAAACTGAATTGTGTTAAAGTGGATTTCATGTAACTGAATTGTGTCAGACTGAATTGTGTCAAACTGAATTGTGCCAAACTGAATTGTGTTAAACTGAATTTCATCAAACTGAATTGTGCTCAACTGAATTGTGTTATTTGAAATGTGTCAAGCTGAATTGCGTCAATTAAATTGTATCAAACTGAATTTTGTGAACCTGAATTGTGCCAAACTGAATTAAGTCAATTGAACTGTGTCAAACTTAATTGAGTCAAACCAAACCTAATTGCGTCAAATTGAAGTGTGTCAAACTTAATTCTGTCAAACTGAATTGAGCCAAACTGTATTGTGTTAAACTGAATTGTGTTGAACTGAATTTCATGTAACTGAATTGTGCGAAACTGTATTGTGTTAAACTGAATTGTGTCAAACTGAATTGTGTCATTGGAATTGTGTCAAACTAAATGTGTCAATTGAATTCTGTCAAACTGAATTGTGTCAAACCAAACTGAATTGTTTCAAACTGAATTTTGTCATACTGAATTGTGTCAAGCCACACTGAATTGTGTCAAACTGAATTGTGTCAAACTGAATTCCGTTGAACTGAATTGTGTAATTTGAATTATGTCAAACTTAATTGTGTCAAACCAAACTTAATTGCGTCAAACTGAATTGTGTCAAACTGAATTGTATCAAACCGAATTGTGTCAAGCTGAAATGTGCCAAACTGAAATGTGTCAAGCTGAATTGTGTCCAACTGAATTTCGTCAAGCTCAATTGTATAAAACTCAATTTTGTTAACCTGAATTGTGTCAGAATGAATTGTTTCAAACTGAATTCCGTCAAACCAAGCATAATTGTGCCAAACTAAAATGTATCAAGCTGAATTGTGTCCAACTGAATTTCGTCAAGCTCAATTGTATAAAACTCAATTTTGTTAAACTGAATTGTGTCAGACTGAATTGTTTCAAACTGAATTCCGTCAAACCAAGCATAATTGTGTCAAACTCAATTGTGTCAAGCTGAATTGTGTCAAACCAAACTTGATTGCATCAAACTGAAATTTGTCAAACTGAATTGTGTCAAACCGAATTGTGTCAAACTGAAGTGTGTCAAACTCAATTGTGCCAAACTGAATTGTGCCAAAATGAACTGTGTCAAACTAAATTGTGTCAAATCGAAATGTTTCAAACCAAACTTAATTGTGCCAAACTGAAGTTTGGCAAACTGAAGTTTGGCAAACTGAATTGTTTCAAACTTAATTTTGTCAAACTCAATTGTGTCAAACTGAATTGTGTCATTGGAAATGTGTCAAACTAAATGTGTCAATTGAATTCTGTCAAACTGAATTGTGTCAAACCAAACTGAATTGTGTCAAACTGAATTTTGTCATACTGAATTGTGTCAAGCCACACTGAATTGTGTCAAACTGAATAGTGTCAAACTGAATTCCGTTGAACTGAATTGTGTAAATTGAATTGTGTCAAACTTAATTGTGTCAAACCAAACTTAATTGCGTCAAACTGAATTGTGTCAAACTGAATTGTATCAAACCGAATTGTGTCAAGCTGAAATGTGCCAAACTGAAATGTATCAAGCTGAAATGTGTCCAACTGAATTGCGTCAAGCTCAATTGTATAAAACTCAATTTTGTTAAACTGAATTTTGTCAGACTGAATTGTTTCAAACTGAATTCCGTCAAACCAAGCATAATTGTGTCAAACTCAATTGTATCAAGCTGAATTGTGTCAAACCAAACTTAATTGCATCAAACTGAATTGTGTCAAACTGAATTGTATCAAACCGAATTGTGTCAAGCTGAAATGTGCCAAACTGAAATGTATCAAGCTGAAATGTGTCCAACTGAATTGCGTCAAGCTCAATTGTATAAAACTCAATTTTGTTAAACTGAATTGTGTCAGACTGAATTGTTTCAAACTGAATTCCTTCAAACCAAGCATAATTGTGTCAAACTCAATTGTGTCAAGCTGAATTGTGTCAAACCAAACTTAATTGCATCAAACTGAATTGTGTCAAACTGAATTGTGTCAAACTGAATTCCGTTGAACTGAATTGTGTAAATTGAATTGTGTCAAACTTAATTGTGTCAAACCAAACTTAATTGCGTCAAACTGAATTGTGTCAAACTGAATTGTATCAAACCGAATTGTGTCAAGCTGAAATGTGCCAAACTGAAATGTATCAAGCTGAAATGTGTCCAACTGAATTGCGTCAAGCTCAATTGTATAAAACTCAATTTTGTTAAACTGAATTGTGTCAGACTGAATTGTTTCAAACTGAATTCCGTCAAACCAAGCATAATTGTGTCAAACTCAATTGTGTCAAGCTGAATTGTGTCAAACCAAACTTAATTGCATCAAACTGAAATGTGTCAAACTGAATTGCGCCTAAACTGAAATGTGTCAAACTGAATTGCGTCGTACTGAATTATTTCAATTGAACTGTGTCAAACTTAATTGTGTCAAACCAAACTTTATTGCCTCAAACTGAAATGTATCAAACTGAATAATGCCAAAACTGAATTGTGTCAAACTGAATTGCGTCGTACTGAATTGTTTCAATTGAACTGTGTCAAACTTACTTATGTCAAACTGAATTGTTTCAAACCAAACTTAATTGCGTCAAACTGAATTGTGTCAACCTTAATTGTATCAAACTGAACTGTGTCAAACCAAACTTAATTGCGTCAAACTGAAGCGCGTCAAACGGAATAGCATGAACCTGATTTGTTCCAAACTAAATTGTGTCCAACTGAAGTGTGTCAAACTGAATTGTGTCAAACGTAATTGTGCCAAACTGAATTGTGTTAAACTGAATTTCATCAAACTGAATTGTGCTCAACTGAATTGTGTTGTTTGAAATGTGTCAAACTGAATTGCGTCAATTAAATTGTGTCAGACTGAATTGTGCCAACCTGAATTGTGCCAAACTGAATTAAGTCAATTGAACTGTGTCAAACTTAATTGAGTCATACCAAACTTAATTGCGTCAAACTGAATTGTGTCAAACCAAACTTAATTGTGTCAAACTCAAATGCGTTAAACTGAATTGTGTCAAACTGAATTGTGTCAAACCGAATTGTGTCAAACTGAAGTGTGTCAAACTGAATTGTGCAAAACTGAATTGTGTCAAGCTGAAATGTTTGAAGCTGAATTGCGTCAAACTGAATTGTGCCAAAATGAACTGTGTCAAACTGAATTGTGTCAAATCGAAATGTGTCAAACCAAACTAAATTGTGCCAAACTGACGTTTGGCAAACTGAATTGTTTCAAACTGAATTTTTTCAAACTCAATTGTGTCAAACTCAATTGTGTCATTGGAAGTGTGTCAAACTAAATGTGTCAATTGAATTCTGTCAAACTGAATTGTGTCAAACAAAACTGAATTGTGTCAAACTGAATTTTGTCATACTGAATTGTGTCAAGCCACACTGAATTGTGTCAAACTGAATTGTGTCAAACTGAATTCCGTTGAACTGCATTGTGTAAATTGAATTGTGTCAAACTTAATTGTGTCAAACCAAACTTAATTGCGTCAAACTGAAGCGCGTCAAACGGAATAGCATGAACCTGATTTGTTCCAAACTGAATTGTGTCCAACTGAAGTGTGTCAAACTGAATTGTGTCAAACTGAATTGTGCCAAACTGAATTGTGTTAAACTGAATTTCATCAAACTGAATTGTGCTCAACTGACTTGTGTTATTTGAAATGTGTCAAACTGAATTGCGTCAATTAAATTGTGTCAGACTGAATTGTGCCAACCTGAATTGTGCCAAACTGAATTAAGTCAATTGAACTGTGTCAAACTTAATTGAGTCATACAAAACCTAATTGAGTCAAATTGAATTGTGTCAAACTTAATTGTGTCAAAAGGAATTGAGCCATACTGTATTGTGTTAAACTGAATTGTGTTAAAGTGGATTTCATGTAACTGAATTGTGTCAGACTGAATTGTGTCAAACTGAATTGTGCCAAACTGAATTGTGTTAAACTGAATTTCATCAAACTGAATTGTGCTCAACTGAATTGTGTTATTTGAAATGTGTCAAGCTGAATTGCGTCAATTAAATTGTATCAAACTGAATTTTGTGAACCTGAATTGTGCCAAACTGAATTAAGTCAATTGAACTGTGTCAAACTTAATTGAGTCAAACCAAACCTAATTGCGTCAAATTGAAGTGTTTCAAACTTAATTCTGTCAAACTGAATTGAGCCAAACTGTATTGTGTTAAACTGAATTGTGTTAAACTGAATTTCATGTAACTGAATTGTGCGAAACTGTATTGTGTTAAACTGAATTGTGTCAAACTGAATTGTGTCAAGCCACACTGAATTGTGTCAAACTGAATTGTGTCAAACTGAATTCCGTTGAACTGAATTGTGTAAATTGAATTGTGTCAAACTTAATTGTGTCAAACCAAACTTAATTGCGTCAAACTGAATTGTGTCAAACTGAATTGTATCAAACCGAATTGTGTCAAGCTGAAATGTGCCAAACTGAAATGTGTCAAGCTGAATTGTGTCCAACTGAATTTCGTCAAGCTCAATTGTATAAAACTCAATTTTGTTAACCTGAATTGTGTCAGACTGAATTGTTTCAAACTGAATTCCGTCAAACCAAGCATAATTGTGTCAAACTCAATTGTGTCAAGCTGAATTGTGTCAAACCAAACTTAATTGCATTTAACTGAAATGTGTCAAACTGAATTGTGCCTAAACTGAAATGTGTCAAACTGAATTGCGTCGTACTGAATTATTTCAATTGAATTGTGTCAAACTTAATTGTGTCAAACCAAACTTAATTGCGTCAAACTGAAATGTGTCAAACTGAATAATGCCAAAACTGAATTGTGTCAAACTGAATTGCGTCGTACTGAATTGTTTCAATTGAACTGTGTCACACTTAACTATGTCAAATTGAATTGTTTCAAACCAAACTTAATTGCGTCAAACTGAATTGTGTCAACCTTAATTGTATCAAACTGAACTGTGTCAAACCAAACTTAATTGCGTCAAACTGAAGCGCGTCAAACGGAATAGCATGAACCTGATTTGTTCCAAACTAAATTGTGTCCAACTGAAGTGTGTCAAACTGAATTGTGTCAAACGTAATTGTGCCAAACTGAATTGTGTTAAACTGAATTTCATCAAACTGAATTGTGCTCAACTGAATTGTGTTGTTTGAAATGTGTCAAACTGAATTGCGTCAATTAAATTGTGTCAGACTGAATTGTGCCAACCTGAATTGTGCCAAACTGAATTAAGTCAATTGAACTGTGTCAAACTTAATTGAGTCATACCAAACTTAATTGCGTCAAACTGAATTGTGTCAAACCAAACTTAATTGTGTCAAACTCAAATGCGTTAAACTGAATTGTGTCAAACTGAATTGTGTCAAACCGAATTGTGTCAAACTGAAGTGTGTCAAACTGAATTGTGCAAAACTGAATTGTGTCAAGCTGAAATGTTTGAAGCTGAATTGCGTCAAACTGAATTGTGCCAAAATGAACTGTGTCAAACTGAATTGTGTCAAATCGAAATGTGTCAAACCAAACTAAATTGTGCCAAACTGACGTTTGGCAAACTGAATTGTTTCAAACTGAATTTTGTCAAACTCAATTGTGTCAAACTCAATTGTGTCATTGGAAGTGTGTCAAACTAAATGTGTCAATTGAATTCTGTCAAACTGAATTGTGTCAAACCAAACTGAATTGTGTCAAACTGAATTTTGTCATACTGAATTGTGTCAAGCCACACTGAATTGTGTCAAACTGAATTGTGTCAAACTGAATTCCGTTGAACTGCATTGTGTAAATTGAATTGTGTCAAACTTAATTGTGTCAAACCAAACTTAATTGCGTCAAACTGAAGCGCGTCAAACGGAATAGCATGAACCTGATTTGTTCCAAACTGAATTGTGTCCAACTGAAGTGTGTCAAACTGAATTGTGTCAAACTGAATTGTGCCTAAACTGAAATGTGTCAAACTGAATTGCGTCGTACTGAATTATTTCAATTGAATTGTGTCAAACTTAATTGTGTCAAACCAAACTTAATTGCGTCAAACTGAAATGTGTCAAACTGAATAATGCCAAAACTGAATTGTGTCAAACTGAATTGCGTCGTACTGACTTGTTTCAATTGAACTGTGTCACACTTAACTATGTCAAATTGAATTGTTTCAAACCAAACTTAATTGCGTCAAACTGAATTGTGTCAACCTTAATTGTATCAAACTGAACTGTGTCAAACCAAACTTAATTGCGTCAAACTGAAGCGCGTCAAACGGAATAGCATGAACCTGATTTGTTCCAAACTAAATTGTGTCCAACTGAAGTGTGTCAAACTGAATTGTGTCAAACGTAATTGTGCCAAACTGAATTGTGTTAAACTGAATTTCATCAAACTGAATTGTGCTCAACTGAATTGTGTTGTTTGAAATGTGTCAAACTGAATTGCGTCAATTAAATTGTGTCAGACTGAATTGTGCCAACCTGTATTGTGCCAAACTGAATTAAGTCAATTGAACTGTGTCAAACTTAATTGAGTCATACCAAACTTAATTGCGTCAAACTGAATTGTGTCAAACCAAACTTAATTGTGTCAAACTCAAATGCGTTAAACTGAATTGTGTCAAACTGAATTGTGTCAAACCGAATTGTGTCAAACTGAAGTGTGTCAAACTGAATTGTGCAAAACTGAATTGTGTCAAGCTGAAATGTTTGAAGCTGAATTGCGTCAAACTGAATTGTGCCAAAATGAACTGTGTCAAACTGAATTGTGTCAAATCGAAATGTGTCAAACCAAACTAAATTGTGCCAAACTGACGTTTGGCAAACTGAATTGTTTCAAACTGAATTTTGTCAAACTCAATTGTGTCAAACTCAATTGTGTCATTGGAAGTGTGTCAAACTAAATGTGTCAATTGAATTCTGTCAAACTGAATTGTGTCAAACCAAACTGAATTGTGTCAAACTGAATTTTGTCATACTGAATTGTGTCAAGCCACACTGAATTGTGTCAAACTGAATTGTGTCAAACTGAATTGTGTCAAACTGAATTCCGTTGAACTGAATTGTGTAAATTGAATTGTGTCAAACTTAATTGTGTCAAACCAAACTTAATTGCGTCAAACTGAATTGTGTCAAACTGAATTGTATCAAACCGAATTGTGTCAAGCTGAAATGTGCCAAACTGAAATGTGTCAAGCTGAATTGTGTCCAACTGAATTTCGTCAAGCTCAATTGTATAAAACTCAATTTTGTTAACCTGAATTGTGTCAGACTGAATTGTTTCAAACTGAATTCCGTCAAACCAAGCATAATTGTGTCAAACTCAATTGTGTCAAGCTGAATTGTGTCAAACCAAACTTAATTGCATCAAACTGAAATGTGTCAAACTGAATTGTGCCTAAACTGAAATGTGTCAAACTGAATTGTGCCAAAATGAACTGTGTCAAACTAAATTGTGTCAAATCGAAATGTGTCAAACCAAACTTAATTGTGCCAAACTGAAGTTTGGCAAACTGAAGTTTGGCAAACTGAATTGTTCCAAACTTAATTTTGTCAAACTCAATTGTGTCAAACTGAATTGTGTCATTGGAATTGTGTCAAACTAAATGTGTCAATTGAATTCTGTCAAACTGAATTGTGTCAAACCAAACTGAATTGTTTCAAACTGAATTTTGTCATACTGAATTGTGTCAAGCCACACTGAATTGTGTCAAACTGAATTGTGTCAAACTGAATTCCGTTGAACTGAATTGTGTAAATTGAATTGTGTCAAACTTAATTGTGTCAAACCAAACTTAATTGCGTCAAACTGAATTGTGTCAAACTGAATTGTATCAAACCGAATTGTGTCAAGCTGAAATGTGTCCAACTGAATTGCGTCAAGCTCAATTGTATAAAACTCAATTTTGTTAAACTGAATTGTGTCAAACTGAATTGTGTCAAACCGAATTGTGTCAAACTGAAGTGTGTCAAACTGAATTGTGCCAAACTGAATTGTGTCAAGCTGAAATGTTTGAAGCTGAATTGCGTCAAACTGAATTGTGCCAAAATGAACTGTGTCAAACTAAATTGTGTCAAATCGAAATGTGTCAAACCAAACTTAATTGTGCCAAACTGAAGTTTGGCAAACTGAAGTTTGGCAAACTGAAGTTTGGCAAACTGAATTGTTTCAAACTTAATTTTGTCAAACTCAATTGTGTCAAACTGAATTGTGTCATTGGAATTGTGTCAAACTAAATGTGTCAATTGAATTCTGTCAAACTGAATTGTGTCAAACCAAACTGAATTGTGTCAAACTGAATTCTGTCATACTGAATTGTGTCAAGCCACACTGAATTGTGTCAAACTGAATTGTGTCAAGCTGAATTCCGTTGAACTGAATTGTGTAAATTGAATTGTGTCAAACTTAATTATGTCAAACTGAATTGTTTCAAACCAAACTTAATTGCGTCAAACTGAATTGTGTCAACCTTAATTGTATCAAACTGAACTGTGTCAAACCAAACTTAATTGCGTCAAACTGAAGCGCGTCAAACGGAATAGCATGAACCTGATTTGTTCCAAACTGAATTGTGTCCAACTGAAGTGTGTCAAACTGAATTGTGTCAAACGTAATTGAGCCAAACTGAATTGTGTTAAACTGAGTTTCATCAAACTGAATTGTGCTCAACTGAATTGTGTTGTTTGAAATGTGTCAAACTGAATTGCGTCAATTAAATTGTGTCAGACTGAATTGTGCCAACCTGAATTGTGCCAAACTGAATTAAATCAATTGAACTGTGTCAAACTTAATTGAGTCATACCAAACTTAATTGCGTCAAACTGAATTGTGTCAAACCAAACTTAATTGTGTCAAACTCAAATGCGTTAAACTGAATTGTGTCAAACTGAATTGTGTCAAACCGAATTGTGTCAAACTGAAGTGTGTCAAACTGAATTGTGCCAAACTGAATTGTGTCAAGCTGAAATGTTTGAAGCTGAATTGCGTCAAACTGAATTGTGCCAAAATGAACTGTGTCAAACTAAATTGTGTCAAATCGAAATGTGTCAAACCAAACTTAATTGTGCCAAACTGAAGTTTGGCAAACTGAAGTTTGGCAAACTGAATTGTTTCAAACTTAATTTTGTCAAACTCAATTGTGTCAAACTGAATTGTGTCATTGGAATTGTGTCAAACTAAATGTGTCAATTGAATTCTGTCAAACTGAATTGTGTCAAACCAAACTGAATTGTGTCAAACTGAATATTGTCACACTGAATTGTGTCAAGCCACACTGAATTGTGTCAAACTGAATTGTGTCAAACTGAATTGTGTCAAACTGAATTCCGTTGAACTGAATTGTGTAAATTGAATTGTGTCAAACTCAATTGTGTCAAACCAAACTTAATTGCGTCAAACTGAATTGTGTCAAACTGAATTGTATCAAACCGAATTGTGTCAAGCTGAAATGTGCCAAACTGAAATGTGTCAAGCTGAATTGTGTCCAACTGAATTTCGTCAAGCTCAATTGTATAAAACTCAATTTTGTTAACCTGAATTGTGTCAGACTGAATTGTTTCAAACTGATTCCGTCAAACCAAGCATAATTGTGTCAAACTCAATTGTGTCAAGCTGAATTGTGTCAAACCAAACTTAATTGCATCAAACTGAAATGTGTCAAACTGAATTGTGCCTAAACTGAAATGTGTCAAACTGAATTGCGTCGTACTGAATTATTTCAATTGAACTGTCTCAAACTTAATTGTGTCAAACCAAACTTTATTGCGTCAAACTGAAATGTGTCAAACTGAATAATGCCAAAACTGAATTGTGTCAAACTGAATTGCGTCGTACTGACTTGTTTCAATTGAACTGTGTCAAACTTAATTATGTCAAACTGAATTGTTTCAATCCAAACTTAATTGCGTCAAACTGAATTGTGTCAACCTTAATTGTATCAAACTGAACTGTGTCAAACCAAACTTAATTGCGTCAAACTGAAGCGCGTCAAACGGAATAGCATGAACCTGATTTGTTCCAAACTGAATTGTGTCCAACTGAAGTGTGTCAAACTGAATTGTGTCAAACTGAATTGTGCCAAACTGAATTGTGTTAAACTGAATTTCATCAAACTGAATTGCGCTCAACTGAATTGTGTTATTTGAAATGTGTCAAACTGAATTGCGTCAATTAAATTGTGACAGACTGAATTGTGCCAACCTGAATTGAGCCAAACTGAATTAAGTCAATTGAACTGTGTCAAACTTAATTGAGTCATACCAAACTTTATTGCGTCAAACTGAATTGTGTCAAACTGAATTGTGTCAAACTGAATTCCGTTGAACTGAATTGTGTAAATTGAATTGTGTCAAACTTAATTGTGTCAAACCAAACTTAATTGCGTCAAACTGAATTGTGTCAAACTGAATTGTATCAAACCGAATTGTGTCAAGCTGAAATGTGCCAAACTGAAATGTGTCAAGCTGAATTGTGTCCAACTGAATTTCGTCAAGCTCAATTGTATAAAACTCAATTTTGTTAACCTGAATTGTGTAAGACTGAATTGTTTCAAACTGAATTCCGTCAAACCAAGCATAATTGTGTCAAACTCAATTGTGTCAAGCTGAATTGTGTCAAACCAAACTTAATTGCATCAAACTGAAATGTGTCAAACTGAATTGTGCCTAAACTGAAATGTTTCAAACTGAATTGTGCCAAAATGAACTGTGTCAAACTAAATTGTGTCAAATCGAAATGTGTCAAACCAAACTTAATTGTGCCAAACTGAAGTTTGGCAAACTGAAGTTTGGCAAACTGAATTGTTTCAAACTTAATTTTGTCAAACTCAATTGTGTCAAACTGAATTGTGTCATTGGAATTGTGTCAAACTAAATGTGTCAATTGAATTCTGTCAAACTGAATTGTGTCAAACCAAACTGAATTGTTTCAAACTGAATTTTGTCATACTGAATTGTGTCAAGCCACACTGAATTGTGTCAAACTGAATTGTGTCAAACTGAATTCCGTTGAACTGAATTGTGTAAATTGAATTGTGTCAAACTTAATTGTGTCAAACCAAACTTAATTGCGTCAAACTGAATTGTGTCAAACTGAATTGTATCAAACCGAATTGTGTCAAGCTGAAATGTGCCAAACTGAAATGTATCAAGCTGAAATGTGTCCAACTGAATTGCGTCAAGCTCAATTGTATAAAACTCAATTTTGTTAAACTGAATTGTGTCAGACTGAATTGTTTCAAACTGAATTCCGTCAAACCAAGCATAATTGTGTCAAACTGAATTGTGCCTAAACTGAAATGTGTCAAACTGAATTGCGTCGTACTGAATTATTTCAATTGAACTGTCTCAAACTTAATTGTGTCAAACCAAACTTTATTGCGTCAAACTGAAATGTGTCAAACTGAATAATGCCAAAACTGAATTGTGTCAAACTGAATTGCGTCGTACTGAATTGTTTGAATTGAACTGTGTCAAACTGAAGTGTGTCAAACTGAATTGTGCCAAACTGAATTGTGTCAAGCTGAAATGTTTGAAGCTGAATTGCGTCAAACTGAATTGTGCCAAAATGAACTGTGTCAAACTAAATTGTGTCAAATCGAAATGTGTCAAACCAAACTTAATTGTGCCAAACTGAAGTTTGGCAAACTGAAGTTTGGCAAACTGAATTGTTTCAAACTTAATTTTGTCAAACTCAATTGTGTCATTGGAATTGTGTCAAACTAAATGTGTCAATTGAATTCTGTCAAACTGAATTGTGTCAAACCAAACTGAATTGTGTCAAACTGAATTTTGTCATACTGAATTGTGTCAAGCCACACTGAATTGTGTCAAACTGAATTGTGTCAAGCTGAATTCCGTTGAACTGAATTGTGTAAATTGAATTGTGTCGCACTTAATTATGTCAAACTGAATTGTTTCAAACCAAACTTAATTGCGTCAAACTGAATTGTGTCAACCTTAATTGTATCAAACTGAACTGTGTCAAACCAAATTTAATTGCGTCAAACTGAAGCGCGTCAAACGGAATAGCATGAACCTGATTTGTTCCAAACTGAATTGTGTCCAACTGAAGTGTGTCAAACTGAATTGTGTCAAACGTAATTGTGCCAAACTGAATTGAGTTAAACTGAATTTCATCAAACTGAATTGTGCTCAACTGAATTGTGTTGTTTGAAATGTGTCAAACTGAATTGCGTCAATTAAATTGTGTCAGACTGAATTGTGCCAACCTGAATTGTGCCAAACTGAATTAAGTCAATTGAACTGTGTCAAACTTAATTGAGTCATACCAAACTTAATTGCGTCAAACTGAATTGTGTCAAACCAAACTTAATTGTGTCAAACTCAAATGCGTTAAACTGAATTGTGTCAAACTGAATTGTGTCAAACCGAATTGTGTCAAACTGAAGTGTGTCAAACTGAATTGTGCCAAACTGAATTGTGTCAAGCTGAAATGTTTGAAGCTGAATTGCGTCAAACTGAATTGTGCCAAAATGAACTGTGTCAAACTAAATTGTGTCAAATCGAAATGTGTCAAACCAAACTTAATTGTGCCAAACTGAAGTTTGCCAAACTGAAGTTTGGCAAACTGAAGTTTGGCAAACTGAATTGTTTCAAACTTAATTTTGTCAAACTCAATTGTGTCAAACTGAATTGTGTCATTGGAATTGTGTCAAACTAAATGTGTCAATTGAATTCTGTCAAACTGAATTGTGTCAAACCAAACTGAATTGTGTCAAACTGAATTTTGTCATACTGAATTGTGTCAAGCCACACTGAATTGTGTCAAACTGAATTGTGTCAAACTGAATTGCGTTGAACTGAATCGTGTAAATTGAATTGTGTCAAACTTAATTGTGTCAAACCAAACTTAATTGCGTCAAACTGAATTGTGTCAAACTGAATTGTATCAAACCGAATTGTGTCAAACTGAATTGTGTCATTGGAATTGTGTCAAACTTACTGTGTCAATTGAATTCTGTCACACTGAATTGTGTCAAACCAAACTGAATTGTGTCAAACTGAATTTTGTCATACTGAATTGTGTCAAGCCACACTGAATTGTGTCAAACTGAATTGTGTCAAACTGAATTCCGTTGAACTGAATTGTGTAAATTGAATTGTGTCAAACTTAATTATGTCAAACTGAATTGTTTCAAACCAAACTTAATTGCGTCAAACTGAATTGTGTCAACCTTAATTGTATCAAACTGAACTGTGTCAAACCAAACTTAATTGCGTCAAACTGAAGCGCGTCAAACGGAATAGCATGAACCTGATTTGTTCCAAACTGAATTGTGTCCAACTGAAGTGTGTCAAACTGAATTGTGTCAAACGTAATTGTGCGAAACTGAATTGTGTTAAACTGAATTTCATCAAACTGAATTGTGCTCAACTGAATTGTGTTGTTTGAAATGTGTCAAACTGAATTGCGTCAATTAAATTGTGTCAGACTGAATTGTGCCAACCTGAATTGTGCCAAACTGAATTAAGTCAATTGAACTGTGTCAAACTTAATTGAGTCATACCAAACTTAATTGCGTCAAACTGAATTGTGTCAAACCAAACTTAATTGTGTCAAACTCAAATGCGTTAAACTGAATTGTGTCAAACTGAATTGTGTCAAACCGAATTGTGTCAAACTGAAGTGTGTCAAACTGAATTGTGCAAAACTGAATTGTGTCAAGCTGAAATGTTTGAAGCTGAATTGCGTCAAACTGAATTGTGCCAAAATGAACTGTGTCAAACTGAATTGTGTCAAATCGAAATGTGTCAAACCAAACTAAATTGTGCCAAACTGACGTTTGGCAAACTGAATTGTTTCAAACTGAATTTTGTCAAACTCAATTGTGTCAAACTCAATTGTGTCATTGGAAGTGTGTCAAACTAAATGTGTCAATTGAATTCTGTCAAACTGAATTGTGTCAAACCAAACTGAATTGTGTCAAACTGAATTTTGTCATACTGAATTGTGTCAAGCCACACTGAATTGTGTCAAACTGAATTGTGTCAAACTGAATTCCGTTGAACTGCATTGTGTAAATTGAATTGTGTCAAACTTAATTGTGTCAAACCAAACTTAATTGCGTCAAACTGAAGCGCGTCAAACGGAATAGCATGAACCTGATTTGTTCCAAACTGAATTGTGTCCAACTGAAGTGTGTCAAACTGAATTGTGTCAAACGTAATTGTGCCAAACTGAATTGTGTTAAACTGAATTTCATCAAACTGAATTGTGCTCAACTGAATTGTGTTGTTTGAAATGTGTCAAACTGAATTGCGTCAATTAAATTGTGTCAGACTGAATTGTGCCAACCTGAATTGTGCCAAACTGAATTAAGTCAATTGAACTGTGTCAAACTTAATTGAGTCATACCAAACTTAATTGCGTCAAACTGAATTGTGTCAAACCAAACTTAATTGTGTCAAACTCAAATGCGTTAAACTGAATTGTGTCAAACTGAATTGTGTCAAACCGAATTGTGTCAAACTGAAGTGTGTCAAACTGAATTGTGCAAAACTGAATTGTGTCAAGCTGAAATGTTTGAAGCTGAATTGCGTCAAACTGAATTGTGCCAAAATGAACTGTGTCAAACTGAATTGTGTCAAATCGAAATGTGTCAAACCAAACTAAATTGTGCCAAACTGACGTTTGGCAAACTGAATTGTTTCAAACTGAATTTTGTCAAACTCAATTGTGTCAAACTCAATTGTGTCATTGGAAGTGTGTCAAACTAAATGTGTCAATTGAATTCTGTCAAACTGAATTGTGTCAAACCAAACTGAATTGTGTCAAACTGAATTTTGTCATACTGAATTGTGTCAAGCCACACTGAATTGTGTCAAACTGAATTGTGTCAAACTGAATTCCGTTGAACTGCATTGTGTAAATTGAATTGTGTCAAACTTAATTGTGTCAAACCAAACTTAATTGCGTCAAACTGAAGCGCGTCAAACGGAATAGCATGAACCTGATTTGTTCCAAACTGAATTGTGTCCAACTGAAGTGTGTCAAACTGAATTGTGTCAAACTGAATTGTGCCAAACTGAATTGTGTTAAACTGAATTTCATCAAACTGAATTGTGCTCAACTGACTTGTGTTATTTGAAATGTGTCAAACTGAATTGCGTCAATTAAATTGTGCCAGACTGAATTGTGCCAACCTGAATTGTGCCAAACTGAATTAAGTCAATTGAACTGTGTCAAACTTAATTGAGTCATACCAAACCTAATTGAGTCAAATTGAATTGTGTCAAACTTAATTGTGTCAAAAGGAATTGAGCCATACTGTATTGTGTTAAACTGAATTGTGTTAAAGTGGATTTCATGTAACTGAATTGTGTCAGACTGAATTGTGTCAAACTGAATTGTGCCAAACTGAATTGTGTTAAACTGAATTTCATCAAACTGAATTGTGCTCAACTGAATTGTGTTATTTGAAATGTGTCAAGCTGAATTGCGTCAATTAAATTGTATCAAACTGAATTTTGTGAACCTGAATTGTGCCAAACTGAATTAAGTCAATTGAACTGTGTCAAACTTAATTGAGTCAAACCAAACCTAATTGCGTCAAATTGAAGTGTGTCAAACTTAATTCTGTCAAACTGAATTGAGCCAAACTGTATTGTGTTAAACTGAATTGTGTTAAACTGAATTTCATGTAACTGAATTGTGCGAAACTGTATTGTGTTAAACTGAATTGTGTCAAACTGAATTGTGTCATTGGAATTGTGTCAAACTAAATGTGTCAATTGAATTCTGTCAAACTGAATTGTGTTAAACCAAACTGAATTGTTTCAAACTGAATTTTGTCATACTGAATTGTGTCAAGCCACACTGAATTGTGTCAAACTGAATTGTGTCAAACTGAATTCCGTTGAACTGAATTGTGTAAATTGAATTGTGTCACACTTAATTATGTCAAATTGAATTGTTTCAAACCAAACTTAATTGCGTCAAACTGAATTGTGTCAACCTTAATTGTATCAAACTGAACTGTGTCAAACCAAACTTAATTGCGTCAAACTGAAGCGCGTCAAACGGAATAGCATGAACCTGATTTGTTCCAAACTGAATTGTGTCCAACTGAAGTGTGTCAAACTGAATTGTGTCAAACTGAATTCTGCCAAACTGAATTGTGTTAAACTGAATTTCATCAAACTGAATTGTGCTCAACTGACTTGTGTTATTTGAAATGTGTCAAACTGAATTGCGTCAATTAAATTGTGTCAGACTGAATTGTGCCAACCTGAATTGTGCCAAACTGAATTAAGTCAATTGAACTGTGTCAAAATTAATTGAGTCATACCAAACCTAATTGAGTCAAATTGAATTGTGTCAAATTTAATTGTGTCAAAAGGAATTGAGCCATACTGTATTGTGTTAAACTGAATTGTGTTAAAGTGGATTTCATGTAACTGAATTGTGTCAGACTGAATTGTGTCAAACTGAATTGTGCCAAACTGAATTGTGTTAAACTGAATTTCATCAAACTGAATTGTGCTCAACTGAATTGTGTTATTTGAAATGTTTCAAGCTGAATTGCGTCAATTAAATTGTATCAAACTGAATTTTGTGAACCTGAATTGTGCCAAACTGAATTAAGTCAATTGAACTGTGTCAAACTTAATTGAGTCATACCAAACCTAATTGAGTCAAATTGAATTGTGTCAAACTTAATTGTGTCAAAAGGAATTGAGCCATACTGTATTGTGTTAAACTGAATTGTGTTAAAGTGGATTTCATGTAACTGAATTGTGTCAGACTGAATTGTGTCAAACTGAATTGTGCCAAACTGAATTGTGTTAAACTGAATTTCATCAAACTGAATTGTGCTCAACTGAATTGTGTTATTTGAAATGTGTCAAGCTGAATTGCGTCAATTAAATTGTATCAAACTGAATTTTGTGAACCTGAATTGTGCCAAACTGAATTAAGTCAATTGAACTGTGTCAAACTTAATTGAGTCAAACCAAACCTAATTGCGTCAAATTGAAGTGTGTCAAACTTAATTCTGTCAAACTGAATTGAGCCAAACTGTATTGTGTTAAACTGAATTGTGTTAAACTGAATTTCATGTAACTGAATTGTGCGAAACTGTATTGTGTTAAACTGAATTGTGTCAAACTGAATTGTGTCATTGGAATTGTGTCAAACTAAATGTGTCAATTGAATTCTGTCAAACTGAATTGTGTTAAACCAAACTGAATTGTTTCAAACTGAATTTTGTCATACTGAATTGTGTCAAGCCACACTGAATTGTGTCAAACTGAATTGTGTCAAACTGAATTCCGTTGAACTGAATTGTGTAAATTGAATTGTGTCACACTTAATTATGTCAAATTGAATTGTTTCAAACCAAACTTAATTGCGTCAAACTGAATTGTGTCAACCTTAATTGTATCAAACTGAACTGTGTCAAACCAAACTTAATTGCGTCAAACTGAAGCGCGTCAAACGGAATAGCATGAACCTGATTTGTTCCAAACTGAATTGTGTCCAACTGAAGTGTGTCAAACTGAATTGTGTCAAACTGAATTCTGCCAAACTGAATTGTGTTAAACTGAATTTCATCAAACTGAATTGTGCTCAACTGACTTGTGTTATTTGAAATGTGTCAAACTGAATTGCGTCAATTAAATTGTGTCAGACTGAATTGTGCCAACCTGAATTGTGCCAAACTGAATTAAGTCAATTGAACTGTGTCAAACTTAATTGAGTCATACCAAACCTAATTGAGTCAAATTGAATTGTGTCAAATTTAATTGTGTCAAAAGGAATTGAGCCATACTGTATTGTGTTAAACTGAATTGTGTTAAAGTGGATTTCATGTAACTGAATTGTGTCAGACTGAATTGTGTCAAACTGAATTGTGCCAAACTGAATTGTGTTAAACTGAATTTCATCAAACTGAATTGTGCTCAACTGAATTGTGTTATTTGAAATGTTTCAAGCTGAATTGCGTCAATTAAATTGTATCAAACTGAATTTTGTGAACCTGAATTGTGCCAAACTGAATTAAGTCAATTGAACTGTGTCAAACTTAATTGAGTCAAACCAAACCTAATTGCGTCAAATTGAAGTGTGTCAAACTTAATTCTGTCAAACTGAATTGAGCCAAACTGTATTGTGTTAAACTGAATTGTGTTAAACTGAATTTCATCAAACTGAATTGTGCTCAACTGAATTGTGTTGTTTGAAATGTGTCAAACTGAATTGCGTCAATTAAATTGTGTCAGACTGAATTGTGCCAACCTGAATTGTGCCAAACTGAATTAAGTCAATTGAACTGTGTCAAACTTAATTGAGTCATACCAAACTTAATTGCGTCAAACTGAATTGTGTCAAACCAAACTTAATTGTGTCAAACTCAAATGCGTTAAACTGAATTGTGTCAAACTGAATTGTGTCAAACCGAATTGTGTCAAACTGAAGTGTGTCAAACTGAATTGTGCCAAACTGAATTGTGTCAAACTGAAATGTTTGAAGCTGAATTGCGTCAAACTGAATTGTGCCAAAATGAACTGTGTCAAACTGAATTGTGTCAAATCGAAATGTGTAAAACCGAACTAAATTGTGCCAAACTGACGTTTGGCAAACTGAATTGTTTCAAACTGAATTTTGTCAAACTCAACTGTGTCAAACTGAATTGTGTCATTGGAAGTGTGTCAAGCTAAATGTGTCAATTGAATTCTGTCAAACTGAATTGTGTCAAACTGAATTCCGTTGAACTGCATTGTGTAAATTGAATTGTGTCAAACTTAATTGTGTCAAACCAAACTTAATTGCGTCAAACTGAATTGTGTCAAACTGAATTGTATCAAACCGAATTGTGTCAAGCTGAATTGTTCCAAACTAAAATGTATCAAGCTGAATTGTGTCCAACTGAATTTCGTCAAGCTCAATTGTATAAAACTCAATTTTGTTAAGCTGAATTGTGTCAGACTGAATTGTTTCAAACTGAATTCCGTCAAACCAAGCATAATTGTGTCAAACTCAATTGTGTCAAGCTGAATTGTGTCAAACCAAACTTGATTGCATCAAACTGAAATTTGTCGAACTGAATTGTGTCAAACCGAATTGTCTCAAACTGAAGTGTGTCAAACTCAATTGTGCCAAACTGAATTGTGCCAAAATGAACTGTGTCAAACTAAATTGTGTCAAATCGAAATGTGTCAAACCAAACTTAATTGTGCCAAACTGAAGTTTGGCAAACTGAAGTTTGGCAAACTGAATTGTTTCAAACTTAATTTTGTCAAACTCAATTGTGTCAAACTGAATTGTGTCATTGGAATTGTGTCAAACTAAATGTGTCAATTGAATTCTGTCAAACTGAATTGTGTCAAACCAAACTGAATTGTGTCAAACTGAATTTTGTCATACTGAATTGTGTCAAGCCACACTGAATTGTGTCAAACTGAATTGTGTCAAACTGAATTCCGTTGAACTGAATTGTGTAAATTGAATTGTGTCAAACTTAATTGTGTCAAACCAAACTTAATTGCGTCAAACTGAATTGTGTCAAACTGAATTGTATCAAACCGAATTGTGTCAAGCTGAAATGTGCCAAACTGAAATGTATCAAGCTGAAATGTGTCCAACTGAATTGCGTCATGCTCAATTGTATAAAACTCAATTTTGTTAAACTGAATTGTGTCAGACTGAATTGTTTCAAACTGAATTCCGTCAAACCAAGCATAATTGTGTCAAACTCAATTGTGTCAAGCTGAATTGTGTCAAACCAAACTTAATTGCATCAAACTGAAATGTGTCAAACTGAATTGTGCCTAAACTGAAATGTGTCAAACTGAATTTCGTCATACTGAATTATTTCAATTGAACTGTGTCAAACTTAATTGTGTCAAACCAAACTTTATTGCCTCAAACTGAAATGTATCAAACTGAATAATGCCAAAACTGAATTGTGTCAAACTGAATTGCGTCGTACTGAATTGTTTCAATTGAACTGTGTCAAACTTAATTATGTCAAACTGAATTGTTTCAAACCAAACTTAATTGCGTCAAACTGAATTGTGTCAACCTTAATTGTATCAAACTGAACTGTGTCAAACCAAACTTAATTGCGTCAAACTGAAGCGCGTCAAACGGAATAGCATGAACCTGATTTGTTCCAAACTGAATTGTGTCCAACTGAAGTGTGTCAAACTGAATTGTGTCAAACTGAATTCTGCCAAACTGAATTGTGTTAAACTGAATTTCATCAAACTGAATTGTGCTCAACTGACTTGTGTTATTTGAAATGTGTCAAACTGAATTGCGTCAATTAAATTGTGTCAGACTGAATTGTGCCAACCTGAATTGTGCCAAACTGAATTAAGTCAATTGAACTGTGTCAAACTTAATTGAGTCATACCAAACCTAATTGAGTCAAATTGAATTGTGTCAAATTTAATTGTGTCAAAAGGAATTGAGCCATACTGTATTGTGTTAAACTGAATTGTGTTAAAGTGGATTTCATGTAACTGAATTGTGTCAGACTGAATTGTGTCAAACTGAATTGTGCCAAACTGAATTGTGTTAAACTGAATTTCATCAAACTGAATTGTGCTCAACTGAATTGTGTTATTTGAAATGTTTCAAGCTGAATTGCGTCAATTAAATTGTATCAAACTGAATTTTGTGAACCTGAATTGTGCCAAACTGAATTAAGTCAATTGAACTGTGTCAAACTTAATTGAGTCAAACCAAACCTAAGTGCGTCAAATTGAAGTGTGTCAAACTTAATTCTGTCAAACTGAATTGAGCCAAACTGTATTGTGTTAAACTGAATTGTGTTAAACTGAATTTCATGTAACTGAATTGTGCGAAACTGTATTGTGTTAAACTGAATTGTGTCAAACTGAATTGTGTCATTGGAATTGTGTCAAACTAAATGTGTCAATTGAATTCTGTCAAACTGAATTGTGTCAAACCAAACTGAATTGTTTCAAACTGAATTTTGTCATACTGAATTGTGTCAAGCCGAACTGAATTGTGTCAAACTGAATTGTGTCAAACTGAATTCCGTTGAACTGAATTGTGTAAATTGAATTGTGTCAAACTTAATTGTGTCAAACCAAACTTAATTGCGTCAAACTGAATTGTGTCAAACTGAATTGTATCAAACCGAATTGTGTCAAGCTGAAATGTGCCAAACTGAAATGTGTCAAGCTGAATTGTGTCCAACTGAATTTCGTCAAGCTCAATTGTATAAAACTCAATTTTGTTAACCTGAATTGTGTCAGACTGAATTGTTTCAAACTGAATTCCGTCAAACCAAGCATAATTGTGTCAAACTCAATTGTGTCAAGCTGAATTGTGTCAAACCAAACTTAATTGCATCAAACTGAAATGTGTCAAACTGAATTGTGCCTAAACTGAAATGTGTCAAACTGAATTGCGTCGTACTGAATTATTTCAATTGAATTGTGTCAAACTTAATTGTGTCAAACCAAACTTAATTGCGTCAAACTGAAATGTGTCAAACTGAATAATGCCAAAACTGAATTGTGTCAAACTGAATTGCGTCGTACTGAATTGTTTCAATTGAACTGTGTCACACTTAATTATGTCAAATTGAATTGTTTCAAACCAAACTTAATTGCGTCAAACTGAATTGTGTCAACCTTAATTGTATCAAACTGAACTGTGTCAAACCAAACTTAATTGCGTCAAACTGAAGCGCGTCAAACGGAATAGCATGAACCTGATTTGTTCCAAACTAAATTGTGTCCAACTGAAGTGTGTCAAACTGAATTGTGTCAAACGTAATTGTGCCAAACTGAATTGTGTTAAACTGAATTTCATCAAACTGAATTGTGCTCAACTGAATTGTGTTGTTTGAAATGTGTCAAACTGAATTGCGTCAATTAAATTGTGTCAGACTAAATTGTGCCAACCTGAATTGTACCAAACTGAATTAAGTCAATTGAACTGTGTCAAACTTAATTGAGTCATACCAAACTTAATTGCGTCAAACTGAATTGTGTCAAACCAAACTTAATTGTGTCAAACTCAAATGCGTTAAACTGAATTGTGTCAAACTGAATTGTGTCAAACCGAATTGTGTCAAACCGAAGTGTGTCAAACTGAATTGTGCCAAACTGAATTGTGTCAAGCTGAAATGTTTGAAGCTGAATTGCGTCAAACTAAATTGTGCCAAAATGAACTGTGTCAAACTGAATTGTGTCAAATCGAAATGTGTCAAACCAAACTAAATTGTGCCAAACTGACGTTTGGCAAACTGAATTGTTTCAAACTGAATTTTGTCAAACTCAATTGTGTCAAACTGAATTGTGTCATTGGAAGTGTGTCAAACTAAATGTGACAATTGAATTCTGTCAAACTGAATTGTGTCAAACCAAACTGAATTGTGTCAAACTGAATTTTGTCATACTGAATTGTGTCAAGCCACACTGAATTGTGTCAAACTGAATTGTGTCAAACTGAATTCCGTTGAACTGAATTGTGTAAATTGAATTGTGTCAAACTGAATTGTGCCAAACTGAATTGTGTTAAACTGAATTTCATCAAACTGAATTGTGCTCAACTGACTTGTGTTATTTGAAATGTGTCAAACTGAATTGCGTCAATTAAATTGTGTCAGACTGAATTGTGCCAACCTGAATTGTGCCAAACTGAATTAAGTCAATTGAACTGTGTCAAACTTAATTGAGTCATACCAAACCTAATTGAGTCAAATTGAATTGTGTCAAACTTAATTGTGTCAAAAGGAATTGAGCCATACTGTATTGTGTTAAACTGAATTGTGTTAAAGTGGATTTCATGTAACTGAATTGTGTCAGACTGAATTGTGTCAAACTGAATTGTGCCAAACTGAATTGTGTTAAACTGAATTTCATCAAACTGAATTGTGCTCAACTGAATTGTGTTATTTGAAATGTTTCAAGCTGAATTGCGTCAATTAAATTGTATCAAACTGAATTTTGTGAACCTGAATTGTGCCAAACTGAATTAAGTCAATTGAACTGTGTCAAACTTAATTGAGTCAAACCAAACCTAAGTGCGTCAAATTGAAGTGTGTCAAACTTAATTCTGTCAAACTGAATTGAGCCAAACTGTATTGTGTTAAACTGAATTGTGTTAAACTGAATTTCATGTAACTGAATTGTGCGAAACTGTATTGTGTTAAACTGAATTGTGTCAAACTGAATTGTGTCATTGGAATTGTGTCAAACTAAATGTGTCAATTGAATTCTGTCAAACTGAATTGTGTCAAACCAAACTGAATTGTTTCAAACTGAATTTTGTCATACTGAATTGTGTCAAGCCGAACTGAATTGTGTCAAACTGAATTGTGTCAAACTGAATTCCGTTGAACTGAATTGTGTAAATTGAATTGTGTCAAACTTAATTGTGTCAAACCAAACTTAATTGCGTCAAACTGAATTGTGTCAAACTGAATTGTATCAAACCGAATTGTGTCAAGCTGAAATGTGCCAAACTGAAATGTGTCAAGCTGAATTGTGTCCAACTGAATTTCGTCAAGCTCAATTGTATAAAACTCAATTTTGTTAACCTGAATTGTGTCAGACTGAATTGTTTCAAACTGAATTCCGTCAAACCAAGCATAATTGTGTCAAACTCAATTGTGTCAAGCTGAATTGTGTCAAACCAAACTTAATTGCATCAAACTGAAATGTGTCAAACTGAATTGTGCCTAAACTGAAATGTGTCAAACTGAATTGCGTCGTACTGAATTATTTCAATTGAATTGTGTCAAACTTAATTGTGTCAAACCAAACTTAATTGCGTCAAACTGAAATGTGTCAAACTGAATAATGCCAAAACTGAATTGTGTCAAACTGAATTGCGTCGTACTGAATTGTTTCAATTGAACTGTGTCACACTTAATTATGTCAAATTGAATTGTTTCAAACCAAACTTAATTGCGTCAAACTGAATTGTGTCAACCTTAATTGTATCAAACTGAACTGTGTCAAACCAAACTTAATTGCGTCAAACTGAAGCGCGTCAAACGGAATAGCATGAACCTGATTTGTTCCAAACTAAATTGTGTCCAACTGAAGTGTGTCAAACTGAATTGTGTCAAACGTAATTGTGCCAAACTGAATTGTGTTAAACTGAATTTCATCAAACTGAATTGTGCTCAACTGAATTGTGTTGTTTGAAATGTGTCAAACTGAATTGCGTCAATTAAATTGTGTCAGACTAAATTGTGCCAACCTGAATTGTACCAAACTGAATTAAGTCAATTGAACTGTGTCAAACTTAATTGAGTCATACCAAACTTAATTGCGTCAAACTGAATTGTGTCAAACCAAACTTAATTGTGTCAAACTCAAATGCGTTAAACTGAATTGTGTCAAACCGAATTGTGTCAAACTGAAGTGTGTCAAACTGAATTGTGCCAAACTGAATTGTGTCAAGCTGAAATGTTTGAAGCTGAATTGCGTCAAACTAAATTGTGCCAAAATGAACTGTGTCAAACTGAATTGTGTCAAATCGAAATGTGTCAAACAAAACTAAATTGTGCCAAACTGACGTTTGGCAAACTGAATTGTTTCAAACTGAATTTTGTCAAACTCAATTGTGTCAAACTGAATTGTGTCATTGGAAGTGTGTCAAACTAAATGTGACAATTGAATTCTGTCAAACTGAATTGTGTCAAACCAAACTGAATTGTGTCAAACTGAATTTTGTCATACTGAATTGTGTCAAGCCACACTGAATTGTGTCAAACTGAATTGTGTCAAACTGAATTCCGTTGAACTGCATTGTGTAAATTGAATTGTGTCAAACTTAATTGTGTCAAACCAAACTTAATTGCGTCAAACTGAATTGTGTTAAACTGAATTTCATCAAACTGAATTGTGCTCAACTGAATTGTGTTGTTTGAAATGTGTCAAACTGAATTGCGTCAATTAAATTGTGTCAGACTAAATTGTGCCAACCTGAATTGTACCAAACTGAATTAAGTCAATTGAACTGTGTCAAACTTAATTGAGTCATACCAAACTTAATTGCGTCAAACTGAATTGTGTCAAACCAAACTTAATTGTGTCAAACTCAAATGCGTTAAACTGAATTGTGTCAAACCGAATTGTGTCAAACTGAAGTGTGTCAAACTGAATTGTGCCAAACTGAATTGTGTCAAGCTGAAATGTTTGAAGCTGAATTGCGTCAAACTAAATTGTGCCAAAATGAACTGTGTCAAACTGAATTGTGTCAAATCGAAATGTGTCAAACCAAACTAAATTGTGCCAAACTGACGTTTGGCAAACTGAATTGTTTCAAACTGAATTTTGTCAAACTCAATTGTGTCAAACTGAATTGTGTCATTGGAAGTGTGTCAAACTAAATGTGACAATTGAATTCTGTCAAACTGAATTGTGTCAAACCAAACTGAATTGTGTCAAACTGAATTTTGTCATACTGAATTTTGTCAAGCCACACTGAATTGTGTCAAACTGAATTGTGTCAAACTGAATTCCGTTGAGCTGCATTGTGTAAATTGAATTGTGTCAAACTTAATTGTGTCAAACCAAACTTAATTGCGTCAAACTGAATTGTGTCAAACTGAATTGTATCAAACCGAATTGTGTCAAGCTGAATTGTGCCAAACTAAAATGTATCAAGCTGAATTGTGTCCAACTGAATTTCGTCAAGCTCAATTGTATAAAACTCAATTTTGTTAAACTGAATTGTGTCAGACTGAATTGTTTCAAACTGAATTCCGTCAAACCAAGCATAATTGTGTCAAACTCAATTGTGTCAAGCTGAATTGTGTCAAACCAAACTTGATTGCATCAAACTGAAATTTGTCAAACTGAATTGTGTCAAACCGAATTGTGTCAAACTGAAGTGTGTCAAACTCAATTGTGCCAAACTGAATTGTGCCAAAATGAACTGTGTCAAACTAAATTGTGTCAAATCGAAATGTGTCAAACCAAACTTAATTGTGCCAAACTGAAGTTTGGCAAACTGAAGTTTGGCAAACTGAATTGTTTCAAACTTAATTTTGTCAAACTCAATTGTGTCAAACTGAATTGTGTCATTGGAATTGTGTCAAACTAAATGTGTCAATTGAATTCTGTCAAACTGAATTGTGTCAAACCAAACTGAATTGTGTCAAACTGAATTTTGTCATACTGAATTGTGTCAAGCCACACTGAATTGTGTCAAACTGAATTGTGTCAAACTGAATTCCGTTGAACTGAATTGTGTAAATTGAATTGTGTCAAACTTAATTGTGTCAAACCAAACTTAATTGCGTCAAACTGAATTGTGTCAAACTGAATTGTATCAAACCGAATTGTGTCAAGCTGAAATGTGCCAAACTGAAATGTATCAAGCTGAAATGTGTCCAACTGAATTGCGTCAAGCTCAATTGTATAAAACTCAATTTTGTTAAACTGAATTGTGTCAGACTGAATTGTTTCAAACTGAATTCCGTCAAACCAAGCATAATTGTGTCAAACTCAATTGTGTCAAGCTGAATTGTGTCTAGCCAAACTTAATTGCATCAAACTGAAATGTGTCAAACTGAATTGTGCCTAAACTGAAATGTGTCAAACTGAATTGCGTCGTACTGAATTATTTCAATTGAACTGTCTCAAACTTAATTGTGTCAAACCAAACTTTATTGCGTCAAACTGAAATGTGTCAAACTGAATAATGCCAAAACTGAATTGTGTCAAACTGAATTGCGTCGTACTAAATTGTTTCAATTGAACTGTGTCAAACTTAATTATGTCAAACTGAATTGTTTCAAACCAAACTTAATTGCGTCAAACTGAATTGTGTCAACCTTAATTGTATCAAACTGAACTGTGTCAAACCAAACTTAATTGCGTCAAACTGAATCGCGTCAAACGGAATAGCATGAACCTGATTTGTTCCAAACTGAATTGTGTCCAACTGAAGTGTGTCAAACTGAATTGTGTCAAACGTAATTGTGCCAAACTGAATTGTGTTAAACTGAATTTCATCAAACTGAATTGTGCTCAACTGACTTGTGTTGTTTGAAATGTGTCAAACTGAATTGCGTCAATTAAATTGTGTCAGACTGAATTGTGCCAACCTGAATTGTGCCAAACTGAATTAAGTCAATTGAACTGTGTCAAACTTAATTGAGTCATACCAAACTTAATTGCGTCAAACTGAATTGTGTCAAACCAAACTTAATTGTGTCAAACTCAAATGCGTTCAACTGAATTGTGTCAAACTGAATTGTGTCAAACCGAATTGTGTCAAACTGAAGTGTGTCAAACTGAATTGTGCCAAACTGAATTGTGTCAAGCTGAAATGTTTGAAGCTGAATTGCGTCAAACTGAATTGTGTCAAAATGAACTGTGTGAAACTGAATTGTGTCAAATCGAAATGTGTCAAACCAAACTAAATTGTGCCAAACTGACGTTTGGCAAACTGAATTGTTTCAAACTGAATTTTGTCAAACTCAATTGTGTCAAACTGAATTGTGTCATTGGAATTGTGTCAAACTAAATGTGTCAATTGAATTCTGTCAAACTGAATTGTGTCAAACCAAACTGAATTGTGTCAAACTGAATTTTGTCACACTGAATTGTGTCAAGCCACACTGAATTGTGTCAAACTGAATTGTGTCAAACTGAATTGTGTCAAACTGAATTCCGTTGAACTGAATTGTGTAAATTGAATTGTGTCAAACTTAATTGTGTCAAACCAAACTTAATTGCGTCAAACTGAATTGTGTCAAACTGAATTGTATCAAACCGAATTGTGTCAAGCTGAAATGTGCCAAACTGAAATGTGTCAAGCTGAATTTTGTCCAACTGAATTTCGTCAAGCTCAATTGTATAAAACTCAATTTTGTTAACCTGAATTGTGTCAGACTGAATTGTTTCAAACTGAATTCCGTCAAACCAAGCATAATTGTGTCAAACTCAATTGTGTCAAGCTGAATTGTGTCAAACCAAACTTAATTGCATCAAACTGAAATGTGTCAAACTGAATTGTGCCTAAACTGAAATGTGTCAAACTGAATTGTGCCAAAATGAACTGTGTCAAACTAAATTGTGTCAAATCGAAATGTGTCAAACCAAACTTAATTGTGCCAAACTGAAGTTTGGCAAACTGAAGTTTGGCAAACTGAATTGTTTCAAACTTAATTTTGTCAAACTCAATTGTGTCAAACTGAATTGTGTCATTGGAATTGTGTCAAACTAAATGTGTCAATTGAATTCTGTCAAACTGAATTGTGTCAAACCAAACTGAATTGTTTCAAACTGAATTTTGTCATACTGAATTGTGTCAAGCCACACTGAATTGTGTCAAACTGAATTGTGTCAAACTGAATTCCGTTGAACTGAATTGTGTAAATTGAATTGTGTCAAACTTAATTGTGTCAAACCAAACTTAATTGCGTCAAACTGAATTGTGTCAAACTGAATTGTATCAAACCGAATTGTGTCAAGCTGAAATGTGCCAAACTGAAATGTATCAAGCTGAAATGTGTCAAACTGAATTGCGTCAAGCTCAATTGTATAAAACTCAATTTTGTTAAACTGAATTGTGTCAAACTGAATTGTGTCAAACCGAATTGTGTCAAACTGAAGTGTGTCAAACTGAATTGTGCCAAACTGAATTGTGTCAAGCTGAAATGTTTGAAGCTGAATTGCGTCAAACTGAATTGTGCCAAAATGAACTGTGTCAAACTAAATTGTGTCAAATCGAAATGTGTCAAACCAAACTTAATTGTGCCAAACTGAAGTTTGGCAAACTGAAGTTTGGCAAACTGAAGTTTGGCAAACTGAAGTTTGGCAAACTGAATTGTTTCAAACTTAATTTTGTCAAACTCAATTGTGTCAAACTGAATTGTGTCATTGGAATTGTGTCAAACTAAATGTGTCAATTGAATTCTGTCAAACTGAATTGTGTCAAACCAAACTGAATTGTGTCAAACTGAATTTTGTCATACTGAATTGTGTCAAGCCACACTGAATTGTGTCAAACTGAATTGTGTCAAGCTGAATTCCGTTGAACTGAATTGTGTAAATTGAATTGTGTCAAACTTAATTATGTCAAACTGAATTGTTTCAAACCAAACTTAATTGCGTCAAACTGAATTGTGTCAACCTTAATTGTATCAAACTGAACTGTGTCAAACCAAACTTAATTGCGTCAAACTGAAGCGCGTCAAACGGAATAGCATGAACCTGATTTGTTCCAAACTGAATTGTGTCCAACTGAAGTGTGTCAAACTGAATTGTGTCAAACGTAATTGTGCCAAACTGAATTGTGTTAAACTGAATTTCATCAAACTGAATTGTGCTCAACAGAATTGTGTTGTTTGAAATGTGTCAAACTGAATTGCGTCAATTAAATTGTGTCAGACTGAATTGTGCCAACCTGAATTGTGCCAAACTGAATTAAGTCAATTGAACTGTGTCAAACTTAATTGAGTCATACCAAACTTAATTGCGTCAAACTGAATTGTGTCAAACCAAACTTAATTGTGTCAAACTCAAATGCGTTAAACTGAATTGTGTCAAACTGAATTGTGTCAAACCGAATTGTGTCAAACTGAAGTGTGTCAAACTGAATTGTGCCAAACTGAATTGTGTCAAACTGAAATGTTTGAAGCTGAATTGCGTCAAACTGAATTGTGCCAAAATGAACTGTGTCAAACTAAATTGTGTCAAATCGAAATGTGTCAAACCAAACTTAATTGTGCCAAACTGAAGTTTGGCAAACTGAAGTTTGGCAAACTGAATTGTTTCAAACTTAATTTTGTCAAACTCAATTGTGTCAAACTGAATTGTGTCAAACCAAACTGAATTGTGTCAAACTGAATATTGTCACACTGAATTGTGTCAAGCCACACTGAATTGTGTCAAACTGAATTGTGTCAAACTGAATTGTGTCAAACTGAATTCCGTTGAACTGAATTGTGTAAATTGAATTGTGTCAAACTCAATTGTGTCAAACCAAACTTAATTGCGTCAAACTGAATTGTGTCAAACTGAATTGTATCAAACCGAATTGTGTCAAGCTGAAATGTGCCAAACTGAAATGTGTCAAGCTGAATTGTGTCCAACTGAATTTCGTCAAGCTCAATTGTATAAAACTCAATTTTGTTAACCTGAATTGTGTCAGACTGAATTGTTTCAAACTGAATTCCGTCAAACCAAGCATAATTGTGTCAAACTCAATTGTGTCAAGCTGAATTGTGTCAAACCAAACTTAATTGCATCAAACTGAAATGTGTCAAACTGAATTGTGCCTAAACTGAAATGTGTCAAACTGAATTGCGTCGTACTGAATTATTTCAATTGAACTGTCTCAAACTTAATTGTGTCAAACCAAACTTTATTGCGTCAAACTGAAATGTGTCAAACTGAATAATGCCAAAACTGAATTGTGTCAAACTGAATTGCGTCGTACTGACTTGTTTCAATTGAACTGTGTCAAACTTAATTATGTCAAACTGAATTGTTTCAATCCAAACTTAATTGCGTCAAACTGAATTGTGTCAACCTTAATTGTATCAAACTGAACTGTGTCAAACCAAACTTAATTGCGTCAAACTGAAGCGCGTCAAACGGAATAGCATGAACCTGATTTGTTCCAAACTGAATTGTGTCCAACTGAAGTGTGTCAAACTGAATTGTGTCAAACGTAATTGTGCCAAACTGAATTGTGTTAAACTGAATTTCATCAAACTGAATTGCGCTCAACTGAATTGTGTTATTTGAAATGTGTCAAACTGAATTGCGTCAATTAAATTGTGTCAGACTGAATTGTGCCAACCTGAATTGAGCCAAACTAAATTAAGTCAATTGAACTGTGTCAAACTTAATTGAGTCATACCAAACTTTATTGCGTCAAACTGAATTGTGTCAAACTGAATTGTGTCAAACTGAATTCCGTTGAACTGAATTGTGTAAATTGAATTGTGTCAAACTTAATTGTGTCAAACCAAACTTAATTGCGTCAAACTGAATTGTGTCAAACTGAATTGTATCAAACCGAATTGTGTCAAGCTGAAATGTGCCAAACTGAAATGTGTCAAGCTGAATTGTGTCCAACTGAATTTCGTCAAGCTCAATTGTATAAAACTCAATTTTGTTAACCTGAATTGTGTCAGACTGAATTGTTTCAAACTGAATTCCGTCAAACGAAGCATAATTGTGTCAAACTCAATTGTGTCAAGCTGAATTGTGTCAAACCAAACTTAATTGCATCAAACTGAAATGTGTCAAACTGAATTGTGCCTAAACTGAAATGTGTCAAACTGAATTGTGCCAAAATGAACTGTGTCAAACTAAATTGTGTCAAATCGAAATGTGTCAAACCAAACTTAATTGTGCCAAACTGAAGTTTGGCAAACTGAAGTTTGGAAAACTGAATTGTTTCAAACTTAATTTTGTCAAACTCAATTGTGTCAAACTGAATTGTGTCATTGGAATTGTGTCAAACTAAATGTGTCAATTGAATTCTGTCAAACTGAATTGTGTCAAACCAAACTGAATTGTTTCAAACTGAATTTTGTCATACTGAATTGTGTCAAGCCACACTGAATTGTGTCAAACTGAATTGTGTCAAACTGAATTCCGTTGAACTGAATTGTGTAAATTGAATTGTGTCAAACTTAATTGTGTCAAACCAAACTTAATTGCGTCAAACTGAATTGTGTCAAACTGAATTGTATCAAACCGAATTGTGTCAAGCTGAAATGTGCCAAACTGAAATGTATCAAGCTGAAATGTGTCAAACTGAATTGCGTCAAGCTCAATTGTATAAAACTCAATTTTGTTAAACTGAATTGTGTCAGACTGAATTGTTTCAAACTGAATTCCGTCAAACCAAGCATAATTGTGTCAAACTGAATTGTGCCTAAACTGAAATGTGTCAAACTGAATTGCGTCGTACTGAATTATTTCAATTGAACTGTCTCAAACTTAATTGTGTCAAACCAAACTTTATTGCGTCAAACTGAAATGTGTCAAACTGAATAATGCCAAAACTGAATTGTGTCAAACTGAATTGCGTCGTACTGAATTGTTTGCATTGAACTGTGTCAAACTGAAGTGTGTCAAACTGAATTGTGCCAAACTGAATTGTGTCAAGCTGAAATGTTTGAAGCTGAATTGCGTCAAACTGAATTGTGCCAAAATGAACTGTGTCAAACTAAATTGTGTCAAATCGAAATGTGTCAAACCAAACTTAATTGTGCCAAACTGAAGTTTGGCAAACTGAAGTTTGGCAAACTGAAGTTTGGCAAACTGAATTGTTTCAAACTTAATTTTGTCAAACTCAATTGTGTCATTGGAATTGTGTCAAACTAAATGTGTCAATTGAATTCTGTCAAACTGAATTGTGTCAAACCAAACTGAATTGTGTCAAACTGAATTTTGTCATACTGAATTGTGTCAAGCCACACTGAATTGTGTCAAACTGAATTGTGTCAAGCTGAATTCCGTTGAACTGAATTGTGTAAATTGAATTGTGTCGCACTTAATTATGTCAAACTGAATTGTTTCAAACCAAACTTAATTGCGTCAAACTGAATTGTGTCAACCTTAATTGTATCAAACTGAACTGTGTCAAACCAAACTTAATTGCGTCAAACTGAATTGTGTCAACCTTAATTGCGTCAAACTGAAGCGCGTCAAACGGAATAGCATGAACCTGATTTGTTCCAAACTGAATTGTGTCCAACTGAAGTGTGTCAAACTGAATTGTGTCAAACGTAATTGTGCCAAACTGAATTGTGTTAAACTGAATTTCATCAAACTGAATTGTGCTCAACTGAATTGTGTTGTTTGAAATGTGTCAAACTGAATTGCGTCAATTAAATTGTGTCAGACTGAATTGTGCCAACCTGAATTGTGCCAAACTGAATTAAGTCAATTGCACTGTGTCAAACTTAATTGAGTCATACCAAACTTAATTGCGTCAAACTGAATTGTGTCAAACCAAACTTAATTGTGTCAAACTCAAATGCGTTAAACTGAATTGTGTCAAACTGAATTGTGTCAAACCGAATTGTGTCAAACTGAAGTGTGTCAAACTGAATTGTGCCAAACTGAATTGTGTCAAGCTGAAATGTTTGAAGCTGAATTGCGTCAAACTGAATTGTGCCAAAATGAACTGTGTCAAACTAAATTGTGTCAAATCGAAATGTGTCAAACCAAACTTAATTGTGCCAAACTGAAGTTTGGCAAACTGAAGTTTGGCAAACTGAATTGTTTCAAACTTAATTTTGTCAAACTCAATTGTGTCAAACTGAATTGTGTCATTGGAATTGTGTCAAACTAAATGTGTCAATTGAATTCTTTCAAACTGATATGTGTCAAACCAAACTGAATTGTGTCAAACTGAATATTGTCACACTGAATTGTGTCAAGCCACACTGAATTGTGTCAAACTGAATTGTGTCAAACTGAATTGTGTCAAACTGAATTGTGTCAAACTGAATTCCGTTGAACTGAATTGTGTAAATTGAATTGTGTCAAACTTAATTGTGTCAAACCAAACTTAATTGCGTCAAACTGAATTGTGTCAAACTGAATTGTATCAAACCGAATTGTGTCAAGCTGAAATGTGCCAAACTGAAATGTGTCAAGCTGAATTGTGTCCAACTGAATTTCGTCAAGCTCAATTGTATAAAACTCAATTTTGTTAACCTGAATTGTGTCAGACTGAATTGTTTCAAACTGAATTCCGTCAAACCAAGCATAATTGTGTCAAACTCAATTGTGTCAAGCTGAATTGTGTCAAACCAAACTTAATTGCATCAAACTGAAATGTGTCAAACTGAATTGTGCCTAAACTGAAATGTGTCAAACTGAATTGCGTCGTACTGAATTATTTCAATTGAACTGTCTCAAACTTAATTGTGTCAAACCAAACTTTATTGCGTCAAACTGAAATGTGTCAAACTGAATAATGCCAAAACTGAATTGTGTCAAACTGAATTGCGTCGTACTGACTTGTTTCAATTGAACTGTGTCAAACTTAATTATGTCAAACTGAATTGTTTCAATCCAAACTTAATTGCGTCAAACTGAATTGTGTCAACCTTAATTGTATCAAACTGAACTGTGTCAAACCAAACTTAATTGCGTCAAACTGAAGCGCGTCAAACGGAATAGCATGAACCTGATTTGTTCCAAACTGAATTGTGTCCAACTGAAGTGTGTCAAACTGAATTGTGTCAAACGTAATTGTGCCAAACTGAATTGTGTTAAACTGAATTTCATCAAACTGAATTGTGCTCAACTGAATTGTGTTGTTTGAAATGTGTCAAACTGAATTGCGTCAATTAAATTGTGTCAGACTGAATTGTGCCAACCTGAATTGAGCCAAACTGAATTAAGTCAATTGAACTGTGTCAAACTTAATTGAGTCATACCAAACTTTATTGCGTCAAACTTAATTGTGTCAAACCAAACTTAATTGTGTCAAACTCAAATGCGCTAAACTGAATTGTGTCAAACTGAATTGTGTCAAACCGAATTGTGTCAAACTGAAGTGTGTCAAACTGAATTGTGCCAAACTGAATTGTGTCAAGCTGAAATGTTTGAAGCTGAATTGCGTCAAACTGAATTGTGCCAAAATGAACTGTGTCAAACTAAATTGTGTCAAATCGAAATGTGTCAAACCAATCTTAATTGTGCCAAACTGAAGTTTGGCAAACTGAAGTTTGGCAAACTGAATTGTTTCAAACTTAATTTTGTCAAACTCAATTGTGTCAAACTGAATTGTGTCATTGGAATTGTGTCAAACTAAATGTGTCCATTGAATTCTGTCAAACTGAATTGTGTCAAACCAAACTGAATTGTGTCAAACTGAATTTTGTCATACTGAATTGTGTCAAGCCACACTGAATTGTGTCAAACTGAATTGTGTCAAACTGAATTGCGTTGAACTGAATTGTGTAAATTGAATTGTGTCAAACTTAATTGTGTCAAACCAAACTTAATTGCGTCAAACTGAATTGTGTCAAACTGAATTGTATCAAACCGAATTGTGTCAAACTGAATTGTGTCATTGGAATTGTGTCAAACTAAATGTCTCAATTGAATTCTGTCACACTGAATTGTGTCAAACCAAACTGAATTGTGTCAAACTGAATTTTGTCATACTGAATTGTGTCAAGCCACACTGAAATGTGTCAAACTGAATTGTGTCAAACTGAATTCCGTTGAACTGAATTGTGTAAATTGAATTGTGTCAAACTTAATTGTGTCAAACCAAACTTAATTGTGTCAAACTGAATTGTGTCAAACTGAATAGTATCAAACCGAATCGTGTCAAGCTGAAATGTGCCAAACTGAAATGTATCAAGCTGAAATGTGTCCAACTGAATTGCGTCAAGCTCAATTGTATAAAACTCAAATTTGTTAAACTGAATTGTGTCAGACTGAATTGTTTCAAACTGAATTCCGTCAAACCAAGCATAATTGTGTCAAACTCAATTGTATCAAGCTGAATTGTGTCAAACCAAACTTAATTGCATCAAACTGAATTGTGTCAAACTGAATTGTATCAAACCGAATTGTGTCAAGCTGAAATGTGCCAAACTGAAATGTATCAAGCTGAAATGTGTCCAACTGAATTGCGTCAAGCTCAATTGTATAAAACTCAATTTTGTTAAACTGAATTGTGTCAGACTGAATTGTTTCAAACTGAATTCCGTCAAACCAAGCATAATTGTGTCAAACTCAATTGTGTCAAGCTGAATTGTGTCAAACCAAACTTAATTGCATCAAACTGAATTGTGTCAAACTGAATTGTGTCAAACTGAATTCCGTTGAACTGAATTGTGTAAATTGAATTGTGTCAAACTTAATTGTGTCAAACCAAACTTAATTGCGTCAAACTGAATTGTGTCAAACTGAATTGTATCAAACCGAATTGTGTCAAGCTGAAATGTGCCAAACTGAAATGTATTAAGCTGAAATGTGTCCAACTGAATTGCGTCAAGCTCAATTGTATAAAACTCAATTTTTTTAAACTGAATTGTGTCAGACTGAATTGTTTCAAACTGAATTCCGTCAAACCAAGCATAATTGTGTCAAACTCAATTGTCTCAAGCTGAATTGTGTCAAACCAAACTTCATTGCATCAAACTGAAATGTGTCAAACTGAATTGTGCCTAAACTGAAATGTGTCAAACTGAATTGCGTCGTACTGAATTATTTCAATTGAACTGTCTCAAACTTAATTGTGTCAAACCAAACTTTATTGCGTCAAACTGAAATGTGTCAAACTGAATAATGCCAAAACTGAATTGTGTCAAACTGAATTGCGTCGTACTGACTTGTTTCAATTGAACTGTGTCAAACTTAATTATGTCAAACTGAATTGTTTCAATCCAAACTTAATTGCGTCAAACTGAATTGTGTCAACCTTAATTGTATCAAACTGAACTGTGTCAAACCAAACTTAATTGCGTCAAACTGAAGCGCGTCAAACGGAATAGCATGAACTTGATTTGTTCCAAACTGAATTGTGTCCAACTGAATTTCATCAAACTGAATTGTGCTCAACTGAATTGTGTTGTTTGAAATGTGTCAAACTGAATTGGGTCAATTAAATTGTGTCAGACTGAATTGTGCCAACCTGAATTGTGCCAAACTGAATTAAGTCAATTGAACTGTGTCAAACTTAATTGAGTCATACCAAACTGAATTGGGTCAATTAAATTGTGCCAAACTGAATTGTGTCAAGCTGAAATGTTTGAAGCTGAATTGCGTCAAACTGAATTGTGCCAAAATGAACTGTGTCAAACTAAATTGTGTCAAATCGAAATGTGTCAAACCAAACTTAATTGTGCCAAACTGAAGTTTGGCAAACTGAATTGTTTCAAACTTAATTTTGTCAAACTCAATTGTGTCAAACTGAATTGTGTCATTGGAATTGTGTCAAACTAAATGTGTCAATTGAATTCTGTCAAACTGAATTGTGTCAAACCAAACTGAATTGTGTCAAACTGAATTTTGTCATACTGAATTGTGTCAAGGCACACTGAATTGTGTCAAACTGAATTGTGTCAAACTGAATTCCGTTGAACTGAATTGTGTAAATTGAATTGTGTCAAACTTAATTGTGTCAAACCAAACTTAATTGCGTCAAACTGAATTGTGTCAAACTGAATTGTATCAAACCGAATTGTGTCAAACTGAATTGTGTCATTGGAATTGTGTCAAACTAAATGTGTCAATTGAATTCTGTCAAACTGAATTGTGTCAAACCAAACTGAATTGTGTCAAACTCAATTTTGTCATACTGAATTGTGTCAAGCCACACTGAATTGTGTCAAACTGAATTCTGTCAAACTGAATTGTGTCAAACTGAATTCCGTTGAACTGAATTGTGTAAATTGAATTGTGTCAAACTTAATTGTGTCAAACCAAACTTAATTGCGTCAAACTGAATTGTGTCAAA
Organism: Catostylus mosaicus; assembly: GCA_964019065.1. NCBI lineage: Eukaryota > Metazoa > Cnidaria > Scyphozoa > Rhizostomeae > Catostylidae > Catostylus > Catostylus mosaicus. The sequence continues at coordinate 9,575,742 of OZ025186.1, forward strand.
CTGAATTGTATCAAACCGAATTGTGTCAAGCTGAAATGTGCCAAACTGAAATGTATCAAGCTGAAATGTGTCCAACTGAATTGCGTCAAGCTCAATTGTATAAAACTCAATTTTGTTAAACTGAATTGTGTCAGACTGAATTGTTTCAAACTGAATTCCGTCAAACCAAGCATAATTGTGTCAAACTCAATTGTATCAAGCTGAATTGTGTCAAACCAAACTTAATTGCATCAAACTGAATTGTGTCAAACTGAATTGTATCAAACCGAATTGTGTCAAGCTCAAATGTGCCAAACTGAAATGTATCAAGCTGAAATGTGTCCAACTGAATTGCGTCAAGCTCAATTGTATAAAACTCAATTTTGTTAAACTGAATTGTGTCAGACTGAATTGTTTCAAACTGAATTCCGTCAAACCAAGCATAATTGTGTCAAACTCAATTGCTTCAAGCTGAATTGTGTCAAACCAAACTTAATTGCATCAAACTGAATTGTGTCAAACTGAATTATGTCAAACTGAATTCCGTTGAACTGAATTGTGTAAATTGAATTGTGTCAAACTTAATTGTGTCAAACCAAACTTAATTGCGTCAAACTGAATTGTGTCAAACTGAATTGTATCAAACCGAATTGTGTCAAGCTGACATGTGCCAAACTGAAATGTATCAAGCTGAAATGTGTCCAACTGAATTGCGTCAAGCTCAATTGTATAAAACTCAATTTTGTTAAACTGAATTGTGTCAGACTGAATTGTTTCAAACTGAATTCCGTCAAACCAAGCATAATTGTGTCAAACTCAATTGTGTCAAGCTGAATTGTGTCAAACCAAACTTAATTCCATCAAACTGAAATGTGTCAAACTGAATTGCGCCTAAACTGAAATGTGTCAAACTGAATTGCGTCGTACTGAATTATTTCAATTGAACTGTGTCAAACTTAATTGTGTCAAACCAAACTTTATTGCCTCAAACTGAAATGTATCAAACTGAATAATGCCAAAACTGAATTGTGTCAAACTGAATTGCGTCGTACTGAATTGTTTTAATTGAACTGTGTCAAACTTAATTATGTCAAACTGAATTGTTTCAAACCAAACTTAATTGCGTCAAACTGAATTGTGTCAACCTTAATTGTATCAAACTGAACTGTGTCAAACCAAACTGAATTGTGTCAAAATGAAGCGCGTCAAACGGAATTGTGTCAAACTGAATTGTGCCAAACTGAATTGTGTTAAACTGAATTTCATCAAACTGAATTGTGCTCAACTGACTTGTGTTATTTGAAATGTGTCAAACTGAATTGCGTCAATTAAATTGTGTCAGACTGAATTGTGCCAACCTGAATTGTGCCAAACTGAATTAAGTCAATTGAACTGTGTCAAACTTAATTGAGTCATACCAAACCTAATTGAGTCAAATTGAATTGTGTCAAACTTAATTGTGTCAAAAGGAATTGAGCCATACTGTATTGTGTTAAACTGAATTGTGTTAAAGTGGATTTCATGTAACTGAATTGTGTCAGACTGAATTGTGTCAAACTGAATTGTGCCAAACTGAATTGTGTTAAACTGCATTTCATCAAACTGAATTGTGCTCAACTGAATTGTGTTATTTGAAATGTGTCAAACTGAATTGCGTCGTACTGAATTATTTCAATTGAATTGTGTCAAACTTAATTGTGTCAAACCAAACTTAATTGAGTCAAACTGAAATGTGTCAAACTGAATAATGCCAAAACTGAATTGTGTCAAACTGAATTGCGTCGTACTGAATTGTTTCAATTGAACTGTGTCACACTTAACTATGTCAAATTGAATTGTTTCAAACCAAACTTAATTGCGTCAAACTGAATTGTGTCAACCTTAATTGTATCAAACTGAACTGTGTCAAACCAAACTTAATTGCGTCAAACTGAAGCGCGTCAAACGGAATAGCATGAACCTGATTTGTTCCAAACTAAATTGTGTCCAACTGAAGTGTGTCAAACTGAAATGTGTCAAACTGAATTGCGCCTAAACTGAAATGTGTCAAACTGAATTGCGTCGTACTGAATTATTTCAATTGAACTGTGTCAAACTTAATTGTGTCAAACCAAACTTTATTGCCTCAAACTGAAATGTATCAAACTGAATAATGCCAAAACTGAATTGTGTCAAACTGAATTGCGTCGTACTGAATTGTTTTAATTGAACTGTGTCAAACTTAATTATGTCAAACTGAATTGTTTCAAACCAAACTTAATTGTGTCAAACTGAATTGTGTCAAACTGAATAGTATCAAACCGAATCGTGTCAAGCTGAAATGTGCCAAACTGAAATGTATCAAGCTGAAATGTGTCCAACTGAATTGCGTCAAGCTCAATTGTATAAAACTCAAATTTGTTAAACTGAATTGTGTCAGACTGAATTGTTTCAAACTGAATTCCGTCAAACCAAGCATAATTGTGTCAAACTCAATTGTATCAAGCTGAATTGTGTCAAACCAAACTTAATTGCATCAAACTGAATTGTGTCAAACTGAATTGTATCAAACCGAATTGTGTCAAGCTGAAATGTGCCAAACTGAAATGTATCAAGCTGAAATGTGTCCAACTGAATTGCGTCAAGCTCAATTGTATAAAACTCAATTTTGTTAAACTGAATTGTGTCAGACTGAATTGTTTCAAACTGAATTCCGTCAAACCAAGCATAATTGTGTCAAACTCAATTGTGTCAAGCTGAATTGTGTCAAACCAAACTTAATTGCATCAAACTGAATTGTGTCAAACTGAATTGTGTCAAACTGAATTCCGTTGAACTGAATTGTGTAAATTGAATTGTGTCAAACTTAATTGTGTCAAACCAAACTTAATTGCGTCAAACTGAATTGTGTCAAACTGAATTGTATCAAACCGAATTGTGTCAAGCTGAAATGTGCCAAACTGAAATGTATTAAGCTGAAATGTGTCCAACTGAATTGCGTCAAGCTCAATTGTATAAAACTCAATTTTTTTAAACTGAATTGTGTCAGACTGAATTGTTTCAAACTGAATTCCGTCAAACCAAGCATAATTGTGTCAAACTCAATTGTCTCAAGCTGAATTGTGTCAAACCAAACTTCATTGCATCAAACTGAAATGTGTCAAACTGAATTGTGCCTAAACTGAAATGTGTCAAACTGAATTGCGTCGTACTGAATTATTTCAATTGAACTGTCTCAAACTTAATTGTGTCAAACCAAACTTTATTGCGTCAAACTGAAATGTGTCAAACTGAATAATGCCAAAACTGAATTGTGTCAAACTGAATTGCGACGTACTGACTTGTTTCAATTGAACTGTGTCAAACTTAATTATGTCAAACTGAATTGTTTCAATCCAAACTTAATTGCGTCAAACTGAATTGTGTCAACCTTAATTGTATCAAACTGAACTGTGTCAAACCAAACTTAATTGCGTCAAACTCAATTTTGTCACACTGAATTGTGTCAAGCCACACTGAATTGTGTCAAACTGAATTCTGTCAAACTGAATTGTGTCAAACTGAATTCCGTTGAACTGAATTGTGTAAATTGAATTGTGTCAAACTTAATTGTGTCAAACCAAACTTAATTGCGTCAAACTGAATTGTGTCAAACTGAATTGTATCAAACCGAATTGTGTCAAGCTGAAATGTGCCAAACTGAAATGTATCAAGCTGAAATGTGTCCAACTGAATTGCGTCAAGCTCAATTGTATAAAACTCAATTTTGTTAAACTGAATTGTGTCAGACTGAATTGTTTCAAACTGAATTCCGTCAAACCAAGCATAATTGTGTCAAACTCAATTGTATCAAGCTGAATTGTGTCAAACCAAACTTAATTGCATCAAACTGAATTGTGTCAAACTGAATTGTATCAAACCGAATTGTGTCAAGCTCAAATGTGCCAAACTGAAATGTATCAAGCTGAAATGTGTTCAACTGAATTGCGTCAAGCTCAATTGTATAAAACTCAATTTTGTTAAACTGAATTGTGTCAGACTGAATTGTTTCAAACTGAATTCCGTCAAACCAAGCATAATTGTGTCAAACTCAATTGCTTCAAGCTGAATTGTGTCAAACCAAACTTAATTGCATCAAACTGAATTGTGTCAAACTGAATTATGTCAAACTGAATTCCGTTGAACTGAATTGTGTAAATTGAATTGTGTCAAACTTAATTGTGTCAAACCAAACTTAATTGCGTCAAACTGAATTGTGTCAAACTGAATTGTATCAAACCGAATTGTGTCAAGCTGAAATGTGCCAAATTGAAATGTATCAAGCTGAAATGTGTCCAACTGAATTGCGTCAAGCTCAATTGTATAAAACTCAATTTTGTTAAACTGAATTGTGTCAGACTGAATTGTTTCAAACTGAATTCCGTCAAACCAAGCATAATTGTGTCAAACTCAATTGTGTCAAGCTGAATTGTGTCAAACCAAACTTAATTCCATCAAACTGAAATGTGTCAAACTGAATTGCGCCTAAACTGAAATGTGTCAAACTGAATTGCGTCGTACTAAATTATTTCAATTGAACTGTGTCAAACTTAATTGTGTCAAACCAAACTTTATTGCCTCAAACTGAAATGTATCAAACTGAATAATGCCAAAACTGAATTGTGTCAAACTGAATTGCGTCGTACTGAATTGTTTTAATTGAACTGTGTCAAACTTGATTATGTCAAACTGAATTGTTTCAAACCAAACTTAATTGCGTCAAACTGAATTGTGTCAACCTTAATTGTATCAAACTGAACTGTGTCAAACCAAACTGAATTGTGTCAAAATGAAGCGCGTCAAACGGAATTGTGTCAAACTGAATTGTGCCAAACTGAATTGTGTTAAACTGAATTTCATCAAACTGAATTGTGCTCAACTGACTTGTGTTATTTGAAATGTGTCAAACTGAATTGCGTCAATTAAATTGTGTCAGACTGAATTGTGCCAACCTGAATTGTGCCAAACTGAATTAAGTCAATTGAACTGTGTCAAACTTAATTGAGTCATACCAAACCTAATTGAGTCAAATTGAATTGTGTCAAACTTAATTGTGTCAAAAGGAATTGAGCCATACTGTATTGTGTTAAACTGAATTGTGTTAAAGTGGATTTCATGTAACTGAATTGTGTCAGACTGAATTGTGTCAAACTGAATTGTGCCAAACTGAATTGTGTTAAACTGCATTTCATCAAACTGAATTGTGCTCAACTGAATTGTGTTATTTGAAATGTGTCAAACTGAATTGCGTCGTACTGAATTATTTCAATTGAATTGTGTCAAACTTAATTGTGTCAAACCAAACTTAATTGAGTCAAACTGAAATGTGTCAAACTGAATAATGCCAAAACTGAATTGTGTCAAACTGAATTGCGTCGTACTGAATTGTTTCAATTGAACTGTGTCACACTTAACTATGTCAAATTGAATTGTTTCAAACCAAACTTAATTGCGTCAAACTGAATTGTGTCAACCTTAATTGTATCAAACTGAACTGTGTCAAACCAAACTTAATTGCGTCAAACTGAAGCGCGTCAAACGGAATAGCATGAACCTGATTTGTTCCAAACTAAATTGTGTCCAACTGAAGTGTGTCAAACTGAAATGTGTCAAACTGAATTGCGCCTAAACTGAAATGTGTCAAACTGAATTGCGTCGTACTGAATTATTTCAATTGAACTGTGTCAAACTTAATTGTGTCAAACCAAACTTTATTGCCTCAAACTGAAATGTATCAAACTGAATAATGCCAAAACTGAATTGTGTCAAACTGAATTGCGTCGTACTGAATTGTTTTAATTGAACTGTGTCAAACTTAATTATGTCAAACTGAATTGTTTCAAACCAAACTTAATTGCGTCAAACTGAATTGTGTCAACCTTAATTGTATCAAACTGAACTGTGTCAAACCAAACTTAATTGCGTCAAAATGAAGCGCGTCAAACGGAATAGCATGAACCTGATTTGTTCCAAACTGAATTGTGTCCAACTGAAGTGTGTCAAACTGAATTGTGTCAAACTGAATTGTGCCAAACTGAATTGTGTTAAACTGAATTTCATCAAACTGAATTGTGCTCAACTGACTTTTGTTATTTGAAATGTGTCAAACTGAATTGCGTCAATTAAATTGTGTCAGACTGAATTGTGCCAACCTGAATTGTGCCAAACTGAATTAAGTCAATTGAACTGTGTCAAACTTAATTGAGTCATACCAAACCTAATTGAGTCAAATTGAATTGTGTCAAACTTAATTGTGTCAAAAGGAATTGAGCCATACTGTATTGTGTTAAACTGAATTGTGTTAAAGTGGATTTCATGTAACTGAATTGTGTCAGACTGAATTGTGTCAAACTGAATTGTGCCAAACTGAATTGTGTTAAACTGCATTTCATCAAACTGAATTGTGCTCAACTGAATTGTGTTATTTGAAATGTGTCAAACTGAATTGCGTCGTACTGAATTATTTCAATTGAATTGTGTCAAACTTAATTGTGTCAAACCAAACTTAATTGAGTCAAACTGAAATGTGTCAAACTGAATAATGCCAAAACTGAATTGTGTCAAACTGAATTGCGTCGTACTGAATTGTTTCAATTGAACTGTGTCACACTTAACTATGTCAAATTGAATTGTTTCAAACCAAACTTAATTGCGTCAAACTGAATTGTGTCAACCTTAATTGTATCAAACTGAACTGTGTCAAACCAAACTTAATTGCGTCAAACTGAAGCGCGTCAAACGGAAGAGCATGAACCTGATTTGTTCCAAACTAAATTGTGTCCAACTGAAGTGTGTCAAACTGAATTGTGTCAAACGTAATTGTGCCAAACTGAATTGTGTTAAACTGAATTTCATCAAACTGAATTGTGCTCAACTGAATTGTGTTGTTTGAAATGTGTCAAACTGAATTGCGTCAATTAAATTGTGTCAGACTGAATTGTGCCAACCTGAATTGTGCCAAACTGAATTAAGTCAATTGAACTGTGTCAAACTTAATTGAGTCATACCAAACTTAATTGCGTCAAACTGAATTGTGTCAAACCAAACTTAATTGTGTCAAACTCAAATGCGCTAAACTGAATTGTGTCAAACTGAATTGTGTCAAACCGAATTGTGTCAAACTGAAGTGTGTCAAACTGAATTGTGCCAAACTGAATTGTGTCAAGCTGAAATGTTTGAAGCTGAATTGCGTCAAACTGAATTGTGCCAAAATGAACTGTGTCAAACTGAATTGTGTCAAATCGAAATGTGTCAAACCAAACTAAATTGTGCCAAACTTACGTTTGGCAAACTGAATTGTTTCAAACTGAATTTTGTCAAACTCAATTGTGTCAAACTGAATTGTGTCATTGGAAGTGTGTCAAACTAAATGTGTCAATTGAATTCTGTCAAACTGAATTGTGTCAAACCAAACTGAATTGTGTCAAACTGAATTTTGTCATACTGAATTGTGTCAAGCCACACTGAATTGTGTCAAACTGAATTGTGTCAAACTGAATTCCGTTGAACTGCATTGTGTAAATTGAATTGTGTCAAACTTAATTGTGTCAAACCAAACTTAATTGCGTCAAACTGAATTGTGTCAAACTGAATTGTATCAAACCGAATTGTGTCAAGCTGAATTGTTCCAAACTAAAATGTATCAAGCTGAATTGTGTCCAACTGAATTTCGTCAAGCTCAATTGTATAAAACTCAATTTTGTTAAACTGAATTGTGTCAGACTGAATTGTTTCAAACTGAATTCCGTCAAACCAAGCATAATTGTGTCAAACTCAATTGTGTCAAGCTGAATTGTGTCAAACCAAACTTGATTGCATCAAACTGAAATTTGTCAAACTGAATTGTGTCAAACCGAATTGTGTCAAACTGAAGTGTGTCAAACTCAATTGTGCCAAACTGAATTGTGCCAAAATGAACTGTGTCAAACTAAATTGTGTCAAATCGAAATGTGTCAAACCAAACTTAATTGTGCCAAACTGAAGTTTGGCAAACTGAAGTTTGGCAAACTGAAGTTTGGCAAACTGAATTGTTTCAAACTTAATTTTGTCAAACTCAATTGTGTCAAACTGAATTGTGTCATTGGAATTGTGTCAAACTAAATGTGTCAATTGAATTCTGTCAAACTGAATTGTGTCAAACCAAACTGAATTGTGTCAAACTGAATTTTGTCATACTGAATTGTGTCAAGCCACACTGAATTGTGTCAAACTGAATCGTATCAAACTGAATTCCGATGAACTGAATTGTGTAAATTGAATTGTGTCAAACTTAATTGTGTCAAACCAAACTTAATTGCGTCAAACTGAATTGTGTCAAACTGAATTGTATCAAACCGAATTGTGTCAAGCTGAAATGTGCCAAACTGAAATGTATCAAGCTGAAATGTGCCCAACTGAATTGCGTCAAGCTCAATTGTATAAAACTCAATTTTGTTAAACTGAATTGTGTCAGACTGAATTGTTTCAAACTGAATTCCGTCAAACCAAGCATAATTGTGTCAAACTCAATTGTGTCAAGCTGAATTGTGTCAAACCAAACTTAATTGCATCAAACTGAAATGTGTCAAACTGAATTGTGCCTAAACTGAAATGTGTCAAACTGAATTGCGTCGTACTGAATTATTTCAATTGAACTGTCTCAAACTTAATTGTGTCAAACCAAACTTTATTGCGTCAAACTGAATTGTGTCAAACTGAATTGCGTCGTACTAAATTGTTTCAATTGAACTGTGTCAAACTTAATTATGTCAAACTGAATTGTTTCAAACCAAACTTAATTGCGTCAAACTGAATTGTGTCAACCTTAATTGTATCAAACTGAACTGTGTCAAACCAATCTTAATTGCGTCAAACTGAATCGCGTCAAACGGAATAGCATGAACCTGATTTGTTCCAAACTGAATTGTGTCCAACTGAAGTGTGTCAAACTGAATTGTGTCAAACGTAATTGTGCCAAACTGAATTGTGTTAAACTGAATTTCATCAAACTGAATTGTGCTCAACTGAATTGTGCCAACCTGAATTGTGCCAAACTGAATTAAGTCAATTGAACTGTGTCAAACTTAATTGAGTCATACTAAACTGAATTGTGTCAAACCGAATTGTGTCAAACTGAAGTGTGTCAAACTGAATTGTGCCAAACTGAATTGTTTCAAGCTGAAATGTTTGAAGCTGAATTACGTCAAACTGAATTCTGCCAAAATGAACTGTGTCAAACTAAATTGTGTCAAATCGAAATGTGTCAAACCAAACTTAATTGTGCCAAACTGAAGTTTGGCAAACTGAAGTTTGGCAAACTGAATTGTTTCAAACTTAATTTTGTCAAACTCAATTGTGTCAAACTGAATTGTGTCATTGGAATTGTGTCAAACTAAATGTGTCAATTGAATTCTGTCAATCTGAATTGTGTCAAACCAAACTGAATTGTGTCAAACTGAATTTTGTCATACTGAATTGTGTGAAGCCACACTGAATTGTGTCAAACTGAATTGTGTCACGCTGAATTCCGTTGAACTGAATTGTGTAAATTGAATTGTGTCAAACTTAATTATGTCAAACTGAATTGTTTCAAACCAAACTTAATTGCGTCAAACTGAATTGTGTCAACCTTAATTGTATCAAACTGAACTGTGTCAAACCAAACTTAATTGCGTCAAACTGAAGCGCGTCAAACAGAATAGCATGAACCTGATTTGTTCCAAACTGAATTGTGTCCAACTGAAGTGTGTCAAACTGAATTGTGTCAAACGTAATTGTGCCAAACTGAATTGTGTTAAACTGAATTTCATCAAACTGAATTGTGCTCAACTGAATTGTGTTGTTTGAAATGTGTCAAACTGAATTGCGTCAATTAAATTGTGTCAGACTGAATTGTGCCAACCTGAATTGTGCCAAACTGAATTAAGTCAATTGGACTGTGCCAAACTTAATTGAGTCATACCAAACTTAATTGCGTCAAACTGAATTGTGTCAAACCAAGCATAATTGTGTCAAACTCAATTGTGTCAAGCTGAATTGTGTCAAACCAAACTTAATTGCATCAAACTGAAATGTGTCAAACTGAATTGTGCCTAAACTGAAATGTGTCAAACTGAATTGCGTCGTACTGAATTATTTCAATTGAACTGTCTCAAACTTAATTGTGTCAAACCAAACTTTATTGCGTCAAACTGAAATGTGTCAAAGTGAATAATGCCAAAACTGAATTGTGTCAAACTGAATTGCGTCGTACTGACTTGTTTCAATTGAACTGTGTCAAACTTAATTATGTCAAACTGAATTGTTTCAATCCAAACTTAATTGCGTCAAACTGAATTGTGTCAACCTTAATTGTATCAAACTGAACTGTGTCAAACCAAACTTAATAGCGTCAAACTGAAGCGCGTCAAACGGAATAGCATGAACCTGATTTGTTCCAAACTGAATTGTGTCCAACTGAAGTGTGGCAAACTGAATTGTGTCAAACGTAATTGTGCCAAACTGAATTGTGTTAAACTGCATTTCATCAAACTGAATTGTGCTCAACTGAATTGTGTTGTTTGAAATGTGTCAAACTGAATTGCGTCAATTAAATTGTGTCAGACTGAATTGTGCCAACCTGAATTGTGCCAAAGTGAATTAAGTCAATTGAACTGTGTCAAACTTAATTGAGTCAAACCAAACTTAATTGTGTCAAACTCAAATGCGTTAAACTGAATTGTGTCAAACTGAATTGTGTCAAACCGAATTGTGTCAAACTGAAGTGTGTTAAACTGAATTGTGCCAAACTGAATTGTGTCAAGCTGAAATGTTTGAAGCTGAATTGCGTCAAACTGAATTGTGCCGAAATGAACTGTGTCAAACTAAATTGTGTCAAATCGAAATGTGTCAAACCAAACTTAATTGTGCCAAACTGAAGTTTGGCAAACTGAAGTTTGGCAAACTGAATTGTTTCAAACTTAATTTTGTCAAACTCAATTGTGTCAAACTGAATTGTGTCATTGGAATTGTGTCAAACTAAATGTGTCAATTGAATTCTGTCAAACTGAATTGTGTCAAACCAAACTGAATTGTGTCAAACTGAATTTTGTCATACTGAATTGTGTCAAGCCACACTGAATTGTGTCAAACTGAATTGTGTCACGCTGAATTCCGCTGAACTGAATTGTGTAAATTGAATTGTGTCAAACTTAATTATGTTAAACTGAATTGTTTCAAACCAAACTTAATTGCGTCAAACTGAATTGTGTCAACCTTAATTGTATCAAACTGAACTGTGTCAAACCAAACTTAATTGCGTCAAACTGAAGCGCGTCAAACGGAATAGCATGAACCTGATTTGTTCCAAACTGAATTGTGTCCAACTGAAGTGTGTCAAACTGAATTGTGTCAAGCGTAATTGTGCCAAACTGAATTGTGTTAAACTGAATTTCATCAAACTGAATTGTGCTCAACTGAATTGTGTTGTTTGAAATGTGTCAAACTGAATTGCGTCAATTAAATTGTGTCAGACTGAATTGTGCCAACCTGAATTGTGCCAAACTGAATTAAGTCAATTGGACTGTGTCAAACTTAATTGAGTCATACCAAACTTAATTGCGTCAAACTGAATTGTGTCAAACCAAGCATAATTGTGTCAAACTCAATTGTGTCAAGCTGAATGGTGTCAAACCAAACTTAATTGCATCAAACTGAAATGTGTCAAACTGAATTGTGCCTAAACTGAAATGTGTCAAACTGAATTGCGTCGTACTGAATTATTTCAATTGAACTGTCTCAAACTTAATTGTGTCAAACCAAACTTTATTGCGTCAAACTGAATAATGCCAAAACTGAATTGTGTCAAACTGAATTGCGTCGTACTGACCTGTTTCAATTGAACTGTGTCAAACTTAATTATGTCAAATTGAATTGTTTCAATCCAAACTTAATTGCGTCAAACTGAATTGTGTCAACCTTAATTGTATCAAACTGAACTGTGTCAAACCAAACTTAATTGCGTCAAACTGAAGCGCGTCAAACGGAATAGCATGAACCTGATTTGTTCCAAACTGAATTGTGTCCAACTGAAGTGTGTCAAACTGAATTGTGTCAAACGTAATTGTGCCAAACTGAATTGTGTTAAACTGAATTTCATCAAACTGAATTGTGCTCAACTGAATTGTGTTGTTTGAAATGTGTCAAACTGAATTGCGTCAATTAAATTGTGTCAGACTGAATTGTGCCAACCTGAATTGTGCCAAACTGAATTAAGCCAATTGAACTGTGTCAAACTTAATTGAGTCATACCAAACTTAATTGCGTCAAACTGAATTGTGTCAAACCAAACTTAATTGTGTCCAACTCAAATGCGTTAAACAGAATTGTGTCAAACTGAATTGTGTCAAACCGAATTGTGTCAAACTGAAGTGTGTCAAACTGAATTGTGCCAAACTGAATTGTGTCAAGCTGAAATGTTTGAAGCTGAATTGCGTGAAACTGAATTGTGCCAAAATGAACTGTGTCAAACTAAATTGTGTCAAATCGAAATGTGTCAAACCAAACTTAATTGTGCCAAACTGAAGTTTAGCAAACTGAAGTTTGGCAAACTGAAGTTTGGCAAACTGAATTGTTTCAAACTTAATTTTGTCAAACTCAATTGTGTCAAACTGAATTGTGTCATTGAAATTGTGTCAAACTAAATGTGTCAATTGAATTCTGTCAAACTGAATTGTGTCAAACCAAACTGAATTGTGTCAAACTGAATTTTGTCATACTGAATTGTGTCAAGCCACACTGAATTGTGTCAAACTGAATTGTGTCAAGCTGAATTCCGTTGAACTGAATTGTGTAAATTGAATTGTGTCAAACTTAATTATGTCAAACTGAATTGTTTCAAACCAAACTTAATTGCGTCAAACTGAATTGTGTCAACCTTAATTGTATCAAACTGAACTGTGTCAAACCAAACTTAATTGCGTCAAACTGAAGCGCGTCAAACGGAATAGCATGAACCTGATTTGTTCCAAACTGAATTGTGTCCAACTGAAGTGTGTCAAACTGAATTGTGTCAAACGTAATTGTGCCAAACTGAATTGTGTTAAACTGAATTTCATCAAACTGAATTGTGCTCAACTGAATTGTGTTGTTTGAAATGTGTCAAACTGAATTGCGTCAATTAAATTGTGTCAGACTGAATTGTGCCAACCTGAATTGTGCCAAACTGAATTAAGTCAATTGAACTGTGTCAAACTTAATTGAGTCAAACCAAACTTAATTGTGTCAAACTCAAATGCGTTAAACTGAATTGTGTCAAACTGAATTGTGTCAAACCGAATTGTGTCAAACTGAAGTGTGTCAAACTGAATTGTGCCAAACTGAATTGTGTCAAGCTGAAATGTTTGAAGCTGAATTGCGTCAAACTGAATTGTGCCAAAATGAACTGTGTCAAACTAAATTGTGTCAAATCGAAATGTGTCAAACCAAACTTAATTGTGCCAAACTGAAGTTTGGCAAACTGAAGTTTGGCAAACTGAATTGTTTCAAACTTAATTTTGTCAAACTCAATTGTGTCAAACTGAATTGTGTCATTGGAATTGTGTCAAACTAAATGTGTCAATTGAATTCTGTCAAACTGAATTGTGTCAAACCAAACTGAATTGTGTCAAACTGAATTTTGTCATACTGAATTGTGTCAAGCCACACTGAATTGTGTCAAACTGAATTGTGTCACGCTGAATTCCGTTGAACTGAATTGTGTAAATTGAATGGTGTCAAACTTAATTATGTCAAACTGAATTGTTTCAAACCAAACTTAATTGCGTCAAACTGAATTGTGTCAACCTTAATTGTATCAAACTGAACTTTGTCAAACCAAACTTAATTGCGTCAAACTGAAGCGCGTCAAACGGAATAGCATGAACCGGATTTGTTCCAAACTGAATTGTGTCCAACTGAAGTGTGTCAAACTGAATTGTGTCAAACGTAATTGTGCCAAACTGAATTGTGTTAAACTGAATTTCATCAAACTGAATTGTGCTCAACTGAATTGTGTTGTTTGAAATGTGTCAAACTGAATTGCGTCAATTAAATTGTGTCAGACTGAATTGTGCCAACCTGAATTGTGCCAAACTGAATTAAGTCAATTGAACTGTGTCAAACTTAATTGAGTCATACCAAACTTAATTGCGTCAAACTGAATTGTGTCAAACCAAACTTAATTGTGTCAAACTCAAATGCGTTAAACTGAATTGTGTCAAACTGAATTGTGTCAAACCGAATTGTGTCAAACTGAATTGTATCAAACCGAATTGTGTCAAACTGAAATGTGCCAAACTGAAATGTATCAAGCTGAAATGTGTCCAACTGAATTGCGTCAAGCTCAGTTGTATAAAACTCAATTTTGTTAAACTGAATTGTGTCAGACTGAATTGTTTCAAACTGAATTCCGTCAAACCAAGCATAATTGTATCAAACTCAATTGTGTCAAGCTGAATTGTGTCAAACCAAACTTAATTGCATCAAACTGAATTGTGTCAAACCGAATTGTGTCAAACGGAAGTGTGTCAAACTGAATTGTGCCAAACTGAATTGTGTCAGGCTGAAATGTTTGAAGCTGAATTGCGTCAAACTGAATTGTGCCAAAATGAACTGTGTCAAACTGAATTGTGTCAAATCGAAATGAGTCAAACCAACCTAAATTGTGCCAAACTGAAGTTTGGCAAACTGAATTGTTTGAAACTGAATTTTGTCAAACTCAATTGTGTCAAACTGAATTGTGTCATTCGAATTGTGTCAAACTAAATGTGTCAATTGAATTCTGTCAAACTGAATTGTGTCAAACTGAATTTGGTCATACTGAATTGTGTCAAGCCACACTGAATTGTGTCAAACTGAATTGTGTCAAACTGAATTGTGTCAAACTGAATTCCGTTGAACTGAATTGTGTAAATTGAATTGTGTCAAACTTAATTGTGTCCAACCAAACTTAATTGCGTCAAACTGAATTGTGTCAAACTGAATTGTATCAAACCGAATTGTGTCAAGCTGAAATGTGCCAAACTGAAATGTATCAAGCTGAAATGTGTCCAACTGAATTGCGTCAAGCTCAATTGTATAAAACTCAATTTTGTTAAACTGAATTGTGTCAGACTGAATTGTTTCAAACTGAATTCCGTCAAACCAAGCATAATTGTGTCAAACTCAATTGTGTCAAGCTGAATTGTGTCAAACCAAACTTAATTGCATCAAACTGAAATGTGTCAAACTGAATCGTGCCTAAACTGAAATGTGTCAAACTGAATTGCGTCGTACTGAATTATTTCAATTGAACTGTGTCAAACTTAATTGTGTCAAACCAAACTTAATTGCGTCGAACTGAAATGAGTCAAACTGAATAATGCCAAAACTGAATTGTGTCAAACTGAATTGCGTCGTACTGAATTGTTTCAATTGAACTGTGTCAAACTTAATTATGTCAAACTGAATTGTTTCAAACCAAACTTAATTGCGTCAAACTGAATTGTGTCAAACTTAATTGTATCAAACTGAACTGTGTCAAACCAAACTTAATTGCGTCAAACTGAATTGTGTCAAACTTAATTGTGTCAATTGAATTGTGTCAAACTAAATGTGTCAAACTGAATTGTGCCAAACTGAATTGTGTCAAACCGAATTGTGTCAAACTGAATTGTGCCAAACTGAAATGTGTCAAACCAAACTGAATTGCGTCAAACTGATTTGTGTCAAACCAAACTTAATTGTGTCAAACTCAAATGCGTCAAACTGAATGGTGCTCAACTGAATTGTGTTATTTGAAATGTGTCAAACTGAATTGCGTCAATTAAATTGTGTCAGACTGAATTGTGTCAACCTGAATTGAGCCAAACTGATTTGCGTCAAACTGAATTGTGCCATACTGAATTGTTTCAAACTGAATTGTGCCAAACTGAATTGCGTCAAACTGAATTGAGCGAAACATTTTTGTGTTTAACTGAATTGAGCCAAACTGATTTGCGTCAAACTGAATTGTGCCAAACTGAATTGTGTCATTGGAATTGTGTTAAACTAAATGTGTCAATTGAATTCTGTCAAACTGAATTGTGTGAAGCCACACTGAATTGTGTCAAACTGAATTGTGTCAAACTGAATTTTGTCAAACTGAATTCCGTTGAACTGAATTGAGTCAATTGAATATTTGGTTGCTCGTGAAATTTCTTTGTTGGAGAATTAGCTTAAATATTAGTAGGTGTCTAAAAGTAGAGATATTGTAATTCAAGTCCTTGTCATGCAACTAAGTTTTATACTTCCATATTGTATATCCTACAGCTAGCCCTCCCCCCCCCCCCTCCTGAAACTAAAAAAAAATATAACTTTTGAATGGTTTAGATTGAAAATATCTTCGAAGCCTTTGATAAGTTATTAGTAAGATGACAAAAGACAAATGACAAAAGTGATCTAAGTAGTTGGATTGCTGATAGCAAAGAAAAATCTGTTCAATTTCGCTACTGGAGCATTGTGCTTGAGATGGAGACTCTGCTTTTTGCATTTGTAAGAAGCATTCGTACTAGTAACTTCAAACTGTTTTTGAGTTGTTAAGAACGTATTGCACCATGGATCTTTGCAATGGATCACATGCACAATGCTTGGTGGTTACCAGTTTTCATTAATGACCTTAAGCGTTTACCTGTTAATCATCCAAACGTCTACAAGGAATTTCTCTTTGGTAAGTTTAGAGCCATTTTCAAATATTGGAATCGATCAAGCACACGAGCAAAATAATAAACTTGTCAAAACTGATGGCGGTGCTGTGGATATTCTATTAAACGATAATACAGCTTTGATGAAGTGGATGGTGGCTGGTCCTGAAATAGCAGAAATGGTGGAGGCTTTCAGAAGTGAAAATGTTCACGAAAGAACACTAAAGCATCACGAAGACACTAATGCCTTTGAAAAGCAGTTTAGAAAAGGTGTAAAGGCACTGTGCAATGTTTTTGAGATTCATGGAAATCCTTTCGATGACCCCGATGACAATTTGGTTCACTTAATAAGCAAGATGATCATGAATGAGGAAGCAGTTGATTCTGTGAAGAGAGCAAAAGATCTTGGTGAGAAGCAGTTCCATCAATATGTTGAAAAGCGATTGATCAAATGTGAAGTCCCAATTCACGAAAAGATAGAAAAAACAAGCTTGTGCTATTTCGCGCATAGAACAAGGTTTGTTCCTCTAAAGGCAAGATGAAAGCGGTTTCATTAAAGCAAGAGAAAAAATTATATGCCTCACTGTTTGTGGCATGCCAATTGCGAGATTGTAGCTTGACTGAATTTTTTGAGCATGAAAACCACAGCTACCCAACGTCTATTTCCGAGTAGGGTAAGATACGAAAGGCAAGCAAATCAGACTTCTTGTCTTGCCTACAAGAGTATGGTTCATCGCTGTTTACCAGTCCAGCAGTTACTGCAAATGTAATTGATGGTGCCGCAGCTGTACAATGTTTCAAACCAAGTGTGGCAAAGACATTTGGAGAGTATGCGAGCAACGAGTTCATAGCTTCAGTACTTAAGTCCCTCAAAGAAACATTAATTACATGCGTAGATGTCATTTTTGACAGATACTTTCCTATTTGCTTAAAAGGTGACACCCGAGATAGGTGACGCCGAGGTAGTGGATTGCGATTATCTGTAAAAGAGAATACACCAATCGTAAAAAATTGGTCAAAGTTCCTAAAAGAAGACTCAAACAAGACCGAACTCTTCAACGTAATCGCTGAGAAGATAACAGCAAAAAGATACGATGGGAAAGTAGTTATTGCTACAAAAGGAAATGACATATTAGGAGCAGTCAATGAAGAAAATATTACTCCATGTAATCACGAAGAAGCTGACACAGGGATATACTTACATGTCAAGCATATCTCAGAGGCTGGTCACCAAAAGGTTTCAATTAAATCCGTTGATACAGATGTGGTAGTTATCGCAATAAGCCTTTTCCGACGGCTTGGATTACAAGAACTATGGGTTGAGTTTGGCAATGGCATACACACGAGATGGCTTCTCATCCATGACTATGCCTTAAATCTTGGAGAGAATGTTTGCCAGGCTCTTCCTGTATGGTTTTCATTCACTGGATGTGACACAGTTTCTGCGTTCTCTGGAAGGGGCAAAAGAATTGCATGGAAGACATTGAAGTCATATACTATTGCCGTAGATACTTTCAAAAGGCAAGATAATGTTTTATATTCTTACTTCCATATTTATTATTCAACTGATTGGTTGTTAAAGCAAAAATTGAACTTTCAAACTTCAATTTTATAGCTTTGCACATGATAAACACATTTATGAACACGTTTATGGTAATTCTTATTACCATCCACAATGTGGTTTTCCACCGTGGTATCGAACGGTCCACCTTTCATGAAATCCACCGTCTTCATTTTTTGCTGGCCTGCAAGCTTCCCTCGTTTACCATCTACACCTATTAAAACTGATTGAAACCTATTAAATCTAACTGATTGAAAAGGATTTTATTTCTTTCTTAGATTTTCAACATTGCGTAGACCAGAGGAACTTGAACCATCAGATGTAAAAAATCATTGAACGATACGTAGTGTTGCTGAACGACCGTGGGAGTGAGCAGGATTCAGTTAATGCATGTAGGAAGCACCTGTTCACACAGAAAAACCGCGCCAGTGAAAACCTGCCACCAACAGCTGATGCACTGATGCAGCACTTGAAAAGATCTATTTGCCAAGGAGGGTTAGTGTGTCAGTATTACATTAGTAAATATCAATGAGATTGCATTATCCGCTTTTATCTTAAACTTTTTGTTTTGTTGCGATTGCTTGTTTTGTCTTTAGTTTTAGTATCATACTTTTTCCATTCTCTTCATCGCTTGGATAAGAGATTGGATGCTTAGTTGCTTTTGAACAGTCTGTTTTGCATAACATTCTTTCTTTATGTATGTTTAATTTCATGAAAGCGAGAATACTCTCTTTTCTGTTTAGTTTGATCTGGTACGGGTCCTTAAGCAAACCTTTGGACTTTGAACCAAACGACTGAGGCTGGAATGTAAGTGGAAAATCTATCTGTCCGATCTGGATGACAATTCCAGAAGCTGCTAAGTCATCTCGGGAGCTGATAAAATGTGGCTGCAAAGGAGACTGTACCAGACAATGCAAATGCAAGCGAAACCAGCTGAGATGTACGGAGCTTTGCAAGTGTTGCGGAAATTGCCATAACTTACACTAACCAAGGGACTATTTGTTGCGCTAGTTAACAACTATTTCCATCCATCTCATATCCCAATAATCAATGGCTTGCTAATAATTTATCAAAGGCTTCGAAGATATTTTCAATCTAAACCATTCAAAAGTTATATTATTCATTAGTTTCAGGAGGGGGGGGGGGGGGGGGGGAGAGGGCTAGCTGTAGGATAGACAATATGGAAGTATAAAACTTAGTTGCACGACAAGGACTTGATATACATTATCTCTACTTGTAGATACCTACTAATATTTTAGCTGATTCTCTAACAAAGAAATTTCACGAGCAACCAAATATTTGTATAGGTATTTTGAAATGGCCCCCCTGATTACAATACATTCAAGCCCCCTTATCTTTTAAAGGGTGCTTTTTCAGGACATGGTTCTGTCGCAAACTTTAATCAGCATGAAAAGAGCTTTAATTAAATTTTTGGTGAAAAAAGTTTCTTTCCTGTCTTATGATGACGTCATTACTGTGGGGGACTAGGACAGTTTTGAGGTGGGTTCTCATCGGATTTTCTACATTTGGGTTATGGTCTACCACTATGCCAAGTTTCATGCTGGTCTCATCAAGTGCACAATTGTTTCGGTTTTGCACATCACTACACAGGGAACTCCTGACCAAGAGCAGTCACAAAGGAGTTGTTGGTTACGATGATTATTAAAACTTTGGTCATGCTTTTCCCAAATTGCATGACCAGGGTCATTATAATCATCATATTTTGATTGGCATTTCTATTGTTAAGCACGACCAAACATAGGGTTTTAGTCATGCTAGGCGAAAATAGCATGACCAGATTGGACACCCTGTGAATGCACTATCGAACACTATCGAGGAACACTGTATTTCCTAATATAGCAGCCCTGTGTTCCTTTAATTCGGATATTCCAGTTGGAGAGCGAAAAGAAAGGGCACTCGCAGAAATGATTTAATTCATAAGATAAACAGAAAAATCCATCTTGAAAAAAAATTTGTTGGAAAAAAATCTTGGTCATGCGCAGCATTACCAGCATGACCTCTAGCTTCGCCACCGCTTGCCGTCAATGCAGTTCCAAATATTTCGAAATGGTAATCCGACACCTTATGTATAGATCATCAGTTAACAGTGCACATTGAAAACAACTGGGCATAATCGAGTTCAGAATTTTTGTCAAAGGCGCCGCAGAAAACTTTGCGTCACATGAAGTTTTGATAAAAAGGAAACGGCCCAGAGATTCGACAAATAAATGAGGAAACAACGTAAAATGGGTCCCATAGATATACCTCTAAATCCTAGAAAGGAGAGAAGGGGCCAAAATTGACGCAGTTGGACCGTGCGCTCCTTTAAAGTCCTTATTACTCCTTATTAGTCCTTATTAGAACAAGACAGAAAAAAATAGTTCAAAACAGTAATGATATCCATTATGCTGCACAAAAGATAATTTTCTGCCTTTGAAGTGAGGCTTTTTATTGTTTTGATAGCCATTAAGAATTTTGCAGTGGCGTAGGAGTCGGCGGCCTAGAGGGTATGTGCCCCTCAATTTTTCTAGCCACGACCCGCGAATCAAACCCTTTTTCCCTGAAAAGTTCCCTGTTTATTTTGAAAAGTGCCTATTTTATCCTAAAATTGAACCCTTTTCTTTTTTAAATGTCCCTTTTTATTGTGAAGTTGCCCATTTTGTCGTGGAAGTGCCTCATCTCATTGTGAAAGTTCCCCCATTTCATCGGGAAAGTGCCGATAGTGCAGTTTCGAAACAAATATCTAGGAGTTTCAAAAATTTCCAGGGAACTCTATTATAGCACAGAATAGTAATATTTATTATTTATACTATGCTGTAATTAAGTATGCACTGACATCGGTTGGCTACTAAACGTGCTGACGTAGTAAAACAGTGTGCGGCCACGAGCCCCGCCAATTGCCTCGCTGAGTGAGGACTGCCGGGGAACCTCCAGCTTTTTGCATGTGTACTGCGTTTTACATGACCTTGTGATCTGCGTTTTACAAATTGGGCAAAAGTAAGGGCCGATTACGAAAAGTTTCAATTGGATTTTAATCAGTAAGGATCGATGGGGTCATTGTCTAGGGGTCGAAAATCCAGCTGATTTACACTCATGGGGGCGAGTGTTCCTTAGGTTTGGAACTCGTCAGGCTAATAGAGGGGATCTTTTCATTTCCTTGAAGCGAACGACACTCTATGGTCTTAAAACTGTGTAATATTTTGGCTTTAAATTATTGAGAACTCTTCCGCTTTACATACGGGTAGCTTATTTTATTAATTCGCATTCCTAACTAATAAATTAGATGAAGCTTATCTAGCTTATTTATGTGTCGTTAGGGCTCTCTCTCGATCAATTTATCTATTTAGAGAGCTCCTCTTTTATCAATCTTTTTTGAATGCAATTCTGTAATGAAACTTTTAATTCACATATATTATTGTAATCATTGTAATTCATGTCTGGTGTTATTGTAATTGTTTTAATGTATTGTAATTATGTATAAATTGTATTAAGAATAGATTGGTGAAAAATGAAAAAGGGGAAAAAATGAAAAAATGATACTCAAAAGCAAGAGCTGATAGGTTTATGAAAAATTTCGATGATCAAAGGAGAATCGCGATTGGATGTACGAATCTATACTTACAATGTATAAACATTGCAAATATGCAGCATAAAAATCAAGCACACACTTCTGTATATCCAGCATAATCAAAATTGAGTCAGAAAAATTATTCCTTGGAAAATGTACAACTGAGAATCTGAAAGTCTGGATTCGCTGCTGAAAACCTACAGGTTTTTAAGGAAAACCCGAGGGTAAAATGTGGCCATACCAATAGTCTCGATTTGCCATTTTAATCGAAACGTAACGATATGGGCGGGCTGCACATTGCTCCTCCGCTGCACAAAATATCTTTGCTGCCCTGGCAATTTTTTAATGAAAGACCTGGGTATGAATGACGTTTTCGGGAAACAATTAAAATGCCGCTGTGCAATAAGTCTGTATTAGATCTTCTGTTCGCACTGTACGCCCTCTAAACAGTAAAATAGAACGAAGGATGCATTTGCCTGATGCTGAAAAAGACCAAAAATCCAGCGAAGATTCATGAAAAGAGTGGCCTAAGCTATCACTTAAATAAAGAACTTGTGTTGCGTAAACTGCTCCTGAATTTCCCGCATCTGCTTTTGGCAATTCGTTGCAAGCCACCAGTCACAGTGTGCAAAAGGAAGACGAAATCAAATTGGAAGCTTGTACCTATAAATTGCACTATATTTACTGTACATCAAGGTTGTGGTGCCGTGAAGTGGCTTGAAGATGACTTTACCCTTCTTACCGTCCCAGGTATATCTGGAAGCGCAGAAAAACAACATGGAAGGAAAAGCTGGAAGGGTAAGATTTTTATTCAAAGAGCTTTTTAGGCCACGTTACTTGTATCCATCCTCCTTGTCACTTTAAATCAGCAGAGGTCTACATATTTATTGATAGAGTCTATCAACTTTTATTTCGATTGATTTGGCTTTTTATGATAAACTTTTTATTTATTTATTTTCCAATTTATTATTCTATTTCTGTTTTATTGTTAATGTTGCTGTTAGGATTCAATTCATGATTTTCATCCATTTTCAAAATGTTGTCATGGAATTAATCTTGGCTTGATATCGGAGTTTCCCCAAGAACCATAAGCCTATTAAGATATTGTTTTTAAATGTTTAACATTACCGCAAATGATCGATTAACCCCTCCTGAATAAGCTTCCAGGGGGGGTTATTCGAATTTCCCCCAATTTTCATTACGGCTGAGAGGATGAGAGAAAAAGCACTAAACCACGTTTAATTGATATTAATCAATTTTTTCCCTTCATATTTTACATCAGTTGCAATATTTGTCACGATAGCTGTAAGAATCTCAAATTAAAAATTTGAATGTTTTCTTTTCTTTTCTTGCAACTTTCCTAATAAAACATTTGCAAATGTTTTACTTTTTGTAAGAGCAACATATTTTGGGGGAACAACAAGTCCAACTTTCTGTTTTCTCTTTCCAATTACCATCGCAATGAGGTTATTTTCATGAGATACTTCTAGGAAATATGTTTTATGAGTTTTAAAGCTTTTAAAGACCTCTTGATTTATTTAAAGGTACTCACCTATGTTTTTGCAAAAATTAATAAGCCCCCCTCCTTAATAAGCCCCCACCCTTAAAAGTGATTTTGGCAAATAAGCCCCCGGGGGCTTAATCAATCATTGACAGTACTTAATTGCTTTAGCTTACAAGCTTGAATTGAATCTAAATTGAGTTAAATTGTTCTAAGGGTTTGTGCCTGGGTGTGATCAGACAGTTTCGGGTATAAATGGAATGGAAACATCTTGCAACTTTGTTCTATAAGTTCTCTATGTTATCATGGAGATTGTTACAGGACAAAGAGTGTGTAGTTTCTGAAGTTTTGATGATAAATGAGTAATTCAAACTGGCAATCCAGCAGAAATGTGAAGGTGGATACTCCCTATCAAATAAGAGTGGTTTACAAACATAAAGTACTCAGTTACTCAAATGTTAGCAAAATGTAATTCCTTGGTTTTTTCAAGGTAACGTAAGTATGCAACTAAGCCTTGGTTCCCTAAGTTTTCTACCATAACATTCACTTTCTTTGAGTCCAGGGGAACATACCAACTTAGAATTTGTGCACCATGGGCTTAGGGTTTGGTCTGAATATTATCTTGATGCCAATTGTAAAATGAACTTTCCAAAGCTCTGTACAATAATCAGTTTTTTTCTTTATATAACTCCTGAAGAGAATTTTCTATGCAAAGGTGATAGGATGAAAATATTTGTAGTTACTGAAACAGTAGAAAATGTATGCCAGGCAAGGAAAGCTGATAAAACAATTTTTTAGAACTTTGCATTTACTGTTTAATTTTTGCTACGATTTCACTGATTTTAATTTAACTTGCTTTTGTGCTCCTGCAATGTGAAGGGGTAGTAAGAGGGGAGATCAGACAATGTCACAATAGAAAAAAGTGACATTTTCTTATTTACTGAAAGTGTTAAGCCACTTCACAGCACACTTGTGAAGCAGAGGCAGAAGCAGAAGCAAGTTTCATGTGAACACACTTGAAGCAAATGAAGTAAGGTGAAGCATGAAGCATGCGTTGAAGCAAGGATATCAAAAACTGTTGATAATCTTGCTTCATTCTTGCGTCTACTCCACCCTTGCTTTGTGCTTGCTTATTAAATTTAGTAGTGTGAAGGTCAAACGCAACGTATGCAAGACACATTGCGAAATGAAATAAAAGGCTTGTTGTGAAAGCTTCATCTTCAATAAACAAATACAACATGGCCAAAGAAAAACTCTCGGATGCTGTAAGGAATTCCCAGTGGGATACAAATCAGATGAATTTTGAAAGATAGGAAGAAAAAGTTATTAGCAAGGGAATATGTTGCACAGGAAGCAAGTTTTGAGAACGGAGGGAATTTTGTTTCTCTCTAAAACTGACTCAATTTTGTCACGTCCTTAACAACATGCGAATAATTTTTTATTGATCTGTGGTGGTTGAATTCAAATAATATTAAAACGCTTGTCTCATAGGGGAGACAGCAGAAGCAGCCTTTTGAAATAAATATCGGCGAGAAAGAATAAACTGAAAGTTATTAGTACTAATTACTAACTATTAGTAATAAGTACTAAGTAGTAACTACCCAAATGCGAACAAAACTTCTTCTCCATTTTAATTCATATAACCAGCTTCCTAGTTGTTTTTGTATCACTGATTTGAAACCGACCTTAGGAAATATATACTAATCATGAAATTTTCAATTACTTTGCTTGGGCGAGTGTGAACAGCTTTCTTCATATCTTGCTTCTCGTCTTGCTTCATGTCAGAAATGTCTTACTGCACATGCTTACTTCGCTTGCTTCAGCTCTTGTTTCACAAGTGTGAACCAGGCTTTAAAGGACATTTTCCTTCATCACATCCATGATGATTTCTAAATGAAAGTTCATTAGACTGGGAAGAAATTGTGGAAAGATTTTTTTAAGAGATTTTCCACTCAAAATGGCTCAAATTTACCATTCATAAGAGGGTAGGCACCGCACGAAGTTTCAAGCCTAGCAAAAGATAAAAAAAATTTGAAAGAGGAGAGGGGTAGAGCAAAGAACTAAAGCCCAGCATCATTTTGAAGAAACCGTGGAGTAAAGTCTTAAACAGAGTTTCATGTAGTTCCTGCAAAGCACGTTGGCACTTAGAGCATGTTTCAACTCTTTATGAAGAAGAATACTGTCTCAAAATAAGAATATACACTGGTAATGTAAGGAGTGAGACATAAGCGTAAGTGAAATTCTTTTGGGAATTGAAGTGATTGTAAAAAACAAAAGGATTCTCAGCTTCACATCTATAGCACTTACAAATGCATCAGGCAGAAAAGCAAACAAATCACTACGGCCTCAGGCCTTGTGAGGGATTGTGTGCCATTGGCTCCATTATTGCCAAGACACTTTTTATTGCTTGATTGTATGAGTGCCATCAGCATTTCAGATACACTCCTGTATGCAGTATTGACCCTTAACAAAAGAATGTTGACTTTTGAATTATTTTTGTATGCCAAGTGACTCCCATTACTGTTGATTTTTTTTAGAAATCGAAAAAAACCCAATGCTTATTCCTTCTTCCCCATACATAAGCCACATGTTACCATTAAATGCCATGGCTAAGATTAGTACAAAATTTTATTTGCTGTGATGTTAGGAAATCCACTAACATAATGGAACATCATAAATGTTTTGAAATTTTATGCTCTGCCATCTTAGAGAAAAGGCTGATGCAATTGCCACTTACTTGACAGATATCTATTTTGACTTCAGTGGACCATGCTGCACAAGAAGCTTATCGAAAAATGCTTTTAAAATCACATGAATTAGCCAATACCCCCATGAACCATTTTATGTGCTGGTCATATGCCACAAAAGAATGAAGCTGATAGCAACTTGAATCTAGCTGATGCACTTTGAGAAAAAGTTGCAGTAATCTCTTTGCAATGTCTGTTTTTTTTCAATGGAAAAGCATGATATAAGATATGAAAAATGAGAATCTCAATATTTGTTACTTTGCAAGCTTGGATTTATCATTTGTCAGGCTTGAAAAGGGCTGTTGAAAGGGAATTCTGAATCTTAACATTGATGTTGTCAGTTGATTAGATTCCTCTCACCAAGGGGTTGAAGATTGCATGATCATAACAGTGGACTAGATTCAGTTGCAAAGCAGACCATTCTAACAGCAATTAGATTCTTATACAAAGTGAAGGAGAGTAAGACAGTTTCATATCAAGTTGCCAAAAATGTTGTAATAGCAATTAGAGCGGGAGGCTGACATCAGTGAATATTCTGAATCTTCTAGCTGGTTTTCAGATGTAAATAAATGCACCAGTTTGATGAGGGGGCTCAAGTAAAATAATACACAAATGTTTGTACAGAAATAACCTATCAGTGTGACAAGCACACTGATATCATTAGGGTCCTGTGCGTAAGGAAATATACAAACTAAAAGGATTAAAATTATGCTAGCTAAAAAATTACGTATAATTAAATAAGATCATGGACTGTGACTAAAGAATGCAAATGCAACAATTTTGAATGATCTGAGGCGATGCATCATATGTTTTGTTTATTTTGCATTTATGCATTAAATATCCAGAAGTTTGTCTCCTTTGGTCAGCCAAGGGGCTTATTTTGCTGCCCTTGTATTGTCTGCCCATTTCAGGGCCTGTAGGGCACAATATGTCTAAGGACGAAAGGGAAAGCCAAAATACTGGTTATTGAAGCTAAGAGGCATGCTGAGGAAAATCCAGGCTGTGGGTATATATAAATATATATATATATATATATATCAAAGTGCTCCTATGGAAAAGGGTTATTTCTAAGGTGAAAATAAGCCTAAAGAAGCTTATTTCAATTGGGATGTCACCATTGTTTCGAGAAAACAGGAGTTATAAGTGAAAATATGCAGCATAATTGCATTCAACATAGATAAATGCAGCAAAGAGTTCAAGGAGAAAATATATGGAAAAGCTAAGATAATCGCTCTTAACAGTATACTAATTGTGATTTGCTGAGAATCAATGGATGGATCCTGACAGCGTAGCCATCAATGGAACCAGGAATAAATTTTCTATAAAGTCTTACTGTGACAGTACTATTTTAACTATCTACAGATACTGCAAGGAAAATCAATCATTCAACTTCATTCTTCTCCTTTTTAGATTTTATTACTGTAATTTAATCCTTTATTTCAATTGCAATCTCTAGTTGACACAGCCTTTTAGGCTTCAGGCCGAATTCCAAGATCCCTGTATAGTGGACTGGGATGTACCACCAGTCAAAGTCAGGTTTGTGCAAATGATCAATAAGGATCTTCCTATGGTTTTTTATCTAAGATTAAAATTTCCCATCATGTTTTTCCATGGTTTTTGAGGTTGGAGGTACTTGATTTACTTCCAACCTTAATTTGTAACAGTGATGCAGGCCTTACTGGGAAAAATTTTGAAGGTGTATGGTAAATCGCACTCCTTAAACATTTCAGGCGTGCGATGGTGTGCAGTTGAAAATCTGGTGACATGATATTGACCGAAATTACCTTCCTGGACTTTCTTCAAGTAAGAAAAAAACCAGTAAAGATGTACATCATTTGATGAAATTGACATCTTTTCTAACAAACCCAAACATATAGCAAGCAAGAAACAAGGACGTAAGATACTTTGGAATTCATGAGAAAATAGCATCTAGGAAGAAATGGCTGGTAGGCAATATTAGGCTGCTGTACATCAGTCGCTACTTCCCCACTAAAGACCTGTGAAGATTCCTGCGAAGACGTGTATATTTATGCTCTAATCATGAAAAGTTTAATTGTTTGGTGCAGCCTTTTGAATGAAATATTATTCATAAGTCAGAAACAGCGCGATCCAGATTTTTTTCAGAAATTTCTGAGCTGCTGTCTACTGCTGATGAGTCTATAGATGTTTTGTTGCTTGCATTTTTTGGGATTTCATGCTCAGGTACTTCTTCTGATAACGTCCCAGCTACGTTACTCCTCGCTTTGGCAAAGACAGAAGTTCTACGCTTTCCCACGAACAGATCAACTGCCCTTTCAATGAACTGCCCTCTTGCCCGCTTGGGGCTTTGTAACAACCTCAGTTCCATCGGCAAATGCTTTCACGGCTATGTAGCGTACTGCTTTGACTCGAACATCTTGATTTTATGACCAATAATTCCCCCTTTGTCCCACTTCAGCAAGGTGCTCAATTCCTTCGTGTTTCCTTTCTTCTCCTTTGCAAACGATGCCATTCTTCTCAGAACAGTCCGAAACAAGAATCAAATCCAACTACTGGACGTGGGTCAGCTATAAACCTTTGTGACATCGTGAAAAAATTGATACTTTGTCTCATTTGCCATTGACACTTATTAAGTGATAATGAGCTCAATTGAAGACGCGACTTATAAACAACGGAAACCTGGCAACAATAGGAAATCAGTGATTATCAACGGATAAATGATGGGAATTTGAAAGGTTTGTCATAGGTAAATCATGGTACTTCCACAGTAAAGAATCTGGCTAGTGCCAGACCAAGGCGTGCGATAATTCGCACTCCTGGGGAGAGGAAGGCGTGCGCCGAGGTGTAGTTGCTAATTCTCCAGGCTATGTGAGCTCTTTTGCTTGAAACAGCTTGTTGTGATGCCAAAAAGGGTCACTGCAACTACCCCCTCTATCCATAAGTTCTATTGCATTATGCTTGCCTTTTTGTCTTATGCTGGTTTATGTCTGCTTTGTTGCAAGTCTTTTGCTGCAGACACATACCTGAATTGTGCTAATTAGGAAAGTGCATCAGACAAGGGACTGACAAAACACAGAATTTTTATCTGTTTTTGCATATATCAGTGTTGCTGCTCGCTCTTTATAGAAAATGACAATTATTACCATTGCACATAGTAGACTGGATAGTTTGTCATGTACAGGCAACTAGCCTTCAAACAACAATGATACTAAAGAATTAAACTTTTTTGGTATTTTCTTGGTTGCCACAAATAATTTTGACATGCACACTTTAGGCAAGATATTTTTAGCTTACATTCATTAGCTTTCTCTTTTTCTCTTTTTTAAAGATTGTTGTTTCATGGAATCGGTTTGCAAGAAATCTTCGTGAAGCTTTTGAATTATACATTGAAACAAAGCAGGTAAGTGGGCCATTTTCTTGTAATTTTTCCAGGTGATTTGCTATAGTTGTAAAGAGGATTGATGTATGTCCAGTTTTATGAATCCTGTATCACTTGGACACAATTTATGCTTTTATCAAGATGGCTTGAAGTTGATTGACATTCTCAGGAAAGAGTCCCCAACTCATACCAAAATCTTCATAGGATATATACTGCCCTTATGTTTTGCAATCATCTATCATAAATGAGTTGCTGCGCAGTGATCTGATCTACCAGACGAATCGTTGCAGCCAATGCAGGACGAATGATATGTAGCAACATGCCCCTCAGGTGAAATTGCAAAAATAAAGAAATATAGAGATGGAGAAATATCTTGAAATTTGACCTGACATTGATGATTGACCTCAGTGCTACCATGATTTAGGGACATCTGGTGTTAGCAAGGTTTTTCACCCAAAGTCCATAAAGCACCTAGACCCAATTCAAATTTTTGAAACATCAGCATAGGAAAGACCATCATTCAAATCGTTGAAACTGCACAATTTGCAGATTTGAGTTTTTGACGTGAGTTGGCCCTAACATCCCGATTGGCTGCCTCTACAACATGGCATGCCCTCTCTGTCAATACATGAATCCTTGAAACCATGTTCAATGCAATATGGCCCACATTTTCAACCCAGTGTCATTGCATAGAACGGAATTTCTCCTTCCACATCACTGTCACAACGCAAATCTATTTTTATTATTTTTTTACCATGTCTCTATTGCTATTTGGCCGGATGTGTTTAGCTAATGATTATGATTATTTTATTGATTCTTTTGTTTTACACACGCAGTATTCACATAACCTTCATCCGTTCGTTTGGGCCTTTTTGCTTGTGTTATTATTGAATAAAAGCTTCAGAAAAAACTACAAAGTTTTGTATTATTCAGTGTTATTCTAATAGGTGTGGTGTTTTGGTACGAACTATAAGTGTTTAGCTAAATGCCCTTGGCCTATCATCTTTTGTGCGCAAATATTGTTTCACTGGTTTTTAAAAACATGATAGCACCTAAGGTTGAGTCCAACCAAACAAATAACGTAAATATTTTCACGTTGATACAAGTTATTAAATTTTTGACAAAGCCAGTTATTATGAATGGAATAGTTTTAAGATTTTTGCAATTGTTATTATTTTTAGGTGGAAGTTCAGTCTATCATTGGAGACATACCACAAAGATTACAACAGATCTCAAAACGAGTACCAATACGAAAA
The DNA here is from genome assembly GCA_964019065.1 of Catostylus mosaicus. Taxonomy (NCBI): domain Eukaryota; kingdom Metazoa; phylum Cnidaria; class Scyphozoa; order Rhizostomeae; family Catostylidae; genus Catostylus; species Catostylus mosaicus. The sequence continues at coordinate 9,606,385 of OZ025186.1, forward strand.
ACAGTCATTGCGTTCCTACCATACATTATTTACCTTATCTTTTATTCAAATTACAATATGTTCCGTTCCTTGACTGGGTTGGATAGATTTCGACAGCCTAATATCGATTTTCTACCGTGGATTGAGTCAGTCGTGTTTCATTGCCATCCGCACAGATTATTTTCAAAAATCGCCAATCCGTTTCTGGACTGTCTTGCAGCTGTGCCGTATTTGATACATTTTCCCCTGCCGGCATTTTTTTTACTATATTTACTTGTACACCCCAAAAAGAGATACTCTGTTTTAACATTTGCTTGGTGTGCTGGTTGGGTGAATCTCTGTGCCTTGTGCTTACAATACATTTTCCCAACGGCGCCTCCTTGGTATGTTGATAGTGTAGTTTATGGAACTGATGGAAATGTTGCAAAAGCTGCCAGCAACGAAGCAGGATTCCAGCGCTTGGATGCTTTCATTGGAATGAGTTTTTTTCACCAAGTATACTCGGCCTCGCCTTTAAAGTTTGGTGCATTCCCCTCACTTCATGTTGCTTGGCCAGCAATCATATGTGTAAATAAACCATGGATTGGCAAGAAGTTTGCTTGGTTTCATGTTTTCTGGATTTCATGGGCAGCTCTTTATTCACATCATCATTATGGGGTAGATGCACTAGCTGGAATTATTCTAGTTTTTATTGTTAACTTTTGTATGATCAAAATTTGGAATCCATTCTCTTGCCAGAACTACGTCCTCGATGGCAAAGCTCAACATAGAAGTGGGACTCACGATCATTTACAAGTATAGGAACAATTTAAAACTTACAGTTTAATACCTACAATTAGTGAAACTGGCTGGAGCGTCACTAATTAGTGATTTACACTTACTTCGTAGCCAATTATCAGTTATTTTCGGAACAAGTTTATTGCCCTGCGATCTGTTGTACATTAAGATGCAGTCAGCATTTCCTTAGTATCTGTCAGTGTGAAAATAATAGTCTCAACTAAATGCCGTTTGTATATCAAAGAGCAGCGAATATATGTGTTATTGCCAAATTACTTTATTGATTAGTAGTATACTTTATAGATCACGAGCATCGACATAAATATGAAATCTGATATCACGCATACTAGCTCGAGAAAAGTGTCCGACACTTCGGGGCTTTCTTGGGGGATAGGGGGTTGAAAGTATTCCAAACCAGTCCTTAAAATAATTGGAACAAATGGGCAACGCCATTCGAGTCGCTGTTCAAACAATAATTGGAAAATTAAAGAGTTACAAGGCATTCCTAAATATGTTTAAGTTTGGGTACGCTACTCGATTTTGTAACATATAGAGGGTTCAGGGCTAGTGTTAGGGTTACATGAAATACATGATTCCGTTAATTTTCCCACCCCTTTTATTTTCGCTCTTTTAATTTTAACGCACCCTTTAAAAATGGCCTTTCATTCTGGATATAAATCTTCGTAAACAAAGAATTAAGGAATCTACTGTCAAGTCCGATAAAACTTGCAGGTGAAAGGCGCGCGTCACATAGCATGAAAACAAAGCTACATAGGCCTTAGTAGTCAAGTTTCTTCCTTCTTGTTTGACAGATAAAGGGCCAGCAAAATCTAACCCGACATTGCAGAATGCAAGAACATGTTCAGTTCTTAAATCCGGCAGGTCTGATGTAGGGGGCAGCTTAAAATGAGAACCCTCGAATCGTTTGCAAATTCCACAGTGTTTTATGATCTTTTTGATAAACTGACATCTAGTAATAATCCAAAATTTCTCGCTTACCTTTGCGTCTTAAAGTGTGCGTAAAACGATCGGCTTGGTCAGCAGATGATCCCTTGATAGCAAGGCTGGATATTTTTCTTCGTATTCCATCTGAGAATTTCCAAATCTTCCCTTATATTTATGGTCGATCTTGCAGGATCCAGGCACCGTGGAACAGGGGAGAGGCTGGAAGGCTATACCCTATACCCTTTTATAGTAAACTTTCTTCTAAAGTAGGAAAAGTTTTTTTTCAAAGATACGAGTTAACATCGTATTTGATCAAAAGTGCCAATGCACCTGTCATTAAAGACAACAGGCACCTCAATTTTGAATAATTCGTTGAATTAACGGCAAATAACTTGAAGCAAGCTTCGTGATTCATAATTTGTCTTCAATATTTCTTCAAATATTCTCGTGGTTTCCTTCGTTTAAACTCGTACTGGGAACTTCTAACTTCTAAGATAGGATGACTTTTTTTTCTGGACAGAAGCCCCTAGACCCCATTTTCCCCTTTCGCCCGATTTAAACGATTGAGTTGAATTCATTCTCTGACCACCAGTAGGGTCTGCGAACAAGCAAATACAAGCATGTCCCTGGCATCAGCAAATCTTTTGCCCGCGCCAACCCCGCGTTTTGCACGCTTCTAAGAATAACATTGCAAAAAGAAGTAGGCCTATGTGAATTAATTCAAGATTCTGAACGCCATGGCAAACAAGTGCAGTGTATGTGGATTTCTCATTGTTACAAAACATGACTTTAACTTAATAAGTTGCAAACTTTGTTACCGATCAGGGGTTTTGCAGCTTCTATTTACAATCGTTTTGGGTTCACAGCAGCATCGCTACATTGCTAGTGATGTTGATGCTGTGAAATGTTCCGCAAGCGAAAGAGCCATAAAAAGGAACTGATTTGTTCAGGATATGAAGCGGCTAAGTTGTGAGCCTCAAGGAATCCGAGAAGGGCAGGAGCAGTGCTACGGGGGGTGGGGGGGGTGTGTGAAACCCCCAAGAGATAGCAAAAACTCGATTTACTCGGCAGATCTAGGTGTTTCAGATACCTAATCGGCAGATTCCGAAAGTCGGTGGTAAGGTTGATCAAAATTGCCACTGCACACCAATGAAACCATTATATTTTCTGCTGTATGACACCACTATGCAGATGAATGGTTAGTCTTTCTTACCAATTCACTTATATGCCTTTGCGTTGTTTTGTTTTCCTTGCGTTTATGCCTCTATAGTTGGAACCACACTTCTCACTAACAATTTTATTTTTAATCTTGGTTATTGACTAGATATTGAGGGGGTAAAGACATATAACGAACTTCCCACTCGTATTGAAAATGAAATACCTAATCCTTCCAGCGCCGCCATTTCTATCACCCCAGCAAGGGAGGCCACTCCAGAATCCACTATATTTGATTCACAGGTGACAGTGATGTAAAATCAGCATTGAAAAAATTGCGTTCAAAGAACGTGTTGGATTTTGTTAGCATTTTTTGTTGTATATTCCTTGGACCCCTGTGGTCAGGGGGAGTGTCGAGAGTGGAGATTACAGTGAGCGGTCACACAGGGAGTTGTGTCTGCATTCGAATGGTTTCTTTTTCCATGTTAATTAATTCGCTGTATTATCAAGTCATGTAAGTTGCTCAAAGTTAAAATTACAAAACATATTCACGCCGAATATAGATCTTGTTTTCCTTCAAACGTCTTCACGGTCATATCACGTCCGAACCCCGTATGCTTGTTGCAGTTTTTAATAAAGATTCTACAGTTGAGCCTTGTAGAATTGACCGTAATAAGCCAATATTCAACATTTGGTGCCGTGACCCGAGAAAGATATGGCCGAAGAAGTAAAAAAGAAAGTTAGATTAAAAAATGGACACAAACTTGTTGTTAAAAATGCGATCAAGAAAGCGCGCGACATCTTAACGCCACCGGGAAGAAACGTCGATGAGGAGACCGCGATCATGCTCGAGTCATTTCAAACAACTATGCAAAACAAACAAGAGGATATAAAGATTATTGACAACGATATCCTAGAGTAATTAACAGAATATGAAGACATTGAAAAATTCATAGTTGAAAACGCCGAGTTGGACGAAGAAATCGAAGGAATGCTTTGTCAAATTAAGCGGTTCTTGAAAATTCAACCACAACCAGCCGCCATACAAGATCGACGCCGCAGCGACGAACCACCAGTGATGAAAGTTTAACCCCAAAAATTATCGCTCACGTCCTTCAATGGAGACCCAACGCAATGGATCTCATTCTAGGATTCATTTAAAATTAGTATCGACGAAAACACTTCGCTAGCAAATGTAGAAAAAGTGAAATATCTCCAGAATTCGTTGTCAGGAGACGCGGCCGAAACAATCGCAGGGTTGCCCATCACGAACGATAATTATGATGAGGCAGTGAAGCTGTTGGAGAAACGCTTTGGCAACAAGCAAATTATAATTTCAAGACACATTGAGAATTTGATGGACTTGGCAAAAATTTCATCAATAGAAGACATTAGAAAATTGCGCGCTTTATACGATAAGGCGGAAGCAACCGTACGAAGTTTACGCGGTATAGGGATTTACACGCAGAGTTATGGAACGTTGTTAGCGCCGATAATTATGTCGAAAATTCCTCAAGACCTTCGCATTATTTTAAGTCGAAAATTGCCAGAGAGTTGGGAGTTGGATGAACTGTTAGATGTGTTTGGAGAAGAGTTAAATCTACGGGAAAAATGCGCATTTGCACCGATTAACGGACTTTCGACGATCAACACGCGAGAACCGAAATCCAGTACTTCCAAAACGCCATCAACACCAAGATATCAGACAACAACGTCAACGCTAGTGACGAATTTTCATCCAACACAAGATAGAGAGCGGAATACACCAAATTGCCTTTTTTGTAACAAAAAGCACTTTTCTGCAAGTTGCACCACAGTTACGGATCCGACGACACGGAAAAATATCCTTCGTGATAAGAAGCGGTGTTTCGTGTGTTTAAGAGGCGGTCATTTGAGTAGGAATTGCCACAGTATGAGGAAATGTTTCCATGGCGGAGGTAGCCATCATGCGGCTATTTGTAGTTCGATCGCTGTCCATAGACGTCAACAAGAATCTTCTTCAAGCGACGCACCACGTAAGTACATTATACCTTTCTCAAGACCCAACTAAGAATTCGGTACTGTTGCAAACCGCACAGGCAATTGTTGCTAGTGTAGATAATGAAGTAAACGCACGTAAAACTCGTTTGATTTTAGACTCGGGGTCACAGAAAACGTACATTACTAAATCGCTAAGAGACAGTCTTCGATTACCTACGATCAAATCAGAAAAAGTTTTAATAAAAGAGTTTGGAAATCAACAAGGAACACTAAGAGAATGCGACTTAGTTCAGTTAGCTGTACGTGGGGATGATAATTTAACTGTTTATATTTACGCATACGTGGTTGAGGTAATTTGTCGCCCCCTTTCAAGTCAAGTCATTCAATTCGCTTAAGGGTATTACCCCCACTTACGCAATCTTAAGCTAGCTGATCAAAACACTGGCCTAGAAGACACAGAAATAAATGTGCTCATTGGAGCTGATTTTCTATGGTCCTTCATGCTAGATTCTGTGGTACGGGGGGAGTATGGTTGCCACTCTCACTCGCTTTGGGTACGTGCTTAGTGGCCCAGTACCTGTTCATAATTCAAGCGTTTTCTCTTCGAACATTACAATCTCGCACGTGCTAAAGGTAGAATCAGTTTCAAGTAGTGTTGATGAAGATTTAAAGCAAGAACTGCATAAGTTTTGGGACTACGAAACGCTGGGAATTAAGGACAACTCTCCCGATTTGCAAATCGAAAACGGATTACTTGATGATAAAATTAAGTTTGTTGATGGCAGATATCAAGTTTCCATGCCATTCGAGGCCGATCACCCAACCATTCCAGATAATTTCCAGGTGTCAAAACGTAGACAAAATGCGTTAGTTAATCGTTTGAATAAATCTCCCGAAACCTTGCATCAATACGACAAGGTAATTAAAGGACAAATTGATTCCGGTATTGTAGAAGTTGCCAGCGAGGAACCTAAGCCGTTAGGAACAGTACATTATATTCCGCACAGAGAGGTAATTCGCCAGGAAAGTGAAACAACAAAATTAAGGGTTGTTTACGACGCAAGTTCAAAAGCAATGGGTGAAGTTAGCATTAACTAATGTTTAGAGTCAGGTCCCAATTTAGCGCCATTATTATTCGACATTTTACTTCGCTTTCGCACGCATAACGTAGCCTTAATCTCAGATATACAGAAGGCATTTTTGAATATCGCGATCGATCCAGACCAGCGCGATTTCTTACGCTTTTTTTGGTTAAAAGATTGTAACGCTGAAAACCCCGAAATAATTACGCTGCGATTCACTCGCTTTGTATTTGGTTTAACTTGTTCGCCGTATATCTTAAACGCCGCGCTTAGACATCATCTAAATTCGACTATGAGTTCCGATCCGACTTTCATCGAAAACGTCATTTTGTCTATCTATGTGGATGATTTCGCATCTTCCTATCCGACTGAGGAAGAATGCTTTACAATGTATCAAAGACTGAAACAATGTTTTCTCGCCGGAGGTTTTAATTTTCGAAAATTCGCCTCAAATGATAAAGAAGTTTTACGACGCATCGAAGCTCAATAATCGCTGTTAAATCAAACAAAAACTTCGAAAACTGAAGAGGCCATTTCATTTGAAAATACGAAAAACACCCCTTCTCTTGTAATTCGAGATGAAAATGTGAAAGTTTTGGGTATTCTATGGGATCAGAACAACGATAAATTGGTTCTTAACCTTAGTTTTTTTCGCTCATGCCGCGGCGGAAAAAAAGGTGTCCTGCTTCGAAATTAGTTAATAACGAGCTGTGGTTTTGTGGTCCTTCCTTTTTACTGGAGCCCCCTGAATAGTGGCCTAGATTTTTCGAGCCTTTGCCGAATGAATTTCTCCTGTTACCTCAGGATGAAACAATTGAACAAAACGTACTTGCAGTTACCAGGGGCGGATGCAGACCAATGCAACTGAAGCTGGAGCTTTAGTCAGATTCTGAAAATGAATCCTGATTATTTTTGCTGTTGTGCATATGTTTGCTAACGAAATAAGTATTTCACTCTTGGTTTTTGTCCAAGCTTTAAAACACAATCCCAGTTTATACCAAAACCATAAAAAGGGAATTTTTCGATTGTAGTCATAGTTCCAGGTTTCTGACTCTATGGTCCGTAGAATAAGATTGTACTCCTCGGAAACTAATTCGGCCCATGCGCACCCCTCTGTATTATGGCGGGAGCATTGGTCAGATTAAAAAAATAAGGCTTAATCCAATCATACTTGGAGTTGACCAAAGCTCAAAATAGGTGGAAGCATTGGTCTCTTTTGAAAATGCAACGCTAGCCAATCATTTTCTAGTTGACCGAAGCTTGAATTGCGCTGCTTTGACGAGCTGGGCGGGAAGGTTGTCCAGGTCCAAAATCATTTGGAAGCCAGTCTGTCATTTGTCAAGTTGTAAAGCGGGAAATTTATCCACAGAATTGTTGTAGAAATGGACATCGCCTCACAACTTGTTCGTCTTGAGGAAATTTTGTCAAAGCCAGATCGCGATGTCAAGTATAAAGCGGAAGAGATCGAGAAGGTCAGAGGTTTATGCGAAAAGTTGATGGAAATGAAAAAGAGCGAAGTGGCGAGAAAGAAGAGTGGCGATTGCGGTATAGGCCTAAAAATGTGCAATTTCGCACAGCTGCAGTTCCCCCGAAGTGAAAAAGAAAGAGCTAGGAATCGTTTTCCAGTTCGGTAAGAAGCTATTTAAAAACCCCAACTTACATTTATGAAACTTTTATTGACAGATACATATCCATACAGTATTTGTTCTGAAATCGTAATTTGCTTCTAAGTCAATAAAAATAGTTTGATTAATCAGAAAAGTAGGTTATCTTTGTTGCTGACTGCTCAACACCTATCCAACTTGTTTTTTAAAAATATACAGATTATGTGTTTTAAAGAATGAACATGCCTGGCAACCCATTCCATGTATTCCATTCCACCTTTTTGGAAAAAGGTTTTTTCATAAATCTTAGGAATCTTGAGCTACTTTTTATCAATTACTTGTCCATTTGGGTTGGATTCCCATTGCCCTGTTTTATTCTTGCCAATTATTAGAAATACAATTTGATTTTTAACTTTCTGGAATCGAAATACCCTTTTAGCCGCTTCCAATGAGGCTGTGCCTGTGTGACAAGTTTTTTTTGCTCATTGGGATGCATTTTATTGACCTGATCAGTATTAGTGTAGATTAAATGACATAAATTCTACAGCATAAATTTTCTTATGTAAAATTTTGTAGAAAAATAATTATAACTAAAATTGGCACAACATTGGCATTCACAAATTATCACAGTGAGAATTTTTAGGGGTAGATCACTCTGCATGGGTCACATTTACATCAATCTTGTTTTAAATAATTTACCAGTTTCACACATTGAAGCTGTTTTTGCACATGCGCTATCTCCCTATTGAGATCTCTATTGCTTCCTCTCTTTAGAACAACGGGAGATGGAAATTGCCTGTTTAATGCTTGTTCAATTGCATTAATTGGAGATGAGACTTTGTCCACGTGTTTGAGATCTCTTACTTGCTGTGAACTGTACCTGTATGCTGATTTTTATGCTTCTTGCCCCATTCTTAATTACCTAGAAAGCCAAAATTTGGTTTCAAATAAGAATAACGCATTTGTTAAAATGCTTTCATACAAAGCTGCTGACCTACTTGAGAAAGGCAATCGTCTTCCTGCTGTTTATGAAGAGGGTCAATACATTGCCAGGAACTTTAGATTCTCCTCATTTCTTTGCTTGTTAGCCATGTCAAGTGTCATTGGTCTTCCCATTGAGGCATATTATCCAATTGATGCTGAGAAATTGCAACTAAATTCTTATGAATCTCTGTTTAACTGTACTCTGAATCCAAGGATTACACAATCAGCTCTCAATAAGAAAATTCACATCTTTTGTTGTGCATCTTAACCAATAGATTTCTTAACAAGCCAAGCATTCCCAGAAGCAAAGAATCATTATGTTCCATTAGTTCAGTCTGCTAGTATGGATACCAATCTTCTTAAGTTGAAGGATCAATTCAAACCACCTCTGTCTGTTGGATCCATGAAACTGTTGCAAAGTACAAAAATTTCACCTTTTTTGCAGAGGGATCACTCAACAATTTTTGTTGATAATAAAGATACTGCAAGCCAAAGTAATTCTCCTGCTGCTGTATCAATAAAAGGGGGAAGAGCAAATGAACACAATCCAAATTACATTCATTTATTTTTAAGAAGCCTAGATGCTCTAAAGAACAACCAGCTAATATTGATGCTAGTTCATCCATGGCTACTCCTTCTGATAACCATGACAGCAGCATTGACAATGAAAAAAAACCACTCCTTCATCATCGCTCTTCAGTAAAAGAGATATTGGACATTTCTACCAAAATGTGGCTTCTTTGTCAGATCCAGAGAAATATGACCTTCTCTGTAATGCATGGAAACCAGAGACATCATTCACTTTTCCTAGAAGCACATCAGGGCGAAGATTTCAAAGCCAATAGCTTGAAAGCTTTCCATGGCTGAGGTATTCAAGCATTTGTGATGGTGCGTTTTGCATCAACTGTGTGTTGTTTGCTGGAGAGAGCTCTCATAACTCATCTAAGCTTGTCTATTTGTTTAAATTGCCCCTCAAAGATTGGGCAAATGCATGCTTGAGACTTAAGGACCATAACTCCAAGTCAAACTTGCATGCAACTGCTACACTGAGAGCAACCCAGTTTAAATTAAGTATGAAGGACAAAATAACACCCATTAATGTCCAGTATGACAAAATTGTTTCAAATCAGGTGCAGTTAAATGGAATGAAATTAAAACCAATCATCAAAGCAATACTGCTGTGTGGTCGTCAAAATATCGCATTAAGGGGCCATAGAGATGACTCTAAATACCTTGATGAAGCAAAGTACAACCCAGGGAATCTGCAAGCTTTGTTGAGCTTTTTTGTTAGATGTGGCCAAAATAAAGTCTTTGATGACCATATTGCAACAGCACCACGCTCTGCCACTTATCGGTCCAAAACTACGCAAAATGCCATCATTAATATCTGTGGGTAAATGATAAAAGAGCATCTGACAAACGACATCAAAACAGCTAAATTTTTCTCAGTTCTTGCTGATGAAGCAACAGATGTCAGTAACCTTGAGCAAATGTCTGTTGTTTTGAGATTTCTAGACCAATCTTCACTTGTTCGTGAGGAATTCCTTGGTTTTGTTGTTTGTGATGAAGGCTTGGAGGGGGATGCGATCGCAAAGAAAATCTTAAGGACAGTTGAAGACTTGGGTCTTAACATGGGTCACTGTCGTGGTCAAGGGTATGATGGGGCAGCAAATATGACTGGAAAGTGCATTGGAGCTGCTACCATAATCCAAAACAATTTTCCACAAGCACCATATGTACACTGTCGATCCCATTTGTTAAATCTTCCCGTTGCATCTGCGTGCTCTATTCAAAGTGTTCAAAACATGATGAGCCATGTCAAATCAGTTAGTCTCTTCTTTAATGTTCACCCAAAGCGTTTTGCATTACTGTCACGAAATATCAAAGAGCTTCATCCCACTGCCCATCATGAATGTCTGATCGATGTGTGCCGTACTCGTTGGGTTGCAAGGATTGATGGCCTGGATGTATTTATGGAATTCTTTGAGGCAATTGTTGTTTCCTTAGAAAATGTAAAATGCAATGTTGACAAGTCATGGAAAAGTGACTCGATGAAAGATGCCAGTGGTTTATTTCATGGGGCAGTCGATTTTTAATTCATCGTGTGTCTTGTTGTAGTTTGCAGAATGCTAGAGATTACTAGACCATTGACAAAACAACTCCAGACCCCTACTATCGATATTGCTGCTGCTGTCAATAAAGTTTCGTTGCTGTATGCAATGCTCTTAAGATTTCGAAACGAAATTTCTCAGTTGCATGATCAGTGGTATGTAGAAGCTGTCCAAATTGCCGAAAAAGTTGGGACTTTACCCTCAAAGCCAAGAGTAGCTAGAATACAAACTCTCCGCGCCAATACACCATCTGACTCTCCATCTGAGTATTTCCGTCGAGTTATTTCAATTCCATTTCTCGATCATCTTTCATTGCAAATTAAAACTCGCTTCTCTGATCAGAATGTAAAACTTTTTAATGCATTTTATGCACTTCCGCAGAATCTCCAGGATACTTGTTGGAAAGAGAAATTTTCAGTGTTTGTATCAATGTTTGAATGTGACCTCCCTGAACCACGTTATCTGGCAATAGAATTGAAGTCGTGGGAGAGTTACTTGGAAATGTTTCATGGCCAACGTCCATCCACAATATCTGACCTTTTGCCTTGCATTGACAAGATAACTTTTCCAAACCTATATGCAGCGCGTCAGATAGCAGCTACCATCCCTGTAACGACTTGCTCTAGCGAGCGATCGATTTCTGTTTTAAGACGTCTTAAAACGTATTTACGAAACACTATGCAGGAATGTAGAATGAATGGTTTAGCTTTACTCCACGTTCACCGTGAAGTACCACTCGATGTGGAACCAATTTTAGAAAGATTTGCGAGGGAACATCCAAGGAGGATGAAACTTTTGGACATTTTGAACTCTGACCCTGAGTAAAGTTTCAGATGAAATCTTTTTCTGTACAAGTTAATAGACTTTCTGTTGATTCTTAGTGTAAGACATTGGTATTTTAACTTGTAAAAAAGCAATGGACAAAGTACCTTCTAAATTATGATGGGTTCTAAACAAAATAACAATGCATTTATCTATAAGGGAGTTTAACATAGGAATGAAATTTAACAGCAAAGAAAGATACAATGAAAAGGTGACTTCACCATCATTGCACTGTTAATTATCGGTAGGAATTCTTCCACTTGAATGACTTGCAATTGTCTCCTAGTTTTTTTCAAAACTGAAACTCTAATTAACTTCAAATTTTATCTTGAGTTCCCAAAAGTTGCTGCCTTGTACACATGGACCTAGTCAAATGATTTAACCTCGTTCTTTGAAGGTTGACCCTGTTGCCTTTAACGTGTATGAAATATACTTTTCACTGTCGCTAAATGATTGAATTTAAACGTTTTTATATGCCTTCCATTTTTCCAAAGTATTTTGAATTTCCCATAAAAATCTTCTTCAACCCTAGTAGTACATGACCACACCCTTTTTTGGTCGGCCTTGCTTTGGTCAGAATTTGCCCTGGATCCGCCCCTGCAGTTTCTGCAGGAAGCATGGAAGTAAATCTCGCCGTATTAATCGATTGCAAGCGTTACAGCAGTTACGATAAGCTCCTGCGCATTACCGCCATTGTGTTGAAATTTATAAGGAGTTTACGAGGTGTAATATCGTGTAGCGGTTATGACATCATCGACTCTGTAGACCTCGATCGCGCGAAAATATTATGGCATCGTACAATCCAAAAATCGTTCGATGAAGATAAGAAATTTTCCGAAACGAAACGACACTTGAAAGTTATAAAAGATGAACAAGGGTTATATCGAGTAAGTGGTAGATTAGATAACGCGCCAATCCCATTCTCAACGAAATTTCCTGTAATCTTACCGAGAAACCACCATTTCACAGAGCTAGTTATTCGCAAAAACCACCTTATCGTGGAGCATAATGGTACGAACGAGACTCTCACGCAAATACGAACGGAGTATTGTATTTGTAAGGGTCGTCAAACGGTGAAAATGTTACTGTCAAATTGCGCTCGATGCAAGAGGTTGATCGGAAAGTGTTATGATACCCCCGGGCCCCCGCCGTTGCCGAGTTTTCGAGTTTCAGACGATGTCGCGTTTTCAAACATCGCTGTTGATTTTGCGGGCCCGTTATATGTTAAAATCATATACTCTGACTCAAATGAAACGTATAAATGTTACATTGCCTTGTTTACATGCGCTAGTACTCGCGCAATTCATCTCGAACTCGCTGTGGATTTGCACGCCAATTCATTCATACGCGTATTAAAACGACTAATCGGTCGTCGCGGGTTACCTGCACATATTCAATCTGATAATGGTAAAACGTTTGTTGATAAAATGGTTCCGAGAAACATTTTGAGTCGAGGTATCACTTGGAAATTTAATTTGCCATGTGCGAGTTGGTATGGCGGGTTTTTTGAAATTTTAGTTAAGTTGACAAAATGCTGTTTGCGGAAAACTCTCGCTAACGCCCTTTTTACGTTTGAGGAATTAGAAACTGTGTTGATAGAGACCGAGGGTGTTCTCAGTTCGAGGCCTCTTACGTTCGGTAGTAAAGATATAGGGGTGCCCCCGCTCACCCCCTCGTGCTTAGTTATCGGACGCAGGCTGTTGGATACGCCTAGTATTTCGCAAGACGTGGTAATATCGGACATAAAGCATTTAACCAAACGACTTAAATACATAAATACGTTCTAAGATCGCTTTTTCGCTCGATGGAAACAAGAGTATTTACCCGCATTGCGTGAACACATGCGTGTAAAAAAGGGACCGTTAAAAAGAATCGCGCATGTCGGAGATATCGTCACTGTACACAAAGACAAGATTCCCCGACAGAGATGGGCACTCGGAAAAAATTACGCGTCTTATTATCAGACAAGATGGTGAATCACGTGGGGCTGAACTCGTTACAATGGACAGTGCAGGAAGAACTATCAATATTAAGCGACCGCTGAAAAAACTATATCCGTTAGAAGTTCAAAACGAGCCAAAAGCAGAACAAGAAATTAAAATCACGCAGGTTAACAACGAAGATGTTGAGCATTTTATTAAAGGACTTTAACATTTTGACCAATTTTTATATCTTTTCATGTAATAGGCACTAATTGACGTCGTCAATCAGGGGGGAGGATGTTGGATTTTGTTAGCATTTTTTTGTATATTCCTTGGACCCCTGTGGTCAGGGGGAGAATCGAGAGTGGAGATTACGCTGAGCGGTCACGCAGGGAGTTGTGTCTGCATTCGAATGGTTTCTTTTTCCATGTTAATTAATTCGCTGTATTATCAAGTCATGTAAGTTGCTCAAAGTTATAATTACAAAACATATTCACGCCGAATATAGATCTTGTTTTCCTTCAAACGTCTTCACGGTCATATCACGCCCGAACCCCGTATGCTTGTTGCAGTTTTTAATAAAGCTTCTACAGTTGAGCCTTGTAGAATTGACCGTAATATTCAACAGGCATAGATTCTAAAGAAATGACAATCAAATTTCCACTAAAGAAAAGAAACTTGATGAAGAATAAGATTGAATTATTTCTTACCAGCCATAAAAGGACGATCAGAGAACTAGCCTCTATAATAGGTTCAATAATATCATGCTTCCCAGCAGAACCACTTGGAAAGCTGCACTTTAGAAGTTTAGAGCATTTCAAAATTGAACAACTTGCTATGAAAAGGAAAATTTGATTCCATGTTCCCACCTATTCCATCAGATGCCTATTTAGAGCTAAAATGGTGGTTAAAAAACATAGATAAATCTGTATTAAGGATTCTCAAGCCCAAGCCTGAACTTATCATTGCCACTGATGCAAGTGCACTTGGTTGGGGTGCCACAAATGGTTTCAAATCCACTTGCGGAAGATGGGGAAGGAATGAAACTTCTCATGTGTAGCTACATTAGATCCCCAAACAAAAATTAAAATGTTCAAATACAAAGCGATAATACTGTTGCAATTCCGTATGTAAAGAATATGGGGGGGGGGGGCAAAATATCTACTCTCAATAAATTAGCGATCACCATATGGAATTACTGCATCTCCAATAATATATTGTTGATAGCTGTACACATACCTAGTAAATGACAAAATTTCTTGGGAATTTGATGTGAATACTGAATAGAGCGTTTCTTCTAATATCTTTCAGTAAATTAAAAATCAATTTAACTTTTCCTCCGAGATCGATCTCTTTGCAACTCGTCTAAATTGCAAAATCAAAAAATATGTATCGTGGTTGCAAGATCCTAGCTCCATATCCAATGGGAATGGTGACATCCAAAATCCTACAAGACAACACATATGGGATCATGAATATTCCTGTCTGGCCTACAAAACATTGGTTTCCACTTGGGTTAAACATCTAATACATTATCCAATACTTCTTCCAAAAACAAATGCCACAATAAATCTACCAGTCAACAAGGAAATGAAGCATCCAATAGTTCCAAAACTGCAACTAGCAGCTGTGCTCGTCTCAGGAATGCCATCAGAAGTAACAACTTTTCAACAGAAATTCACGAAATTATTATGCAATCCTGGAGGACAGGAACCATTACCAAGTACAACTCAATATAACAACGCTGGTAAACGTTTAGTACTGAACGAAATGCAGATTCCCTGCATACGAATGTAAACATGGTTTTAAGATTTCTATTATCTATGTACAAAGGTGGATTTCGTTACAGCAGTCTGTGTGAGGCTCGTAGTGCTTTGTCTTCAGCCATTTAAATACCAGCCTATGACTATCTTTCTGAACATCCATGTTTGAAACATTATTTAGGAAAGTATTCAGACAAATTCCATAACATCTTAGCAAAAATGGTAAGCTTAAAATTAGACGATATTAACCTTAAAAGATAGACTAAAACGTTTCCCAAGAAGATAGGCTAACTACGACACAACATTAAGCCAAAAGGCAAGACTAGTTCTTTCAAATTTGGTGCGAGGAAGATAGGCTTAGAATCGGGTGATATTTAGCAAGAACGAACGACTGACTCAAAAGAATCTTAGCAAAGAAGATAGTCTCAGAATGAGAGGATATGTAGCAATTAAGTAAATCTGATTCTTTGCATTTTTTGCGAAGAGAATAGGTTAAGAATGCGATGAGGTGTATATAAATGGTAAAACTGCGTCCTTGCGTGTTAGGCGAAGAAGATAGCTATGAAATGAGACTATACTGATCGTTAAATCAAGACTTAATCCATAAAATGTTGACAATAAAGATAAGCTTAGAATTAGAAGATATTTAGCCAAATAGTACGACTAGTAGAATAAAAATTCAAGAAGAAAGATACGATGAAAATGGGGCGAAATGTAGCTGAAAACAAGGAATAATTCAATAGGAAGGTTTTGAATCAGGCGATATGAACCAAGAAGTGAAACTGATTGCAGGTTAGATTATGATGAAATTTACTTTGCAAGTTAGACTAACCGTTTTCTTTTACGCCAAAGAAGTTCTTTCTAAAATGAAACTATATTCGGCAAAATCGTAAGACTAACCCCTTGCATTCTGGGAAGAGAGAAAAGGCACAGAATAAGACGCTATTTGACAACATTAAAACGAATACTTTTTCATTCTCGCCAAGAAGACAGTCTTAGAATAGAAGATATCTACGTAAAAACTAATACTGATTCCAGAAACATTTGGCAAGGAATTAACGCTTAGATTCAGACTATATAAAGCAAGAAAGTATGATTATTTGTCTATATTTTAAGAAAAGACGTTAGAATTAGAATACAAGGATAGCTTGCAAAAATGAAAGACAAACCCCTCAAAGTTTTGGCATAGAAATAGACTTAGAGTGCAAAGATTTTTAACTAAAAAGAAAGAATATTTCCAAACAATTTCAACAAAAAGGGAAGGCTTAGAACAAAAAGACATGCAGCTTAAAAAGAAGAGAAAATCGATTCAATATTGTCAACAAAGATAAGGTGCGAATAAGCCAGTATGTAGCTTTGATTGTGATGAAATTTACTATAAAAAATTAAACCAACCCCTTATATTCTAGGCAAAGAAGAATATAGTTATAGAATATAGATTCAGATTATATTTAGCCAAAAAGTGAGATAAGAGCATTCTTGACAAGGAGGAAAGGTCCTGCTTGAAACATCATTTAGGAAAGTATTCAGAAAGATTCTATAAAATTTAGCAAAGAAGATAGGCTTAGAATTAGACGACATTAAGCTTGAAGGAAAGACTAAGACTTTTCCCAAGATGATAGGAGTACTACGAGACAATATTAAGCCAAAATGTAACACTAGTTCTATCCAATTTTGTGCGAGGAAGATAGACTTAGAATTAGGTGATATTTCGCAAGAACGAACGACTCATTCCATAGCATCTTAGCGATGAGATTTATACAAATAGACCAGAAAAGACGTTAGAATTAGAATGCGATGAGATTTATACAAATAGTAATACTCAGTCCTTGCTTTTTAGGCGAAGAAGTTAGTTATGGAATGAGACAATACTGAACTAAAAATTACGATTTAATCTATAAATTTTGGCAAAAAAGATAAGCTTAGAATGAAATGATAATTAGCCAAATAGTACGAATAATTGGATAAAATTTCAACAAGAATAATAGGATGAGAACGAGACGAAAAACAGCTAAAAACAAGTTTCGAATTAGGCGATATGAGCAAAAAATTGAAACTGATGCCAGCTTAGATTATGATGAAATTTACCTTGAAAGGAAGTCTAATCCTTTTTTTTAAGACAAAGCAGTTGTTTCTGAAAAGAGACCATATTCTGCCATAAATAAAGACTAATCTCTTGCATTCTTGGAAAACAGAAAAAGTTTAGAATGAGACGATATTTCACCTAGATTAAGACAGATCCCACACAATTCTAGCCAAGAAGATAGCCTTAAAGTGAGAAAATATGTACGTTAAAACTAACACTGATTCCAGAAACATTTGGCAAAGAATTTACGCTTAGATTTGGACAAAATAAAGCAAAAAAGTATGATTAATTGTCTATAATTTCAGAAAAGACGTTAGAATTAGAATGCTGTATAAACAGTGATTAGATAATTTTTTTAACTTATAATGAGTACTTATTACAAAAACAATACAGGAAAAAATATCATAAAAATATTTCTCATTTTGAGTGAACATTTCAAAATAGTAAAAATTTTTATCATTAAAATGAAAAATGAGAATCAGGAAAATTTTTGGGGAGGGGCGTTCAATCAAATAAGCTCTATTCCTAACTCCTGATATACGGTGACTTCTAAACTGATACAAAGAATCAAAAATAAATTTCATTTGAGTGAACATTTGAGAGTTATTGCATCTTCAGCATAGGACTGAATTATAGAATCATGCACTTTTAAAGGGCGTTCAATCAAAATAAGTTATATTCTTAACTTTTGATATACAATGAGTAGATAATTTTTAAACTTATACTCAATGATTATTACAAATACAACAAGCGTAAAAATATTCAAAAATATTTCTCATTTTGAGTGATATTTCCCATATTTCCCATAAGATTAAATATCAGGGTTATATCATTTTGGGGGAGGGGCGTTGAATCAAAATAAGCTTTATTCCTAACTCTTAATATAGGTTGATTAGATAAATTCCTAACATATATAAAGATTCAAAAATATATTTCATTTTGAGTAAACATTTGAAAATTTTTGCATTTTCATCATAAGTCTGAAATATAAGAATCATGTAATTTTTATTTCGAGTAAACATTTGAGAGTTATTGCATCTTCACTATAGGATTGAAAGATGAGGATCATTTAATTTTGAGGGGCGTTCAATCAAAATAAGTTACATATTATTAACTTTTGAAATACAGTAATTAGATAACTTGTAAACTTGAACAAAATGATTCTTACAAATACAACAAGGTTAAATATTTCAAAAATATATTTCATTTTGAGTGAACATTTTATAATTATTGCATCTTCATCATAAGATTGAAATATAAGGATCGTCTCATTTTCGGGGGTACTTAACAATACTGAGCTATATTTTCGACCTTTTCATATACGGTGATTAGATAACTTTTAAACATATACTGAATGATTATTACACATAAGACAAACGTAAGAATATCCAAAAATATTTCTCGCTATGAGTGAACATTTGAAAATTCTAACATTTTCATCATAGGTCTGAAATATGAGGATTATGATATTTTGGGGGAGGGGCGTTGAATCAAAATAAGCTTTATTCCTAACTCTTGATATAGGGTGAATAGATAACTTCCTAACCTATACAAATATTCAAAAATACTTTTCATTTTGAGTGAACATTTGAAAATTCTTCCGTTTTCCTCATAAGATTGAAAAATTAGGATGATGTAATTTGGGGGCGTTCAATCAAAAGAGTCTATATTCTTAAATTTTGATATGCAGTGATTAGATAACTTTTAAACTTTTAAACTTATACTTAATGATTATTACAAATACAACAAGCGTAATAATATCCAAAAATATTTTTCATTTTGAGTGAGCGTTTGAAAATTATTGCATCCTCACCATAAGATTGAAATATCAGGACTATATCATTTGGGGGAGAAGCGTTGAATCAAAAAAAGCTATATTCCTCACTCTTGTTATACGGTGACTTCTAAACTTATATAAAGATTCAAAAACATATTTCATTTTGAATGAACATTTGAAAATTATTGCATATTAATCATAAGACTGAAATATGAGTATAGTGTTTTGCTATTTATATAATTTATCAGAATACCTTAGGTCATGCTTAATCGAGAGTCTATAGCGTGAATATCAAATGAAACCTTAACATGCATCTCAAACTAACAACCAATCCTACGCAATATGTATAATCATAATCACGTGGTGAGGAGGTTAATAAAATGTCACTGATGTCAGGACATCATATCTCTCCCTCACTTTGAATAAAATGTTTGTAAAATATGAATCATTTTAGTATACGTAATTAAACGTTTTGAACGAACTTGAACGGGAATATAAAGAAAGTTATAGTTACGAATAATAACTGTTTTGTCCGTATCTTTCAACTGGTTGTCTCTTCCTAACAGGATAGCGAGCATTGTTCTCTCCTTTGGCTGCTAAAAGATTACCAATATCCTGATCAAAATAGTCAGTCCCAGTTACAATATCCACGTCATCATCAATTTTTCCAGCAATCTTCTTGAAAAAAGAGATATTTCGCGTAATATTATGTCCATTGCTCAAGACTGTGACTCGACTTCCTCTTTGCTCAACTACCTTGTATGGTTTTGAATTATATCGTGTTGACAGTT
This sequence comes from Catostylus mosaicus, assembly GCA_964019065.1. Taxonomy (NCBI): domain Eukaryota; kingdom Metazoa; phylum Cnidaria; class Scyphozoa; order Rhizostomeae; family Catostylidae; genus Catostylus; species Catostylus mosaicus. Next base: position 9,626,163 of record OZ025186.1, read on the forward strand.
TGTTCTCTTTTGTTTGACGAACCAGAACGATATCCCCAACAACGATTTCTGAAGATGTTGCACGAGATTTCTCATCTGCATGAGTTTTCATTTTGGCTTCAGCGATCGAATCTTTTTCTTTCAAGTGTTGATAAATGTTACTGTTGTTTTCTCTGACCAGATGTGGCAGTTTGGTTCGAATATTGCGATTTGTTACTGGCGAGTGTCCTGTAGTAGAGTTAGGAGTTGCCCTATTATTCAAGAGAAACTTGAAAATTGCACGTTTTTTAATCTTTTCCTTCAATGTTTGCGGTGCGAAAAGCCTTTTCAAGTGGCTGCATGAACCGTTCCACTTCCGCATTTCCTTGGGGCCACAGCGGTGAACTAGGCCTGTGTTTTGCTCCCAACTCTTTCATAAACTGATAAAATTCCTGTCCAGGAAAGGGAGGTCCATTGTCGCTCTTAACGAATTGTGGCAATCCATGCGTGGCAAAAATTCGTTTCAACTTTGGTAATGTAACTTTCAATGAGGTTGAGCTCACGATTTCTACTTCTGGGAATCGACTATAGGCATCGATTACAACGAGGAGGTATTCTTCCCCCAGGAAATGGTCCGCAGAAGTCAATGTTTACAGTGTGCCAAACTTCAGGAGGCAAATCTGTCATTTCTAAAGGTTCTGGTCTTCTCTTTGAACTTGTTGCTTGACACGGAATGCATGTTTCGATACTTTGTTGAACAAGATTGTCAATGCCAGGAAACCATACCTTTTCCCAGTAGCGAAGTTGAAGGGCATGCTGGTCAGGCTGAGCCTGACTCTAAGCTTCCAAAGATAAGATTTTTCAAAATCACGGAAATTAATTTTTCTTCTTAGAAATGATACAGTGAAATTTCTTTTATTGTTGAAAATACCTTTTACGAATTTCTGTGCAGCCTCTTTTCAATCAGTTTTCCCTTTCCAACCCATTAGTACAGTCTCCCTTTTCCCCTCCAAATGTATTCTGAAGCTCCGGTGCATGGTCATGCTAATCGAAATTATGTTCAGTCAGTCTGGAAAATAGAATTTACAGTGTAGCCTGGTACCCAGTCAGTCTCGACAATAGAAAAGAACAATTCAGGTCAGTCTGAAATTTTTGAGACTGACTACGTCGTAATCATCATCATAACTCATTAAGCATGGAGTGATATCATTGGCTGATTTCTTCGTAACCTGGTGCCTATTGCAAAAATCTGACTGCCAAGTCAGGCTCGTCCCTGAAAGACTGTCCAGGACTTTACCACTGCCTCATCGATCGCATATCACTGCAACTGACTGGCGTGTGTTAGGCCTTGCCGATTTCCAAGCTCAAGAACAAATATCATGGTATTGATTTTTGCTCGAGTGTTCTAATTGATTGTGACACGGTGCATCACCATTTAAGAAAGCCTTTTGGAGGAAGAAATGTCGCCGAAAAACAGTAGGCCATTGTGTTGCAGTTGTGACCTAGGCCTATGCCATAACTCGAAATATAGACGAAGGAACACGTTTTCCAGGACAGCTGGATCTCTAAAAAGGATTGGTTATGTGGAAGTGCAACGATTAAGAGTCTTTTTGCTGGCCAGTTTTGCTTTTCAATTCCCTGTTTATGCAATTGATATGTTTTGGAGCTGAGAGAGAACTTTCCTGTTTCTGTTTGTGCTTTATTATCATACATGTGCTCCTGATTTTAAAAAACATTCCAAGAGAATTTCCAAATTATGCATCTGATATTTGTTTGGTGCTGAAAGAGAAATTTCCTGTTGTGCATTGTTATCATATATACATGTGTCCCTGATTAAAAGGAAAATTTAAAGAAAACTCCCAGTTTATGTTTCTGATATTCTTGGTGCTGAGAGAGAACTTTCCTGTTTATGCATAATTATCACATATGTCTATCTGATTAAAATAAACATTCCAAGAGAACTCCCAGTTTATGGTTCTGATATATTTTGTGCTGAGAGGGAACTTTGCTGCTTATGCATTATTATCATACATCTGTATCTGATTAAAAAGAACAGTCCATGAGAACTCCCTAATTATCCATGTGATTTTTTTGTTGAGAAAAGAGAATTTTGTAAAAAGCTATTTAATTGAGCATAACTTTAGAACTGCACAAAAAGGAGAGATTATTGTTTTCTTTACTAAGAGTATGATTTTGCACTCCTCAGCGTATAATAAGTAAGATAATGTTTTTTGAGTTATTTTGGGTTGTTATGGACTTGTTTTTGGTAGTACTGGCTCTTTTGGGTCATTTTAGACCCATATTGCTGATTCCATAGTTTAGTAAATCGGATTCAAGAACATAGTAGGATTCAAAAATTGAAAATAACAAGGCTCAGCAAATGGTGCATATTAAGATATGTATGTATTTCAAAGATTGCCTTTTACAGTAACCACCTATTAAGCTGACTACCAAACCGTATATAATCAAAGGCATAAAGAAGCAATTCTTTTTTTAAATGAGCGTTTTCAACGTGCTTTGTAAAGTGGTCTTAGAAAAAGTGCTGCATCTCGACCCCCATTTCGCCGCCATTGAAGTATTTCTTCAAACACTAATAGCATGACCACTCAGTTTGGTCAAGCTTCGCCACTGCCTTTTCCCTCAACAATCACTTAGTTTTTACGACGCCCTGATGGCCTTCATGTGCGATTTCGAGAGTTTTTGTCGTAAACTCGTTGGCAAGACAATGCGTGAACCTCGTAAAATTATTCCAGTGTCTTCAGCAATGGAAAGTTCATCTCTGATTTTACTGAATGTTTTTATTTCAACCTTCGAAATTTCTGGGTCAAGATCGGGCGCATTAATGAAGTTCCATTGATTTGTTTGGATCAAATGTGTAAGATGTTGCAGAGTTTTATCGGATTGCGTTGAGTCTTGGATTTCCGACTGTGTCATTGCTTTTGGCACGGCATGACTGACAAAAAAGTTTAAATACTTCGCTGAAATGGCCGCAAATTCATCGGTATGCACTTTTGTAGAGATAGGATGATGGCGAGATAAAAAATCGGACGGATTGTCTAGGCCTTTGATGTACTGTATGTCAAAATCATAATCTTGCAGCCGGAGATTCCATCTTTCGATTCGTGCCGAAGGTCTGGACATAGGGTTATTAAGGATCATCTCAACTGGCTTACAATCGGTTATAAGTGTAAAATGTGCGTCATAGAGATACAAATTCAATCGCTCAATAGCCCAAACAATCGCTAGTGCCTCTCGTTCAGTTTGAGAATATTTCTTTTCTACGTCTGAGAGTGAACGACTGATGTAGGCGATAATCTTTATGTCATCTTGATCTGCAGATTTCTGAGATAAAATAGCGGACAGTCCGGTTGGTGATGCATCCGTCAGGAGCTCGGTGACTTAGCCTACGCGTAAACCTTACTCCAGAGTTAGGTCTGCGGGTAAGAGTCTGCGAGCAGGCTAGCCATGACTGTGCTGCTTTCGAGTGCAGATTTGACAGCTTGAAAGGAATTGGCATGCTGCGATGTCCAGCGGAAAGTTGCGTGTCTCAAATACTAGAACAATTGAAACAGGACTGTCGGATTTTCATGTAATGGTTACAACATCCTTAAAGGGGAGTTTCCATAAAAAGAAACCCAAGATATTCACATACAGAGACTATAAAAAATTTGATAATCAAATCTTTAATTTTAAAGTTAGAGATGCGATCGGCTCAGTTCCTAACATACAAACAGATTTCAGTTTATTTAATTCCACTGTTAAAGACATATTGACTAAGCAAGCTCCACTTAAGCAGAAATACCTTAGAGCTAACGATGCACCGTTTATGTCAAAAAATCTCAGGAAAGCTATCATGAAGCGCTCAAGGCTCAAAAACAGGTTTAATAAAAACAGGACAGACGAAAATTGGCTTGCCTATAAGACACAAAGAAACTTGTGTGTTAAGATTCTACGTGAAAACAAAAAGTCTTTCTATGCAAAAATTGATACAAAAGCCGTATGTGACAATAAACGATTCTGGAAAGTTGTCAAACCCCTGTTTTCAAATAAAGTTCAAACTAATTCGTGCATTACGTTATTAGAAAATAACATCGTGAATTCAGATGAAAAGGAAGTTGCAGAAATTTTGAATGACTATTTTATTAATATAACTCAGACTTTAGGCACATTGCAAGAGAACAAAGGCAATCCAGTAAAATATCAAAAGCAATCTTCTTGCGAAGGAATAATTAAACACTTTCAATTACACCCTAGTATTCTTAAGATAAAGGCATCTGTACCATGTACACATATGTTCTCATTTAAAAGGGTAACTGTTGCGGAAATGAAATTACAGCTACAGCACCTGAACATCAAAAAAAGTTCTCCGCAGGAAGAAATACCCACAAAACTATTGAAATTGAATACAGATCTGTTTTGCTTTCCATTGACAAGGTTATTTAATTTATACGTTGATGCAAATAAATTTCCTGATGATTTGCAACTAGCTGATGTTACTGCTTTGTACAAAAAGGATGATAGGATGAACAAGACCAACTATAGGCCTATAAGTCTTCTGCCTACAATATCAAAGATATTGAGCGACTTATACATATACAACTTTATGATTTCATAGCACTCATACTTTCAGCCCTCTTAGGGGGGTTTCGGAAAAATTACAATACGCAACATGTCTTACTAAATTTTCTGCAGGACTGTAAAAATATTATTGATAAAAAAGGGTTTGAAGGGGCAGTCTTCATGGATCTATCAAAAGCTTTTGACAGTATGAATCATGGCCTTCTAATTGCAAAATTACACGCTTATGGACTTAGCATTGAAGCCCTAGAGCTCATTCAGAATTACCTTTCAAACAGGAAACAAAGGGTAAAATTAAACAGTACATTTAGTGCATGGAAGGAAATAAAAGTTGGTGTTCCACAAGGATCAGTACTAGGTCCTTTACTGTTTAATGTTTTTATAAACGATATTTTTCTCTTTGTAAATAAAACAAAAATTTGTAATTATGCCGATGACACCACTATCTATGCATGCCACACAGATCTCAATACTATCATTAAAAATTTAGAAGCAGATGGTTCTATTTTAGCCAATTGGTTCTCGAGCAACTTTATGAAAGTAAATGATGACAAATGTCATCTGATGATTTTTGGCAACACAAAAAATGTCACAACGATTAAAATTGGAAATGCAGAGATAAAGGAGAGTTACAGTGAAAAGTTGCTTGGCATCACCTTTGACAAAAAGCTAAGTTTTAAAAAGCATATTGAAGATCTATGTAAAAAAGCCAACCAGAAGCTCTACGCACTTGCTCGAGTATCTTATCTCTTGGACCCAGCTAAAAAAGAGACTCTGATGAATGCTTTTATTAAGTCACAATATAATTATTGCCCCCTAGTGTGGATGTTCCATGACAGAGGTAGCAATTCTAAAATAAATCGAACTCAGGAAAGAGCCTTAAAACTGGTATGCAGAGATAGTGGAAGAAAATTAGAACTAGAAAGAGGAAAAACATTAAGTAATCACCAGCGCAACCTGCGATTGCTAATGATTGAAGTTTATAAAGCAAAACACAACATCAGTCCTGAGTTCATGAAGGATGTTTTTTTGGAAAACCATAACAATTACAACCTTCGAAGTGATAATCATTTGCGGTTGCCAAAAATTGTGACCACCAAGTATGGTACCGAAAATGTCATGTACAGGGGCAATATTCTATTGTCCTCTCTACTGAAAGAAATAAAAAATTCTAGTACTCTATCTGAGTTCAAGAGACGTTTGGAATCAAATTGGGATGAAAATATTTGCAACTGCAGGTTGTGCAAAGTTTTTATATTAGGAGTAGGGTTTTTGTAAATCATTTTAATTAGGTCTTACCTATTTAATTTTTTCGTATTTTCATTGTAGTAAAGTTGGCCTTAATTAGCATTAATATGCTACGTTCTTTCTTTTTCTGTTTTTAATTTAAAAAAAAACAACTGTAAAGAATTATATACATTTCATTACATACATTACATACATTACATTACATACATTGTTAAATCTCTCAACGGCTGTGTCAGGTCACTAAAATTACGAATGAACTTTGAACAGTAGGTTGCTAAGCCAAGAAACTTCTGACATCCTTTGCTGTAGTAGGCGAAGGAGCGATGTGGATCGCTTCGACTTTAACCGGATCTGGTGATATTCCTTCATTTATTAAACTCGCATTTGTCTTTGTGAGAGTTGGTCCTCGTTCTGAAAAACGTTGAAAAACTGCTTTAAGGGTGTTGTCGTCTTCAGCTTGCGTTTTCCCGTAAAGAATTACGTCATCGCTCATGTTGATAACATTTGAGATGTCGCGGATCTTGTCATGAATGACTTGTTGAAATATTTCACTCGCTGAGTTCGTGCCAAAATTAAGCTTCCTATTACGTCTTAAACCTTTGTGCGTAGCAAATGTTGTAATGTAGCGGTTTTCTTCAGCTAGTGTTAGTTGATGATAGCTAGCATGCGCATATCAACACAGAGGCGTACGTCACCGTCCTTCTTAGGGATGACAACTAGAGGCGAAGCGAATGGCGTTGGACCTTGAACTTTATCAATGATTCCTTGCTGTTCCAATTTTTCAAGTGCGTCAGAAACTTTCTTGCGCATATGAAATGGAATACGTCGACCTGGTTGAGCAACAGGGGGCACACTTGGGTCGATATGCAATTTGACCTCAAAGTCCTTGAGTTCTCTGATCCCTGCAAATATGTGCGCGAACTCGTTAATCAAGTTTTCATGTTTTGATTTCGGTTGCTCTTCCACTCTGTGAACCTTAACTTGAATAAGACCTAAGGTAGTAGCTGACTGATAGCTGAGTAAACAACCGTGATTTCCGGGTATAACATGAACTTCGGAAACGGTGATTTTGAGGCTGGATTGTAGAGTAGCTTCAAATTTCCCCAAGATCGGCAATTGTGTGGGAGAGCAGTATGCAAAATCTTGAATTTTAGAACGATGGAAGGGTAGTGTCTTAACTTTTTGCATCCTGCTGTAGGTGGATTCATCTATTATGTCGATTGATGTTAAACACAATACAGTTTCGCTCAAATCAGTTTGACACAATTCAGTTTGGCACAATTCCGTTTGACGCATTTCACTTTGACACAATTAAATTTGGTTTGACACAATTCAGTTTGACGCAATTTAAGTTTGGTTTGACACATTTCAGTTTGGCACAATTCAGTTTGACACCATTCGGTTTGACACAATTCAGTTTGACACAATTAAGTTTGGTTTGACACAATTCAGTTTGACACAATTTAATTGACGCAATTCAGTTTGACACACTTCAAAAGACACAATTCAGTTTGACACAATTCAGTTTGACACAATTCAATTAACACATTTAGTTTGACACAATTCAATTGACACAATTCAGTTTGAAACAATTCAAATGACAGAATTCAGTTTCACCCACCTCAGTAGGGATTAACACAATTCAATTTGACGTACTTCAGTTTGACAGAATTCAATTCACATATTTCAGTTTGACGCAAATCAGTTTGGCTCAATTCAGTTAAACACAATACAGTTTCGCTCAATTCAGTTTTACACAATTCAGTTTGACGCAAATAAGTTTGGTTTGACACAATTCAGTTTGACACATTTCAGTTTGACACAATTCAGTTTGAAGCAAATCAGTTTGGCTCAATTCAGTTAAACAAATACACTTTCGCTCAATTCAGTTTGACACAATTCAGTTTGGCACAATTCAATTTGCCACATCTCAGTTTGACACAATTAAGTTTGGTTTGACACAATTCAGTTTGACCGAATTTAGTTTGGTTTGACACATTTCAGTTTAGCACAATTCAGTTTGACACAAATCAGTTTGGCTCAATTCAGTTAAACACAGTACAGTTTCGCTCAATTCAGTTTGACACAATTCAGTTTGACGCAATTAAGTTTGGTTTTACACAATTCAGTTGAGACAATTCAGTTTGACACAATTCAGTTTGGTTTAACACAATTCAGTTTGACAGAATTCAATTGACACATTTAGTTTGACACAATTCAAATGAAAAAATTCAGTTTAAAACAATTCAGTTTGTCACACTTCATTTTGGCGCAATTTAGTTTGGTTTGACACAATTCAGTTTGAAACAATTCAGTTTGGCACAAGTCAGTTTGACACAAAGGAGTTTGGCTCAATTCAGTTAAACACAATACAGTTTCGCTCAATCCAGTTTGACACAATTCAGTTTGGCACAATTCAGTTTGGAACAATTCAGTTTGGCGTAAATCAGTTTGGCTCAATTCAGTTAAACACAATACAGTTTCGCTCAATTCGGTTTGACACAATTCAGTTTGGCATAATTCAGTTTGTCACACTTCAATTTGGCGCAATTTAGTTTGGTTTGACACAATTCAGTTTGAAACAATTCAGTTTGGCACAATTCAGTTAAACACAATACAGTTTCACGTACATCAGTTTGACACAATTCAGTTTGGCACAATTCAGTTTGACGCATTTCACTTTGACACAATTAAATTTGGTTTGACACAATTCAGTTGGACACAATTCAGCTTGATACATTTCAGTTTGGCACATTTAACTTTGACACAATTCGGTTTGATACAATTCAGTTTGGCGCAATTTAGTTTGGTTTGACACAATTCAGTTTGAAACAATTCAGTTTGGCACAATTCAGTTTTGAGCAAATCACTTTGGCTCAATTCAGTTAAACACAATACAGTTTCGCTCAATTCAGTTTGACACAATTCAGTTTGGCACAATTCAGTTTGAAACAATTCAGTTTGCCACAATTCAGTTTGAAGCAAATCAGTTTGGCTCATTCAGTTAAACACAATACACTTTCGCTCAATTCAGTTTGACACAATTCAGTTTGGCACAATTCAATTTGCCGCATTTCAGTTTGACACAATAAAGTTTGGTTTGACACATTTCAGTTTAGCACAATTCAGTTTGACACAATTCGGTTTGACTCAATTCAGTTTGACGCATTTCACTTTGACACAATTAAATTTGGTTTGACACAATTAAGTTGGACACAATTCAGCTTGATACATTTAAGTTTTGCACATTTCACTTTGACACAATTCGGTTTGATACAATTCAGTTTGGCGCAATTTAGTTTTGTTTGACGCAATTCAGTTTGAAACAATTCAGTTTGACACAATTCAGTTTGACGCATTTCACTTTGACACAATTAAATTTGGTTTGAAACAATTCAGTTTGACGCAATTTAAGTTTGGTTTGACACATTTCAGTTTGGCACAATTCAGTTTGACACCATTCGGTTTGACACAATTCAGTTTGACACAATTCAGTTTGGCACAATTCAGTTTGTCACTCTTCAATTTTGTGCAATTTAGTTTGGTTTGACACAATTCATTTTGAAACAATTCAGTTTGGCACAATTCAGTTAAACACAATACAGTTTCACTCACATCAGTTTGACACAATTCAGTTTGGCACAATTCAGTTTGACGCATTTCACTTTGACACAATTAAATTTGGTTTGACACAATTCAGTTGGACACAATTCAGCTTGATACATTTCAGTTTGGCACATTTAACTTTGACACAATTCGGTTTGATACAATTCAGTTTGGCACAATTTAGTTTGGTTTGACACAATTCAGTTTGAAACAATTCAGTTTGGCACAATTCAGTTTTACGCAAATCACTTTGGCTCAATTCAGTTAAACACAATACAATTTCGCTCAATTCAATTTGACACAATTCAGTTTGGCACAATTCAGTTTGAAACAATACAGTTTGCAACAATTCAGTTTGAAGCAAATCAGTTTGGCTCATTCAGTTAAACACAATACACTTTCGCTCAATTCAGTTTGACACAATTCAGTTTTGCACAATTCAATTTGCCGCATTTCAGTTTGACACAATTAAGATTGGTTTGACACAATTCAGTTTGACGGAATTTAGTTTGGTTTGACACATTTCAGTTTAGCACAATTCAGTTTGACACAATTCGGTTTGACTCAATTCAGTTTGACGCATTTCACTTTGACACAATTAAATTTGGTTTGACACAATTAAGTTGGACACAATTCAGCTTGATACATTTAAGTTTGGCACATTTCACATTGACACAATTCGGTTTGATACAATTCAGTTTGGCGCAATTTAGTTTGGTTTGACGCAATTCAGTTTGAAACAATTCAGTTTGACACAATTCAGTTTGACGCATTTCACTTTGACACAATTAAATTTGCTTTGACACAATTCAGTTTGACGCAATTTAAGTTTGTTTTGACACATTTCAGTTTGGCACAATTCAGTTTGACACCATTCGGTTTGACACAATTCAGTTTGACACAATTAATTTTGGTTTGACACAATTTAGTTTGACACAATTCAGTTTGTCACACTTCAATTTGGCGCAATTTAGTTTGGTTTGACACCATTCAGTTTGAAACAATTCAGTTTGGCTCAATTCAGTTAAACACAATACAGTTTCATTCAAATCACTTTGACACAATTCAGTTGGGCACAATTCAGTTTGACGCATTTCACTTTGACACAATTAAATTTGGTTTGAAACAATTCAGTTGGACACATTTCAGCTTGATGCATTTCAGTTTGGCACATTTAACTTTGACACAATTCGGTTTGATCCAATTCAGTTTGGTTTAACACAATTCAGTTTGACAGAATTCAATTGACACATTCAGATTGACACAATTCAAATGACAAAATTCAGTTTGAAACTATTCAGTTTGTCACACTTCAGTTTGGCGCAATTTAGTTTGGTTTGACACAATTCAGTTTGAAACAATTCAGTTTGGCACAAGTCAGTTTGACGCAAAGGAGTTTGGCTCAATTCAGTTAAACACAATACAGTTTCGCTCAATTCAGTGTGACACAATTCAAATTGGCACAATTCAGTTTGGCACATTTCAGTTTGGCACAATTCAGTTTGACGCAAATCAGTTTGGCTCAATTCAGTTAAACACAATACAGTTTCGCTCAATCCAGTTTGACACAATTCAGCTTAGCACAATTCAGTTTGAAACAATTCAGTTTGGCGTAAATCAGTTTGGCTCAATTCAGTTAAACACAATACAGTTTCGCTCAATTCAGTTTGACACAATTCAGTTTGGCACAATTCAGTTTGAAACAATTCAGTTTGGCACAATTCAGTTTGATGCAAATCAGTTTGGCTCAATTCAGTTAAACACAATACAGTTTCGCTCAATCCAGTTTGACACAATTCAGTTTGGCACAATTCAGTTTGAAACAATTCAGTTTGGCGTAAATCAGTTTGGCTCAATTCAGTTAAACACAATACAGTTTCGCTCAATTCAGTTTGACACAATTCAGTTTGGCACAATTCAATTTGCCGCATTTCAGTTTGACACAATTAAGTTCGGTTTGACACAATTCAGTTTGACGGAATTTAGTTTGGTTTGACACATTTCAGTTTAGCACAATTCAGTTTGACACAAATCAGTTTGGGTCAATTCAGTTAAACACAATACAGTTTCGCTCAATTCAGTTTGACACAATTCAGTTTGACACAATTCAGTTTGACACAATTCAGTTTGGTTTAACACCATTCAGTTTGACAGAATTCAATTGACACATTCAGATTGACACAATTCAAATGACAAAATTCAGTTTGAAACTATTCAGTTTGTCACACTTCAGTTTTGCGCAATTTAGTTTGGTTTGACACAATTCAGTTTGAAACAATTCAGTTTGGCACAAGTCAGTTTGACGAAAAGGAGTTTGGCTCAATTCAGTTAAACAAAATACAGTTTTGCTCAATTCAGTGTGACACAATTCAAATTGGCACAATTCAGTTTGGCACATTTCAGTTTGGCACAATTCAGTTTGACGCAAATCAGTTTGGCTCATTTCAGTTAAACACAATACAGTTTCGCTCAATCCAGTTTGACACAATTCAGTTTGGCACAATTCAGTTTGAAACAATTCAGTTTGGCGTAATTCAGTTTGGCACAATTCAGTTTGAAACAATTCAGTTTACCACACTTCAGTTTGAAGCAAATCAGTTTGGCTCAATTCAGTTAAACACAATACACTTTCGCTCAATTCAGTTTGACACAATTCAGTTTGGCACAATTAAATTTGCCGCATTTCAGTTTGACACAATTAAGTTTGGTTTGACACAATTCAGTTTGACGGAATTTAGTTTGGTTTGAAACATTTCAGTTTAGCACAATTCAGTTTGACACAAATCAGTTTTGCTCAATTCAGTTAAACACAATACAGTTTCGCTCAATTCAGTTTGACACAATTCAGTTTGACACAATTCAGTTTGACACAATTCAGTTTGGCACAATTCAGTTTGGCGTAAATCAGTTTGGCTCAATTCAGTTAAACACAATACAGTTTCGCTCAATTCAGTTTGACACAATTCAGTTTGGCACAATTCAGTTGGTCACACTTCAATTTGGCGCAATTCAGTTTGGTTTGACACAATTCAGTTTGAAACAATTCAGTTTGGCACAATTCAGTTAAACACAATACAGTTTCACTCACATCAGTTTGACACAATTCAGTTTGGCACAATTCAGTCTGACGCATTTCACTTTGACACAATTAAATTTGGTTTGACACAATTCAGTTGGACACAATTCAGCTTGATACATTTCAGTTTGGCACATTTAACTTTGACACAATTCGGTTTGATACAATTCAGTTTGGCGCAATTTAGTTTGGTTTGACACAATTCAGTTTGAAACAATTCAGTTTGGCACAATTCAGTTTTACGCAAATCACTTTGGCTCAATTCAGTTAAACACAATACAGTTTCGCTCAATTCAGTTTGACACAATTCAGTTTGGCACAATTCAGTTTGAAACAATTCAGTTTGCCACAAGTCAGTTTGAAGCAAATCAGTTTGGCTCAATTCAGTTAAACACAATACACTTTCGCTCAATTCAGTTTGACACAATTCAGTTTGGCACAATTCAATTTGCCGCATTTCAGTTTGACACAATTAAGTTTGGTTTGACACAATTCAGTTTGGCACACTTCAGTTTGACGCAAAAGAGTTTGGCTCAATTCAGTTAAACACAATACAGTTTCGCTCAATCCAGTTTGACACCATTCAGTTTGGCAGAAATTCAGTTTGAAACAAGTCAGTTTGGCGTAAATCAGTTTGGCTCAATTCAGTTAAACACAATACAGTTTCGCTCAATTCAGTTTGACACAATTCAGTTTGGCACAATTCAGTTTTTTCACACTTCATTTTGGCGCAATTTAGTTTGGTTTGACACAATTTAGTTTGAAACAATTAAGTTTGGTTTGACACAATTCAGTTTGACGGAACTTAGTTTGGTTTGAAACATTTCAGTTTAGCACAATTCAGTTTGACACAATTCGGTTTGACTCAATTCAGTTTGACGCATTTCACTTTGACACAATTAAAGTTGGTTTGACACAATTAAGTTGGAATCAATTCAGCTTGATACATTTCAGTTTGGCACAATTCACTTTGACACAATTCGGTTTGATACAATTCAGTTTGGCGCAATTTAGTTTGGTTTGACGCAATTCAGTTTGGCACAATTCAGTTTCACACCATTCGGTTTGACACAATTCAGTTTGACACAATTAATTTTGGTTTGACACAATTCAGTTTGTCACAATTTAATTGACGCAATTCCGTTTGACACACTTCAAAAGACACAATTCAGTTTAACACAAGTCAGTTTGACAGAATTCAATGATCAAATTTAGTTTGACACAATTCAATTGACACAATTCAGTTTGACACAATTCAATTGACAGAATTCAGTTTCAAGCACCTCAGTTTGGATTAACACAATTCAATTTGACGCACTTCAGCTTGACAGAATTCAATTCACACATTTAAGTTTGACGCAAATCAGTTTGGCTCAATTCAGTTAAACACGATACAGTTTCGCTCAATTCAGTTTGACACAATTCAGTTTGACAGAATTCAGTTTGACGCAATTAAGTTTGGTTTGACACAATTCAGTTTGACTCAATTCAGTTTGATTGGAAACAATTCAGTTTGACAGAATTCAATTGACACATTTAGTTTGACACAATTCAAATGACAAAATTCAGTTTGAAACAATTCAGTTTTTCACACTTCAGTTTGGCGCAATTTAGTTTGGTTTGACACAATTCAGTTTGAAACAATTCAGTTTGGCACAATTTAGCTTGACGCAAAAGACTTTGGCTCAATTCAGTTAAACACAATACAGTTTCGCCCAATCCAGTTTGACACAATTCAGTTTGGCACAATTCAGTTTGGAACAATTCAGTTTGGCGTAAATCAGTTTGGCTCAATTCATTTAAACACAATACAGTTTCGCTCAATTCAGTTTGACACAATTCAGTTTGGCATAATTCAGTTTGTCACACTTCAATTTGGCGCAATTTAGTTTGGTTTGACACAATTCAGTTTGAAACAATTCAGTTTGGCACAATTCAGTTAAACACAATACAGTTTCACTCACATCAGTTTGACACAATTCAGTTTGACACAATTCAGTTGGACACAATTCAGCTTGATACATTTCAGTTTGGCACATTTAACTTTGACACAATTCGGTTTGATACAATTCAGTTTGGCGCAATTTAGTTTGGTTTGACACAATTTAGTTTGAAACAATTCAGTTTGGCACAATTCAGTTTTGAGCAAATCACTTTGGCTCAATTCAGTTAAACACAATACACTTTCGCTCAATTCAGTTTGACACAATTCAGTTTGGCACAATTCAGTTTGAAACAATTCAGTTTTGCACAATCCAGTTTGAAGCAAATCATTTTGGCTCATTCAGTTAAACACAATACACTTTCGCTCAATTCAGTTTGACACAATTCAGTTTGGCACAATTCAATTTGCCGCATTTCAGTTTGACACAATAAAGTTTGGTTTGACACAATTCAGTTTGACGGAATTCAGTTTGGTTTGACACATTTCAGTTTAGCACAATTCAGTTTGACACAATTCGGTTTGACTCAATTCAGTTTGACGCATTTCACTTTGACACAATTAAATTTGGTTTGACACAATTAAGTTGGACACAATTCAGCTTGATACATTTCAGTTTGGCACATTTCACTTTGACACAAGTCGGTTTGATACAATTCAGTTTGGCGCAATTTAGTTTGGCTTGACGCAATTCAGTTTGAAACAATTCAGTTTGACGCAATTCAGTTTGACGCATTTCACTTTGACACAATTAAATTTGGTTTGACGCATTTCAGTTTGGCACAATTCAGTTTGACACCATTCGGTTTGACACAATTCAGTTTGACACAATTCAGTGTGGCACAATTCAGTTTGTCACTCTTCAATTTTGTGCAATTTAGTTTGGTTTGACACAATTCAGTTTGAAACAATTCAGTTTGGCACAATTCAGTTAAACACAATACAGTTTCACTCACATCAGTTTGACACAATTCAGTTTGGCACAATTCAGTTTGACGCATTTCACTTTGACCCAATTAAATTTGGTTTGACACAATTCAGTTGGACACAATTCAGTTTGATACATTTCAGTTTGGCACATTTAACTTTGACACAATTCGGTTTGATACAATTCAGTTTGGCACAATTTAGTTTGGTTTGACACAATTCAGTTTGAAACAATTCAGTTTGGCGCAATTTAGTTTGTTTTGACGCAAGTCAGTTTGCAACAATTCAGTTTGAAGCAAATCAGTTTGGCTCATTGAGTAAAACACAATACACTTTCGCTCAATTCAGTTTGACACAATTCAGTTTGGCACAATTCAATTTGCCGCATTTCAGTTTGACACAATTAAGTTTGGTTTGACACAATTCAGTTTGACGGAATTTAGTTTGGTTTGACACATTTCAGTTTAGCACAATTCAGTTTGACACAATTCGGTTTGACTCAATTCAGTTTGACGCATTTCACTTTGACACAATTAAATTTGGTTTGACACAATTAAGTTGGACACAATTCAGCTTGATACATTTAAGTTTTGCACATTTCATATTGACACAATTCGGTTTGATACAATTCAGTTTGGCGCAATTTAGTTTGGTTTGACGCAATTCAGTTTGAAACAATTCAGTTTGACACAATTCAGTTTGACGCATTTCACTTTGACACAATTAAATTTGCTTTGACACAATTCAGTTTGACGCAATTTAAGTTTGGTTTGACACATTTCAGTTTGGCACAATTCAGTTTGACACCATTCGGTTTGACACAATTCAGTTTGATACAATTAAGTTTGGTTTGACACAATTTAGTTTGACACAATTCAGTTTCTCACACTTCAATTTGGCGCAATTTAGTTTGGTTTGACACCATTCAGTTTGAAACAATTCAGTTTGGCTCAATTCAGTTAAACACAATACAGTTTCATTCAAATCACTTTGACACAATTCAGTTGGGCACAATTCAGTTTGACGCATTTCACTTTGACACAATTAAATTTGGTTTGAAACAATTCAGTTGGACACAATTCAGCTTGATACATTTCAGTTTGGCACATTTAACTTTGACACAATTCGGTTTGATACAATTCAGTTTGGTTTAACACAATTCAGTTTGACAGAATTCAATTGACACATTCAGATTGACACAATTCAAATGACACAATGCAGTTTGAAACAATTCAGTTTGGCACAAGTCAGTTTGACGCAAAGGAGTTTGGCTCAATTCAGTTAAACACAATACAGTTTCGCTCAATTCAGTGTGGCACAATTCAAATTGGCACAATTCAGTTTGGCACATTTCAGTTTGGCACAATTCAGTTTGACGCAAATCAGTTTGGCTCAATTCAGTTAAACACAATACAGTTTCGCTCAATCCAGTTTGACACAATTCAGTTTGGCACAATTCAGTTTGAAACAATTCAGTTTGGCGTAAATCAGTTTGGCTCAATTCAGTTAAACACAATACAGTTTCGCTCAATTCAGTTTGACACAATTCAGTTTGGAACAATTCAGTTTGAAACAATTCAAATTGGCACAATTCAGTTTGAAGCAAATCAGTTTGGCTCAATTCAGTTAAACACAATACACTTTCGCTCAATTCAGTTTGACACAATTCAGTTTGGCACAATTAAATTTGCCGCATTTCAGTTTGACACAATTAAGTTTGGTTTGAGACAATTCAGTTTGACGGAATTTAGTTTGGTTTGACACATTTCAGTTTAGCACCATTCAGTTTGACACAAATCAGTTTGGGTCAATTCAGTTAAACACAATACAGTTTCGCTCAATTCAGTTTGACACAATTCAGTTTGACACAATTCAGTTTGACACAATTCAGTTTGGTTTAACACAATTCAGTTTGACAAAATTCAATTGACACATTCAGATTGACACAATTCAAATGACAAAATTCAGTTTGAAACTATTCAGTTTGTCACACTTCAGTTTGGCGCAATTTAGTTTGGTTTGACACAATTCAGTTTGAAACAATTCAGTTTGGCACAAGTCAGTTTGACGCAAAGGAGTTTGGCTCAATTCAGTTAAACACAATACAGTTTTGCTCAATTCAGTGTGACACAATTCAGTTTGGCACAATTCAGTTAAACACAATACAGTTTCACTCAAATCAGTTTGAAACAATTCAGTTTGGCACAATTCAGTTTGGCGTAAATCAGTTTGGCTCAATTCAATTAAGCACATTACAGTTTCGCTCAATTCAGTTTGACACAATTCAGTTAAACACAATACAGTTTCACTCACATCAGTTTGACACAATTCAGTTTGGCACAATTCAGTTTGACGCATTTCACTTTGACACAATTAAATTTGGTTTGACACAATTCAGTTGGACACAATTCAGCTTGATACATTTCAGTTTGGCACATTTAACTTTGACACAATTCGGTTTGATACAATTCAGTTTGGCACAATTTAGTTTGGTTTGACACAATTCAGTTTGAAACAATTCAGTTTGGCACAATTCAGTTTTACGCAAATCACTTTGGCTCAATTCAGTTAAACACAATACAATTTCGCTCAATTCAATTTGACACAATTCAGTTTGGCACAATTCAGTTTGAAACAATACAGTTTGCAACAATTCAGTTTGAAGCAAATCAGTTTGGCTCATTCAGTTAAACACAATACACTTTCGCTCAATTCAGTTTGACACAATTCAGTTTTGCACAATTCAATTTGCCGCATTTCAGTTTGACACAATTAAGATTGGTTTGACACAATTCAGTTTGACGGAATTTAGTTTGGTTTGACACATTTCAGTTTAGCACAATTCAGTTTGACACAATTCGGTTTGACTCAATTCAGTTTGACGCATTTCACTTTGACACAATTAAATTTGGTTTGACACAATTAAGTTGGACACAATTCAGCTTGATACATTTAAGTTTGGCACATTTCACATTGACACAATTCGGTTTGATACTATTCAGTTTGGCGCAATTTAGTTTGGTTTGACGCAATTCAGTTTGAAACAATTCAGTTTGACACAATTCAGTTTGACGCATTTCACTTTGACACAATTAAATTTGCTTTGACACAATTCAGTTTGACGCAATTTAAGTTTGGTTTGACACATTTCAGTTTGGCACAATTCAGTTTGACACCATTCGGTTTGACACAATTCAGTTTGACACAATTAATTTTGGTTTGACACAATTTAGTTTGACACAATTCAGTTTGTCACACTTCAATTTGGCGCAATTTAGTTTGGTTTGACACCATTCAGTTTGAAACAATTCAGTTTTGCTCAATTCAGTTAAACACAATACAGTTTCATTCAAATCACTTTGACACAATTCAGTTGGGCACAATTCAGTTTGACGCATTTCACTTTGACACAATTAAATTTGGTTTGAAACAATTCAGTTTGGTTTAACACAATTCAGTTTGACAGAATTCAATTGACACATTCAGATTGACACAATTCAAATGACAAAATTCAGTTTGAAACTATTCAGTTTGTCACACTTCAGTTTGGCGCAATTTAGTTTGGTTTGACACAATTCAGTTTGAAACAATTCAGTTTGGCACAAGTCAGTTTGACGCAAAGGAGTTTGGCTCAATTCAGTTAAACACAATACAGTTTCGCTCAATTCAGTGTGACACAATTCAAATTGGCACAATTCAGTTTGGCACATTTCAGTTTGGCACAATTCGGTTTGACGCAAATCAGTTTGGCTCAATTCAGTTAAACACAATACAGTTTCGCTCAATCCAGTTTGACACAATTCAGCTTAGCACAATTCAGTTTGAAACAATTCAGTTTGGCGTAAATCAGTTTGGCTCAATTCAGTTAAACACAATACAGTTTCGCTCAATTCAGTTTCACACAATTCAGTTTGGCACAATTCAGTTTGAAACAATTCAGTTTGGCACAATTCAGTTTGATGCAAATCAGTTTGGCTCAATTCAGTTAAACACAATACAGTTTCGCTCAATCCAGTTTGACACAATTCAGTTTGGCACAATTCAGTTTGAAACAATTCAGTTTGGTGTAAATCAGTTTGGCTCAATTCAGTTAAACACAATACAGTTTCGCTCAATTCAGTTTGACACAATTCAGTTTGGCACAATTCAATTTGCCGCATTTCAGTTTGACACAATTAAGTTCGGTTTGACACAATTCAGTTTGACGGATTTTAGTTTGGTTTGACACATTTCAGTTTAGCACAATTCAGTTTGACACAAATCAGTTTGGGTCAATTCAGTTAAACACAATACAGTTTCGCTCAATTCAGTTTGACACAATTCAGTTTGACACAATTCAGTTTGGTTTAACACCATTCAGTTTGACAGAATTCAATTGACACATTCAGATTGACACAATTCAAATGACAAAATTCAGTTTGAAACTATTCAGTTTGTCACACTTCAGTTTTGCGCAATTTAGTTTGGTTTGACACAATTCAGTTTGAAACAATTCAGTTTGGCACAAGTCAGTTTGACGAAAAGGAGTTTGGCTCAATTCAGTTAAACACAATACAGTTTTGCTCAATTCAGTGTGACACAATTCAAATTGGCACAATTCAGTTTGGCACATTTCAGTTTGGCACAATTCAGTTTGACGCAAATCAGTTTGGCTCATTTCAGTTAAACACAATACAGTTTCGCTCAATCCAGTTTGACACAATTCAGTTTGGTACAATTCAGTTTGAAACAATTCAGTTTGGCGTAATTCAGTTTGGCACAATTCAGTTTGAAACAATTCAGTTTACCACACTTCAGTTTGAAGCAAATCAGTTTGGCTCAATTCAGTTAAACACAATACACTTTCGCTCAATTCAGTTTGACACAATTCAGTTTGGCACTATTAAATTTGCCGCATTTCAGTTTGACACAATTAAGTTTGGTTTGACACAATTCAGTTTGACGGAATTTAGTTTGGTTTGAAACATTTCAGTTTAGCACAATTCAGTTTGACACAAATCAGTTTTGCTCAATTCAGTTAAACACAATACAGTTTCGCTCAATTCAGTTTGACACAATTCAGTTTGACACAATTCAGTTTGACACAATTCAGTTTGGCACAATTCAGTTTGGCGTAAATCAGTTTGGCTCAATTCAGTTAAACACAATACAGTTTCGCTCAATTCAGTTTGACACAATTCAGTTTGGCACAATTCAGTTGGTCACACTTCAATTTGGCGCAATTCAGTTTGGTTTGACACAATTCAGTTTGAAACAATTCAGTTTGGCACAATTCAGTTAAACACAATACAGTTTCACTCACATCAGTTTGACACAATTCAGTTTGGCACAATTCAGTCTGACGCATTTCACTTTGACACAATTAAATTTGGTTTGACACAATTCAGTTGGACACAATTCAGCTTGATACATTTCAGTTTGGCACATTTAACTTTGACACAATTCGGTTTGATACAATTCAGTTTGGCGCAATTTAGTTTGGTTTGACACAATTCAGTTTGAAACAATTCAGTTTGGCACAATTCAGTTTTACGCAAATCACTTTGGCTCAATTCAGTTAAACACAATACAGTTTCGCTCAATTCAGTTTGACACAATTCAGTTTGGCACAATTCAGTTTGAAACAATTCAGTTTGCCACAAGTCAGTTTGAAGCAAATCAGTTTGGCTCAATTCAGTTAAACACAATACACTTTCGCTCAATTCAGTTTGACACAATTCAGTTTGGCACAATTCAATTTGCCGCATTTCAGTTTGACACAATTAAGTTTGGTTTGACACAATTCAGTTTGACGGAATTTAGTTTGGTTTGACACATTTCAGTTTAGCACAATTCAGTTTGACACAATTCGGTTTGACTCAATTCAGTTTGACGCATTTCACTTTGACACAATTAAATTTGGTTTGACACAATTAAGTTGGACACAATTCAGCTTGATACATTTAAGTTTTGCACATTTCATATTGACACAATTCGGTTTGATACAATTCAGTTTGGCGCAATTTAGTTTGGTTTGACGCAATTCAGTTTGAAACAATTCAGTTTGACACAATTCAGTTTGACGCATTTCACTTTGACACAATTAAATTTGCTTTGACACAATTCAGTTTGACGCAATTTAAGTTTGGTTTGACACATTTCAGTTTGGCACAATTCAGTTTGACACCATTCGGTTTGACACAATTCAGTTTGATACAATTAAGTTTGGTTTGACACAATTTAGTTTGACACAATTCAGTTTCTCACACTTCAATTTGGCGCAATTTAGTTTGGTTTGACACCATTCAGTTTGAAACAATTCAGTTTGGCTCAATTCAGTTAAACACAATACAGTTTCATTCAAATCACTTTGACACAATTCAGTTGGGCACAATTCAGTTTGACGCATTTCACTTTGACACAATTAAATTTGGTTTGAAACAATTCAGTTGGACACAATTCAGCTTGATACATTTCAGTTTGGCACATTTAACTTTGACACAATTCGGTTTGATACAATTCAGTTTGGTTTAACACAATTCAGTTTGACAGAATTCAATTGACACATTCAGATTGACACAATTCAAATGACACAATGCAGTTTGAAACAATTCAGTTTGGCACAAGTCAGTTTGACGCAAAGGAGTTTGGCTCAATTCAGTTAAACACAATACAGTTTCGCTCAATTCAGTGTGGCACAATTCAAATTGGCACAATTCAGTTTGGCACATTTCAGTTTGGCACAATTCAGTTTGACGCAAATCAGTTTGGCTCAATTCAGTTAAACACAATACAGTTTCGCTCAATCCAGTTTGACACAATTCAGTTTGGCACAATTCAGTTTGAAACAATTCAGTTTGGCGTAAATCAGTTTGGCTCAATTCAGTTAAACACAATACAGTTTCGCTCAATTCAGTTTGACACAATTCAGTTTGGAACAATTCAGTTTGAAACAATTCAGTTTGACACAAATCAGTTTGGGTCAATTCAGTTAAACACAATACAGTTTCGCTCAATTCAGTTTGACACAATTCAGTTTGACACAATTCAGTTTGACACAATTCAGTTTGGTTTAACACAATTCAGTTTGACAAAATTCAATTGACACATTCAGATTGACACAATTCAAATGACAAAATTCAGTTTGAAACTATTCAGTTTGTCACACTTCAGTTTGGCGCAATTTAGTTTGGTTTGACACAATTCAGTTTGAAACAATTCAGTTTGGCACAAGTCAGTTTGACGCAAAGGAGTTTGGCTCAATTCAGTTAAACACAATACAGTTTTGCTCAATTCAGTGTGACACAATTCAGTTTGGCACAATTCAGTTAAACACAATACAGTTTCACTCAAATCAGTTTGAAACAATTCAGTTTGGCACAATTCAGTTTGGCGTAAATCAGTTTGGCTCAATTCAATTAAGCACATTACAGTTTCGCTCAATTCAGTTTGACACAATTCAGTTAAACACAATGCAGTTTCACTCACATCAGTTTGACACAATTCAGTTTGGCACAATTCAGTTTGACGCATTTCACTTTGACACAATTAAATTTGGTTTGACACAATTCAGTTGGACACAATTCAGCTTGATACATTTCAGTTTGGCACATTTAACTTTGACACAATTCGGTTTGATACAATTCAGTTTGGCAAAATTTAGTTTGGTTTGACACAATTCAGTTTGAAACAATTCAGTTTGGCACAATTCAGTTTTACGCAAATCACTTTGGCTCAATTCAGTTAAACACAATACAATTTCGCTCAATTCAATTTGACACAATTCAGTTTGGCACAATTCAGTTTGAAACAATACAGTTTGCAACAATTCAGTTTGAAGCAAATCAGTTTGGCTCATTCAGTTAAACACAATACACTTTCGCTCAATTCAGTTTGACACAATTCAGTTTTGCACAATTCAATTTGCCGCATTTCAGTTTGACACAATTAAGATTGGTTTGACACAATTCAGTTTGACGGAATTTAGTTTGGTTTGACACATTTCAGTTTAGCACAATTCAGTTTGACACAATTCGGTTTGACTCAATTCAGTTTGACGCATTTCACTTTGACACAATTAAATTTGGTTTGACACAATTAAGTTGGACACAATTCAGCTTGATACATTTAAGTTTGGCACATTTCACATTGACACAATTCGGTTTGATACTATTCAGTTTGGCGCAATTTAGTTTGGTTTGACGCAATTCAGTTTGAAACAATTCAGTTTGACACAATTCAGTTTGACGCATTTCACTTTGACACAATTAAATTTGCTTTGACACAATTCAGTTTGACGCAATTTAAGTTTGGTTTGACACATTTCAGTTTGGCACAATTCAGTTTGACACCATTCGGTTTGACACAATTCAGTTTGACACAATTAATTTTGGTTTGACACAATTTAGTTTGACACAATTCAGTTTGTCACACTTCAATTTGGCGCAATTTAGTTTGGTTTGACACCATTCAGTTTGAAACAATTCAGTTTTGCTCAATTCAGTTAAACACAATACAGTTTCATTCAAATCACTTTGACACAATTCAGTTGGGCACAATTCAGTTTGACGCATTTCACTTTGACACAATTAAATTTGGTTTGAAACAATTCAGTTTGGTTTAACACAATTCAGTTTGACAGAATTCAATTGACACATTCAGATTGACACAATTCAAATGACAAAATTCAGTTTGAAACTATTCAGTTTGTCACACTTCAGTTTGGCGCAATTTAGTTTGGTTTGACACAATTCAGTTTGAAACAATTCAGTTTGGCACAAGTCAGTTTGACGCAAAGGAGTTTGGCTCAATTCAGTTAAACACAATACAGTTTCGCTCAATTCAGTGTGACACAATTCAAATTGGCACAATTCAGTTTGGCACATTTCAGTTTGGCACAATTCGGTTTGACGCAAATCAGTTTGGCTCAATTCAGTTAAACACAATACAGTTTCGCTCAATCCAGTTTGACACAATTCAGCTTAGCACAATTCAGTTTGAAACAATTCAGTTTGGCGTAAATCAGTTTGGCTCAATTCAGTTAAACACA
Organism: Catostylus mosaicus; assembly: GCA_964019065.1. Taxonomy (NCBI): domain Eukaryota; kingdom Metazoa; phylum Cnidaria; class Scyphozoa; order Rhizostomeae; family Catostylidae; genus Catostylus; species Catostylus mosaicus. Next base: position 9,650,526 of record OZ025186.1, read on the forward strand.
ATACAGTTTCGCTCAATTCAGTTTCACACAATTCAGTTTGGCACAATTCAGTTTGAAACAATTCAGTTTGGCACAATTCAGTTTGATGCAAATCAGTTTGGCTCAATTCAGTTAAACACAATACAGTTTCGCTCAATCCAGTTTGACACAATTCAGTTTGGCACAATTCAGTTTGAAACAATTCAGTTTGGTGTAAATCAGTTTGGCTCAATTCAGTTAAACACAATACAGTTTCGCTCAATTCAGTTTGACACAATTCAGTTTGGCACAATTCAATTTGCCGCATTTCAGTTTGACACAATTAAGTTCGGTTTGACACAATTCAGTTTGACGGATTTTAGTTTGGTTTGACACATTTCAGTTTAGCACAATTCAGTTTGACACAAATCAGTTTGGGTCAATTCAGTTAAACACAATACAGTTTCGCTCAATTCAGTTTGACACAATTCAGTTTGACACAATTCAGTTTGGTTTAACACCATTCAGTTTGACAGAATTCAATTGACACATTCAGATTGACACAATTCAAATGACAAAATTCAGTTTGAAACTATTCAGTTTGTCACACTTCAGTTTTGCGCAATTTAGTTTGGTTTGACACAATTCAGTTTGAAACAATTCAGTTTGGCACAAGTCAGTTTGACGAAAAGGAGTTTGGCTCAATTCAGTTAAACACAATACAGTTTTGCTCAATTCAGTGTGACACAATTCAAATTGGCACAATTCAGTTTGGCACATTTCAGTTTGGCACAATTCAGTTTGACGCAAATCAGTTTGGCTCATTTCAGTTAAACACAATACAGTTTCGCTCAATCCAGTTTGACACAATTCAGTTTGGTACAATTCAGTTTGAAACAATTCAGTTTGGCGTAATTCAGTTTGGCACAATTCAGTTTGAAACAATTCAGTTTACCACACTTCAGTTTGAAGCAAATCAGTTTGGCTCAATTCAGTTAAACACAATACACTTTCGCTCAATTCAGTTTGACACAATTCAGTTTGGCACTATTAAATTTGCCGCATTTCAGTTTGACACAATTAAGTTTGGTTTGACACAATTCAGTTTGACGGAATTTAGTTTGGTTTGAAACATTTCAGTTTAGCACAATTCAGTTTGACACAAATCAGTTTTGCTCAATTCAGTTAAACACAATACAGTTTCGCTCAATTCAGTTTGACACAATTCAGTTTGACACAATTCAGTTTGACACAATTCAGTTTGGCACAATTCAGTTTGGCGTAAATCAGTTTGGCTCAATTCAGTTAAACACAATACAGTTTCGCTCAATTCAGTTTGACACAATTCAGTTTGGCACAATTCAGTTGGTCACACTTCAATTTGGCGCAATTCAGTTTGGTTTGACACAATTCAGTTTGAAACAATTCAGTTTGGCACAATTCAGTTAAACACAATACAGTTTCACTCACATCAGTTTGACACAATTCAGTTTGGCACAATTCAGTCTGACGCATTTCACTTTGACACAATTAAATTTGGTTTGACACAATTCAGTTGGACACAATTCAGCTTGATACATTTCAGTTTGGCACATTTAACTTTGACACAATTCGGTTTGATACAATTCAGTTTGGCGCAATTTAGTTTGGTTTGACACAATTCAGTTTGAAACAATTCAGTTTGGCACAATTCAGTTTTACGCAAATCACTTTGGCTCAATTCAGTTAAACACAATACAGTTTCGCTCAATTCAGTTTGACACAATTCTTTTTGGCACAATTCAGTTTGAAACAATTCAGTTTGCCACAAGTCAGTTTGAAGCAAATCAGTTTGGCTCAATTCAGTTAAACACAATACACTTTCGCTCAATTCAGTTTGACACAATTCAGTTTGGCACAATTCAATTTGCCGCATTTCAGTTTGACACAATTAAGTCTGGTTTGACACAATTCAGTTTGGCACACTTCAGTTTGACGCAAAAGAGTTTGGCTCAATTCAGTTAAACACAATACAGTTTCGCTCAATCCAGTTTGACACCATTCAGTTTGGCAGAAATTCAGTTTGAAACAAGTCAGTTTGGCGTAAATCAGTTTGGCTCAATTCAGTTAAACACAATACAGTTTCGCTCAATTCAGTTTGACACAATTCAGTTTGCCACAATTCAGTTTTTTCACACTTCATTTTGGCGCAATTTAGTTTGGTTTGACACAATTTAGTTTGAAACAATTGAGTTTGGTTTGACACAATTCAGTTTGACGGAATTTAGTTTGGTTTGAAACATTTCAGTTTAGCACAATTCAGTTTGACACAATTCGGTTTGACTCAATTCAGTTTGACGCATTTCACTTTGACACAATTAAAGTTGGTTTGACACAATTAAGTTGGAATCAATTCAGCTTGATACATTTCAGTTTGGCACAATTCACTTTGACACAATTCGGTTTGATACAATTCAGTTTGGCGCAATTTAGTTTGGTTTGACGCAATTCAGTTTGGCACAATTCAGTTTCACACCATTCGGTTTGACACAATTCAGTTTGACACAATTAATTTTGGTTTGACACAATTCAGTTTGTCACAATTTAATTGACGCAATTCCGTTTGACACACTTCAAAAGACACAATTCAGTTTAACACAAGTCAGTTTGACAGAATTCAATGATCAAATTTAGTTTGACACAATTCAATTGACACAATTCAGTTTGACACAATTCAATTGACAGAATTCAGTTTCAAGCACCTCAGTTTGGATTAACACAATTCAATTTGACGCACTTCAGCTTGACAGAATTCAATTCACACATTTAAGTTTGACGCAAATCAGTTTGGCTCAATTCAGTTAAACACGATACAGTTTCGCTCAATTCAGTTTGACACAATTCAGTTTGACAGAATTCAGTTTGACGCAATTAAGTTTGGTTTGACACAATTCAGTTTGACACAATTCAGTTTGATTGGAAACAATTCAGTTTGACAGAATTCAATTGACACATTTAGTTTGACACAATTCAAATGACAAAATTCAGTTTGAAACAATTCAGTTTTTCACACTTCAGTTTGGCGCAATTTAGTTTGGTTTGACACAATTCAGTTTGAAACAATTCAGTTTGGCACAATTTAGCTTGACGCAAAAGACTTTGGCTCAATTCAGTTAAACACAATACAGTTTCGCTCAATCCAGTTTGACACAATTCAGTTTGGCACAATTCAGTTTGGAACAATTCAGTTTGGCGTAAATCAGTTTGGCTCAATTCATTTAAACACAACACAGTTTCGCTCAATTCAGTTTGACACAATTCAGTTTGGCATAATTCAGTTTGTCACACTTCAATTTGGCGCAATTTAGTTTGGTTTGACACAATTCAGTTTGAAACAATTCAGTTTGGCACAATTCAGTTAAACACAATACAGTTTCACTCACATCAGTTTGACACAATTCAGTTTGTCACAATTTAATTGACGCAATTCCGTTTGACACACTTCAAAAGACACAATTCAGTTTAACACAAGTCAGTTTGACAGAATTCAATGATCAAATTTAGTTTGACACAATTCAATTGACACAATTCAGTTTGACACAATTCAATTGACAGAATTCAGTTTCAAGCACCTCAGTTTGGATTAACACAATTCAATTTGACGCACTTCAGCTTGACAGAATTCAATTCACACATTTAAGTTTGACGCAAATCAGTTTGGCTCAATTCAGTTAAACACGATACAGTTTCGCTCAATTCAGTTTGACACAATTCAGTTTGACAGAATTCAGTTTGACGCAATTAAGTTTGGTTTGACACAATTCAGTTTGACACAATTCAGTTTGATTGGAAACAATTCAGTTTGACAGAATTCAATTGACACATTTAGTTTGACACAATTCAAATGACAAAATTCAGTTTGAAACAATTCAGTTTTTCACACTTCAGTTTGGCGCAATTTAGTTTGGTTTGACACAATTCAGTTTGAAACAATTCAGTTTGGCACAATTTAGCTTGACGCAAAAGACTTTGGCTCAATTCAGTTAAACACAATACAGTTTCGCTCAATCCAGTTTGACACAATTCAGTTTGGCACAATTCAGTTTGGAACAATTCAGTTTGGCGTAAATCAGTTTGGCTCAATTCATTTAAACACAATACAGTTTCGCTCAATTCAGTTTGACACAATTCAGTTTGGCATAATTCAGTTTGTCACACTTCAATTTGGCGCAATTTAGTTTGGTTTGACACAATTCAGTTTGAAACAATTCAGTTTGGCACAATTCAGTTAAACACAATACAGTTTCACTCACATCAGTTTGACACAATTCAGTTTGACACAATTCAGTTGGACACAATTCAGCTTGATACATTTCAGTTTGGCACATTTAACTTTGACACAATTCGGTTTGATACAATTCAGTTTGGCGCAATTTAGTTTGGTTTGACACAATTCAGTTTGAAACAATTCAGTTTGGCACAATTCAGTTTTGAGCAAATCACTTTGGCTCAATTCAGTTAAACACAATACACTTTCGCTCAATTCAGTTTGACACAATTCAGTTTGGCACAATTCAGTTTGAAACAATTCAGTTTTGCACAATCCAGTTTGAAGCAAATCATTTTGGCTCATTCAGTTAAACACAATACACTTTCGCTCAATTCAGTTTGACACAATTCAGTTTGGCACAATTCAATTTGCCGCATTTCAGTTTGACACAATAAAGTTTGGTTTGACACAATTCAGTTTGACGGAATTCAGTTTGGTTTGACACATTTCAGTTTAGCACAATTCAGTTTGACACAATTCGGTTTGACTCAATTCAGTTTGACGCATTTCACTTTGACACAATTAAATTTGGTTTGACACAATTAAGTTGGACACAATTCAGCTTGATACATTTCATTTTGGCACATTTCACTTTGACACAAGTCGGTTTGATACAATTCAGTTTGGCGCAATTTAGTTTGGCTTGACGCAATTCAGTTTGAAACAATTCAGTTTGACGCAATTCAGTTTGACGCATTTCACTTTGACACAATTAAATTTGGTTTGACGCATTTCAGTTTGGCACAATTCAGTTTGACACCATTCGGTTTGACACAATTCAGTTTGACACAATTCAGTGTGGCACAATTCAGTTTGTCACTCTTCAATTTTGTGCAATTTAGTTTGGTTTGACACAATTCAGTTTGAAACAATTCAGTTTGGCACAATTCAGTTAAACACAATACAGTTTCACTCACATCAGTTTGACACAATTCAGTTTGGCACAATTCAGTTTGACGCATTTCACTTTGACCCAATTAAATTTGGTTTGACACAATTCAGTTGGACACAATTCAGCTTGATACATTTCAGTTTGGCACATTTAACTTTGACACAATTCGGCTTGATACAATTCAGTTTGGCACAATTTAGTTTGGTTTGACACAATTCAGTTTGAAACAATTCAGTTTGAAACAATTCAGTTTGGCGCAATTTAGTTTGTTTTGACGCAAGTCAGTTTGCAACAATTCAGTTTGAAGCAAATCAGTTTGGCTCATTGAGTAAAACACAATACACTTTCGCTCAATTCAGTTTGACACAATTCAGTTTGGCACAATTCAATTTGCCGCATTTCAGTTTGACACAATTAAGTTTGGTTTGACACAATTCAGTTTGACGGTATTTAGTTTGGTTTGACACATTTCAGTTTAGCACAATTCAGTTTGACACCATTCGGTTTGACACAATTCAGTTTGATACAATTAAGTTTGGTTTGACACAATTTAGTTTGACACAATTCAGTTTCTCACACTTCAATTTGGCGCAATTTAGTTTGGTTTGACACCATTCAGTTTGAAACAATTCAGTTTGGCTCAATTCAGTTAAACACAATACAGTTTCATTCAAATCACTTTGACACAATTCAGTTGGGCACAATTCAGTTTGACGCATTTCACTTTGACACAATTAAATTTGGTTTGAAACAATTCAGTTGGACACAATTCAGCTTGATACATTTCAGTTTGGCACATTTAACTTTGACACAATTCGGTTTGATACAATTCAGTTTGGTTTAACACAATTCAGTTTGACAGAATTCAATTGACACATTCAGATTGACACAATTCAAATGACACAATGCAGTTTGAAACAATTCAGTTTGGCACAAGTCAGTTTGACGCAAAGGAGTTTGGCTCAATTCAGTTAAACACAATACAGTTTCGCTCAATTCAGTGTGGCACAATTCAAATTGGCACAATTCAGTTTGGCACATTTCAGTTTGGCACAATTCAGTTTGACGCAAATCAGTTTGGCTCAATTCAGTTAAACACAATACAGTTTCGCTCAATCCAGTTTGACACAATTCAGTTTGGCACAATTCAGTTTGAAACAATTCAGTTTGGCGTAAATCAGTTTGGCTCAATTCAGTTAAACACAATACAGTTTCGCTCAATTCAGTTTGACACAATTCAGTTTGGAACAATTCAGTTTGAAACAATTCAAATTGGCACAATTCAGTTTGAAGCAAATCAGTTTGGCTCAATTCAGTTAAACACAATACACTTTCGCTCAATTCAGTTTGACACAATTCAGTTTGGCACAATTAAATTTGCCGCATTTCAGTTTGACACAATTAAGTTTGGTTTGAGACAATTCAGTTTGACGGAATTTAGTTTGGTTTGACACATTTCAGTTTAGCACCATTCAGTTTGACACAAATCAGTTTGGGTCAATTCAGTTAAACACAATACAGTTTCGCTCAATTCAGTTTGACACAATTCCGTTTGACACAATTCAGTTTGACACAATTCAGTTTGGTTTAACACAATTCAGTTTGACAAAATTCAATTGACACATTCAGATTGACACAATTCAAATGACAAAATTCAGTTTGAAACTATTCAGTTTGTCACACTTCAGTTTGGCGCAATTTAGTTTGGTTTGACACAATTCAGTTTGAAACAATTCAGTTTGGCACAAGTCAGTTTGACGCAAAGGAGTTTGGCTCAATTCAGTTAAACACAATACAGTTTTGCTCAATTCAGTGTGACACAATTCAGTTTGGCACAATTCAGTTAAACACAATACAGTTTCACTCAAATCAGTTTGAAACAATTCAGTTTGGCACAATTCAGTTTGGCGTAAATCAGTTTGGCTCAATTCAATTAAGCACAATACAGTTTCGCTCAATTCAGTTTGACACAATTCAGTTTGGCACAATTCAGTTTGTCACACTTCAGTTTGGCGCAATTTAGTTTGGTTTGGCACATTTCAGTTTGGCACAATTCAGTTTGACGCAAATCAGTTTGGCTCAATTCAGTTAAACACAATACAGTTTCGCTCAATCCAGTTTGACAGAAATTCGGTTTGGCACAATTCAGTTGGTCACACTTCAATTTGGCGCAATTCAGTTTGGTTTGACACAATTCAGTTTGAAACAATTCAGTTTGGCACAATTCAGTTAAACACAATACAGTTTCACTCATATCAGTTTGACACAATTCAGTTTGGCACAATTCAGTTTGACGCATTTCACTTTGACACAATTAAATTTGGTTTGACACAATTCAGTTGGACACAATTCAGCTTGACACATTTCAGTTTGGCACATTTAACTTTGACACAATTCGGTTTGATACAATTCAGTTTGGCGCAATTTAGTTTGGTTTGACACAATTCAGTTTGAAACAATTCAGTTTGGCACAATTCAGTTTTACGCAAATCACTTTGGCTCAATTCAGTTAAACACAATACAGTTTCGCTCAATTCAGTTTGACACAATTCAGTTTGGCACAATTCAGTTTGAAACAATTCAGTTTGCCACAATTCAATTTGAAGCAAATCAGTTTGGCTCAATTCAGTTAAATACAATACACTTTCGCTCAATTTAGTTTGACACAATTCAGTTTGGCACAATTCAATTTGCCGCATTTCAGTTTGACACAATTAAGTTTGGTTTGACACAATTCAGTTTGGCACAATTCAGTTTGACGCAAAAGAGTTTGGCTCAATTCAGTTAAACACAATACAGTTTCGCTCAATCCAGTTTGACACCATTCAGTTTGGTTGAAATTCAGTTTGAAACAAGTCAGTTTGGCGTAAATCAGTTTGGCTCAATTCAGTTAAACACAATACAGTTTCGCTCAATTCAGTTTGACATAATTCAGTTTGGCACAATTCAGTTTTTTCACACTTCAATTTGGCGCAATTTAGTTTGGTTTGACACAATTTAGATTGAAACAATTAAGTTTGGTTTGACACAATTCAGTTTGACGGAATTTAGTTTGGTTTGAAACATTTCAGTTTAGCACAATTCAGTTTGACACAATTCGGTTTGACTCAATTCAGTTTGACGCATTTCACTTTGACACAATTAAATTTGGTTTGACACAATTAAGTTGGAAACAATTCAGCTTGATACATTTCAGTTTTGCACAATTCACTTTGACACAATTCGGTTTGATACAATTCAGTTTGGCGCAATTTAGTTTGGTTTGACGCAATTCAGTTTGGCACAATTCAGTTTCACACCATTCGGTTTGACACAATTCAGTTTGACACAATTAATTTTGGTTTGACACAATTCAGTTTGATACAATTTAATTGACGCAATTCAGTTTGACACACTTCAAAAGACACAATTCAGTTTGACACAATTCAGTTTGACAGAATTCAATTAACAAATTTAGTTTGACACAATTCAATTGACAGAATTCAGTTTGACACAATTCAATTGACAGAATTCAGTTTCACGCACCTCAGTTTGGATTAACACAATTCAATTTGACGCACTCCAGCTTGACAGAATTCAATTCACACATTTAAGTTTGACACAAATAAGTTTGGCTCAATTCAGTTAAACACAATACAGTTTCGCTCAAATCAGTTTGACACAATTCAGTTTGACAGAATTCAGTTTGACGCAATTAAGTTTGGTTTGACACAATTCAGTTTGACACAATTCAGTTTGATTGGAAACAATTCAGTTTGACAGAATTCAATTGACACATTTAGTTTGACACAATTCAAATGACAAAATTCAGTTTGAAACAATTCAGTTTTTCACACTTCAGTTTGGCGCAATTTAGTTTGGTTTGACACAATTCAGTTTGAAACAATTCAGTTTGGCACAATTCAGCTTGACGCAAAAGAGTTTGGCTCAATTCAGTTAAACACAATACAGTTTCGCTCAATCCAGTTTGACACAATTCAGTTTGGCACAATTCAGTTTGAAACAATTCAGTTTGGCATAAATCAGTTTGGCTCAATTCAGTTAAACACAATATACTTTCGCTCAATTCAGTTTGACACAATTCAGTTTGGCACAATTCAGTTTGTCACACTTCAATTTGGCGCAATTTAGTTTGGTTTGACACAATTCAGTTTGAAACAATTCAGTTTGGCACAATTCAGTTAAAGACAATACAGTTTCACTTAAATCAGTTTGAAACAATTCAGTTTGGCACGATTCAGTTTGAAGCAAATCATTTTGGCTCAATTCAGTTAAACACAATACAGTTTCACTTAAATCAGTTTGACACAATTCAGTTTGGCACAATTCAGTTTGACGCATTTCACTTTGACACAATTATATTTGGTTGGACACAATTCAGTTGGACACAATTTAGCTTGATACATTTCAGTTTGGCACATTTAACTTTGACAAAATTCGGTTTGATACAATTCAGTTTGGCGCAATTTAGTTTGATTTGACACAATTCAGTTTGACACAATTCAGTTTGGCACAATTCAATTTGCGGCATTTCAGTTTGACACAATTAAGTTTGGTTTGACACAATTCAGTTTGACGGAATTTAGTTTGGTTTGACACATTTCAGTGTAGCACAATTCAGTTTGACACAATTCGGTTTGACTCAATTCAGTTTGATGCATTTCACTTTGACACAATTAAATTTGGTTTGACACTAATCAGTTCGACACAATTCAGCTTGATACATTTAAGTTTGGCACATTTAACTTTGACACAATTCGGTTTGATACAATTCAGTTTGGCGCATTTCCCTTTGACACAATTAAATTTGGTTTGACACAATTCAGTTTGACGCAATTTAAGTTTGGTTTGACACATTTCAGTTTGGCACAATTCAGTTTGACACCATTCGGTTTGACACAATTCAGTTGGACACAATTAAGTTTGGTTTGACACCATTCAGGTTGACACAATTCAGTTTGTCACACTTCAATTTGGCGCAATTCAGTTTGGTTTGACACAATTCAATTTGAAACAATTCAGTTTGGCTCAATTCAGTTAAACACAATGCAGTTTCTCTCAATTCAGTTTGACACAATTCAGTTTGGCACAATTCAGTTTGAAACAATTCAGTTTGGCACAATTCAGTTTGAAGCAAATCAGTTTGGCACAATTCAGTTAAACACAATACACTTTCGCTCAATTCAATTTGACACAATTCAGTTTGGCACAATTCAATTTGCCGCATTTCAGTTTGACACAATTAAGTTTGGTTTGACACAATTCAGTTTGGCACAATTCAGTTTGATGCAAAAGAGTTTGGCTCAATTCAGTTAAACACAATACAGTTTCGCTCAATCCAGTTTGACACAATTCAGTTTGGCACAATTCAGTTTGAAACAATTCAGTTTGGCGTAAATCAGTTTTGCTCAATTCAGTTAAGCACAATACAGTTTCGCTCAATTCAGTTTGACACAATTCAGTTTGGCACAATTCAGTTTGTCACACTTCAATTTGGCGCAATTTAGTTTGGTTTGACACAATTCAGTTTGAAACAATTCAGTTTGGCACAATTCAGTTAAACACAATACAGTTTCACTCAAATCAGTTTAAAACAATTCAGTTTGGCACAATTCAGTTTGAAGCAAATCAGTTTGGCTCAATTCAGTTAAACACAATACAGTTTAACTTAAATCAGTTTGACACAATTCAGTTTGGCACAATTCAGTTTGACGCATTTCACTTTGACACAATTAAATTTGGTTTGACACAATTCAGTTGGACACAATTCAGCTTGATACAATTCAGTTTGGCACATTTAACTTTGACACAATTCGGTTTGATACAATTCAATTTGCCGCAATTTAGTTTGATCTGACACAATTCAGTTTGACACAATTCAGTTTGGCACAATTCAATTTCCCGCATTTCAGTTTGACACAATTAAGTTTGTTTTGACACAATTCAGTTTGACGGAATTTAGTTTGGTTTGACACATTTCAGTTTAGCACAATTCAGTTTGACACAAATCAGTTTGGCTCAATTCAGTTAAACACAATACAGTTTCGCTCAATTCAATTTGACACAATTCAGTTTGACGCAATTAAGTTTGGTTGGACACAATTCAGTTGAAACAATTCAGTTTGACACAATTCAGTTTGGTTTTACACAATTCAGTTTGACAGAATTCAATTGACACATTTAGTTTGACACAATTCAAATGACAAAATTCAGTTTGAAACAATTCAGTTTGTCACACTTCAGTTTGGCGCAATTTAGTTTGGTTTGACACAATTCAGTTTGAAACAATTCAGTTTGGCACAAGACAGTTTGACGCAAAGGAGTTTGGCTCGATTCAGTTAAACACAATACAGTTTCGCTCAATTCAGTGTGACACAATTCAAATTGGCACAATTCAGTTTAGCACAATTCAATTTGGCACAATTCAGTTTGACGCAAAAGAGTTTGGCTCAATTCAGTTAAACACAATAAAGTTTCGCTCAATCCAGTTTGACACGATTCAGTTTGGCACAATTCAGTTTGAAACAATTCAGTTTGGCGTAAATCAGTTTGGCTCAATTCAGTTAAACACAATACAGTTTTGCTCAATTCAGTTTGACACAATTGAGTTTGGCACATTTCAGTTTGTCACACTTCAATTTGGTGCAATTTAGTTTGGTTTAACACAATTCAGTTTGAAACAATTCAGTTTGGCACAATTCAGTTAAACACAATACAGTTTCACTCACATCAGTTTGACACAATTCAGTTTGGCACAATTCAGTTTGACGCATTTCACTTTGACACAATTAACTTTGGTTTGACACAATTCAGTTGGACACAACTCAGCTTGATACATTTCAGTTTGGCACATTTAACTTTGACACAATTCGGTTCGATACAATTCAGTTTGGCGCAATTCAGTTTTACGCAAATCACTTTGGCTCAATTCAGTTAAACACAATACAGTTTCGCTCAATTCAGTTTGACACAATTCAGTTTGGCACAATTCAATTTGCCGCATTTCAGTTTGACACAATTAAGTTTGGTTTGACACAATTCAGTTTGACGGAATTTAGTTTGGTTTGACACATTTCAGTTTAGCACAATTCAGTTTGACACAATTCGGTTTGACTCAATTCAGTTTGACGCATTTCACTTTGACACAATTAAATTTGGTTTGACACAATTAATTTGGACACAATTCAGCTTGATACATTTCAGTTTGGCACATTTCACTTTGACACAATTCGGTTTGATACAATTCAGTTTGGCGCAATTTAGTTTGGTTTGACGCAATTCAGTTTGAAACAATTCAGTTTGACACAATTCAGTTTGACGCATTTCACTTTGACACAATTAAATTTGGTTTGACGCAATTCAGTTTGACGCATTTTAAGTTTGGTTTGACACATTTCAGTTTGGCACAATTCAGTTTGACACCATTCGGTTTGACACAATTCAGTTTGACACAATTAAGTTTGGTTTGACACAATTCAGTTTGACACAATTTAATTGACGCAATTCAGTTTGACACACTTCAAAAGACACAATTCAGTTTAACACAATTCAGTTTGACAGACTTCAATTAACTAATTTAGTTTGACACAATTCAATTGACACAATTCAATTGACACAATTCAGTTTGACACAATTCAATTGACAGAATTCAGTTTCATGCAGCTCAGTTTGGAATAAGACAATTCAATTTGACGCACTTCAGTTTGACAGAATTCAATTCACACATTTCAGTTTGACGCAAATCAGTTTGGCTCAATTCAGTTAAACACAATACAGTTTTGCTCAATTCAGTTTGACACAATTGAGTTTGGCACATTTCAGTTTGTCACACTTCAATTTGGTGCAATTTAGTTTGGTTTAACACAATTCAGTTTGAAACAATTCAGTTTGGCACAATTCAGTTAAACACAATACAGTTTCACTCAAATCAGTTTGACACAATTCAGTTTGGCACAATTCAGTTTGACGCATTTCACTTTGACACAATTAACTTTGGTTTGACACAATTCAGTTGGACACAACTCAGCTTGATACATTTCAGTTTGGCACATTTAACTTTAACACAATTCGGTTCGATACAATTCAGTTTGGCGCAATTCAGTTTTACGCAAATCACTTTGGCTCAATTCAGTTAAACACAATACAGTTTCGCTCAATTCAGTTTGACACAATTCAGTTTGGCACAATTCAATTTGCCGCATTTTAGTTTGACACAATTAAGTTTGGTTTGACACAATTCAGTTTGACGGAATTTAGTTTGGTTTGACACATTCCAGTTTAGCACAATTCAGTTTGACACAATTCGGTTTGACTCAATTCAGTTTGACGCATTTCACTTTGACACAATTAAATTTGGTTTGACACAATTAATTTGGACACAATTCAGCTTGATACATTTCAGTTTGGCACATTTCACTTTGACACAATTCGGTTTGATACAATTCAGTTTGGCGCAATTTAGTTTGGTTTGACGCAATTCAGTTTGAAACAATTCAGTTTGACACAATTCAGTTTGACGCATTTCACTTTGACACAATTAAATTTGGTTTCACGCAATTCAGTTTGACGCATTTTAAGTTTGGTTTGACACATTTCAGTTTGGCACAATTCAGTTTGACACCATTCGGTTTGACACAATTCAGTTTGACACAATTAAGTTTGGTTTGACACAATTCAGTTTGACACAATTTAATTGACGCAATTCAGTTTGACACACTTCAAAAGACACAATTCAGTTTAACACAATTCAGTTTGACAGACTTCAATTAACTAATTTAGTTTGACACAATTCAATTGACACAATTCAATTGACACAATTCAGTTTGACACAATTCAATTGACAGAATTCAGTTTCACGCAGCTCAGTTTGGAATAAGACAATTCAATTTGACGCACTTCAGTTTGACAGAATTCAATTCACACATTTCAGTTTGACGCAAATCAGTTTGGCTCAATTCAGTTAAACACAATACAGTTTCGCTCAATTCAGTTTGACACAATTCAGTTTGACGCAATTAAGTTTGGTTTGACACTATTCAGTTTGACACAATTCAGTTTAACAGAATTCAATTCACACATTTAGTTTGACACAATTCAAATGACAAAATTCAGTTTGGCACAATTCAGTTTGTCACACTTCAATTTGGCGCAATTTAGTTTGGTTTGACACAATTCAGTTTGAAACAATTCAGTTTGGCACAATTCAGTTAAACACAATACAGTTTCACTTAAATCAGTTTGAAACAATTCAGTTTGGCACAATTCAGTTTGAAGCAAATCAGTTTGGCTCAATTCAGTTAAACACAATACAGTTTCACTTAAATCAGTTTGACACCATTCAGTTTGGCACAATTCAGTTTGGCACAATTAAATTTGCCGCATTTCAGTTTGACACAATTAAGTTTTGTTTGACACAATTCAGTTTGACGGAATTTAGTTTGGTTTGAAACATTTCAGTTTAGCACAATTCAGTTTGACACAATTCGGTTTGACTCAATTCAGTTTGACGCATTTCACTTTGACACAATTAAAGTTGGTTTGACACAATTAAGTTGGAATCAATTCAGCTTGATACATTTCAGTTTGGCACATTTCACTTTGACACAATTCGGTTTGATACAATTCAGTTTGGCGCAATTTAGTTTGGTCTGACACAATTCAGTTTGAAACAATTCAGTTTGGCACAATTCAGTTTTGAGCAAATCACTTTGGCTCAATTCAGTTCAACACAATACAGTTTCGCTCAATTCAGTTTGACACAATTCAGTTTGGCACAATTCAGTTTGAAACAATTCAGTTTGGCACAATTCAGTTTGAAGCAAATCAGTTTGGCTCAATTCATTTAAACACAATACACTTTCGCTCAATTCAGTTTGACACAATTCAGATTGGCTCAATTCAATTTGCCGCATTTCAGTTTGAAGCAAATCAGTTTGGCTCAATTCAGTTAAACACAATACACTTTCGCTCAATTCAGTTTGACACAATTCAGTTTGGCACAATTCAATTTTCCGCATTTCAGTTTGACACAATTAAGTTTGGTTTGACACAATTCAGTTTGACGGAATTCAGTTTGGTTTGACACATTTCAGTTTAGCACCATTCAGTTTGACACAATTCAATTAACACAATTCAGTTTGACGCAAATCAGTTGGACACAATTCAGTTTCACACAATTCAGTTTCACACAATTCAGTTTGACACAATTCAGTTTGGCACAATTCTGTTTGACACAATTCATTTTGACAAACTTCAGTTTAACGCAATTTAGTTTGGTTTGACAGAATTCAGTTTGACAAAGTTCAGTTTGGCACAATTCAGTTTGACGCAATTCAGCTATAAACATTTCAGTTTGACACAATTCAATTTGACACAATTCAGTTTGTCATCTTTCAGTTTGACGCAATTCAGCTTGACACAATTCAGTTTCCTTTGACAGAAGTCAGTTTGACACAATTCAATTGACACAATTCAGTTTGACACAATTCAATTGATGAATTCAGTTTGACGAAATTCAGTTCGACACAATTCAGTTTGGCACAATTCAGTTTGACACAATTCAGTTTGACACACTTCAGTTGGACACAATTCAGTTTGACACAATTCAGGTTGACACAATTCAGTTTGAAACAATTCAGTTTGACACAATTCAGTTTGACACAAAGGAGTTTGGCTCAATTCAGTTAAACACAATACAGTTTCGCTCAATCCAGTTTGACACAATTCAGTTTGGCACAATTCAGTTTGGAACAATTCAGTTTGGCGTAAATCAGTTTGGCTCAATTCAGTTAAACACAATACAGTTTCGCTCAATTCAGTTTGACACAATTCAGTTTGGCACAATACAGTTTGACACAATTGAGTTTGGTTTGACACATTTCAGTTTGTCACAATTCAGTTTGACACAATTCGGTTTGACACAATTCAGTTTGACGCAATTTGGTTTGGCACAATTCAGTTTGACACAATTAAGTTTGGTTTGACACAATTCGGTTTGACGGAATTTAGTTTGGTTTGACACATTTCAGTTTAGCACAATTCAGTTTGACACAATTCGGTTTGACTCAATTCAGTTTGACGCATTTCACTTTGACACAATTAAATTTGGTTTGACACAATTAAGTTGGACACAATTCAGCTTGATACATTTAAGTTTGGCACATTTCACATTAACACAATTCGGTTTCATACAATTCAGTTTGGCGCAATTTAGTTTGGTCTGACGCAATTCAGTTTGAAACAATTCAGTTTGACACAATTCAGTTTGACGCATTTCACTTTGACACAATTAAATTTGCTTTGACACAATTCAGTTTGACGCAATTTAAGTTTGGTTTGACACATTTCAGTTTGGCACAATTCAGTTTGACACCATTCGGTTTGACACAATTCAGTTTGACACAATTAAGTTTGGTTTGACACAATTTAGTTTGACACAATTCAGTATGTCACACTTCAATTTGGCGCAATTTAGTTTTGTTTGACACAATTCAGTTTGAAACAATTCAGTTTGGCACAATTCAGTTAAACACAATACAGTTTCACTCACATCAGTTTGACACTAATTCAGTTTGGCACAATTCAGTTTGACGCATTTCACTTTGACACAATTAAATTTGGTTTGACACAATTCAGTTGGACACAATTCAGCTTGATACATTTCAGTTTGGCACATTTAACTTTGACACAATTCGGTTTGATACAATTCAGTTTGGCGCAATTTAGTTTGGTTTGACACAATTCAGTTTGAAACAATTCAGTTTGGCACAATTCAGTTTTGAGCAAATCACTTTGGCTAAATTCAGTTAAACACAATACAGTTTCGCTCAATTCAGTTTGACACAATTCAGTTTGGCACAATTCAGTTTGAAACAATTCAGTTTGGCACAATTCAGTTTGAAGCAAATCAGTTTGGCTCAATTCAGTTAAACACAATACACTTTCGCTCAATTCAGTTTGACACAATTCAGTTTGGCTCAATTCAATTTTCCGCATTTCAGTTTGACACAATTAAGTTTGGTTTGACACAATTCAGTTTGGCACAATTCAGTTTCACGCAAAAGAGTTTGGCTCATTTCAGTTAAACACAATACAGTTTCGCTCAATCCAGTTTGACACAATTGAGTTTGGCACAATTCAGTTTGAAACAATTCAGTTTGGCGTAAATCAGTTTGGCTCAATTCAGTAAAACACAATACAGTTTCGCTCAATTCAGTTTGACACAATTCAGTGTGGCACCATTCAGTTTGTCAAACTTCAATTAGGCGCAATTTAGTTTGGTTTGACACAATTCAGTTTGAAACAATTAAGTTTGGTTTGACACAATTCAGTTTGACGGAATTTAGTTTGGTTTGACACATTTCAGTTTAGCACAATTCAGTTTGACACAATTCGGTTTGACTCAATTCAGTTTGGCACAATTCAGTTTGACGCATTTCAGTTTGACACAATTGAGTTTGGTTTGACACATTTCAGTTTGTCACAATTCAGTTTGACACAATTCAGTATGTCACACTTCAATTTGGCGCAATTTAGTTTGGTTTGACACAATTCAGTTTGAAACAATTCAGTTTGGCACAATTCAGTTAAACACAATACAGTTTCACTCACATCAGTTTGACACAATTCAGTTTGGCACAATTCAGTTTGACGCATTTCACTTTGACACAATTAAATTTGGTTTGACACAATTCAGTTGGACACAATTCTGCTTGATACATTTCAGTTTGGCACATTTAACTTTGACACAATTCGGTTTGATACAATTCAGTTTGGCGCAATTTAGTTTGGTTTGACACAATTCAGTTTGAAACAATTCAGTTTGGCACAATTCAGTTTTGAGCAAATCACTTTGGCTCAATTCAGTTAAACACAATACAGTTTCGCTCAATTCAGTTTGACACAATTCAGTTTGGCACAATTCAGTTTGAAACAATTCAGTTTGGCACAATTCAGTTTGAAGCAAATCAGTTTGGCTCAATTCAGTTAAACACAATACAGTTTCGCTCAATTCAGTTTTACACAATTCAGTTTGGCTCAATTCAATTTGCCACATTTCAGTTTGACACAATTAAGTTTGGTTTGACACAATTCAGTTTGGCACAATTCAGTTTGACGCAAAAGAGTTTGGCTCAATTCAGTTAAACACAATACAGTTTCGCTCAATCCAGTTTGACACAATTGAGTTTGGCACAATTCAGTTTGAAACAATTCAGTTTGACGTAAATCAGTTTGGCTCTATTCAGTAAAACACAATACAGTTTCGCTCAATTCAGTTTGACACAATTCAGTGTGGCACAATTCAGTTTGTCACACTTCAATTAGGCGCAATTTAGTTTGGTTTGACACAATTCAGTTTGAAACAATTAAATTTGGTTTGACACAATTCAGTTTGACGGAATTTAGTTTGGTTTGACACATTTCAGTTTAGCACAATTCAGTTTGACACAATTTGGTTTGACTCAATTCAGTTTGGCACAATTCAGTTTGACGCATTTCAGTTTGACACAATTGAGTTTGGTTTGGCACAATTCGGTTTGACACAATTCGGTTTGACACAATTCAGTTTGACGCAATTTGGTTTGGCACAATTCAGTTTGGAACAGTTCAGTTTGGCGTAAATCAGTTTGGCTCAATTCAGTTAAACACAATACAGTTTCGCTCAATTCAGTTTGACACAATTCAGTTTGGCACAATTCAGTTTGGCACAATACAGTTTGTCACACTTCAATTTGGCGCAATTTAGTGTGGTTTGACACAATTCAGTTTGAAACAATTCAGTTTGGCACAATTCAGTTAAACACAAAACAGTTTCACTCACATCAGTTTGACACAATTCAGTTTGGCACAATTCAGTTTGACGCATTTCACTTTGACACAATTGAATTTGGTTTGACACAATTCAGTTGGACACAATTCAGCTTGATACATTTCAGTTTTGCACATTTAACTTTGACACAATTCGGTTTGATACAATTCAGTTTGGCACAATTTAGTTTTGTTTGACACAATTCAGTTTGAAACAATTCAGTTTAGCACAATTCAGTTTTACGCAAATCACTTTGGCTCAATTCAGTTAAACACAATACAGTTTCGCTCAATTCAGTTTGACACAATTCAGTTTGGCACAATTCAGTTTGAAACAATTCAGTTTGAAACAATTCAGTTTGCAACAATTCAGTTTGAAGCAAATCAGTTTGGCTCATTCAGTTAAACACAATACACTTTCGCTCAATTCAGTTTGACACAATTCAGTTTGGCACAATTCAATATGCCGCATTTCAGTTTGACACAATTAAGTTTGGTTTGACACAATTCAGTTTGACGGAATTTAGTTTGGTTTGACACATTTCAGTTTAGCACAATTCAGTTTGACACAATTCGGTTTGACTCAATTCAGTTTGACGCATTTCACTTTGACACAATTAAATTTGGTTTGACACAATTAAGTTGGACACAATTCAGCTTGATACATTTAAGTTTGGCACATTTCACATTAACACAATTCGGTTTCATACAATTCAGTTTGGCGCAATTTAGTTTGGTCTGACGCAATTCAGTTTGAAACAATTCAGTTTGACACAATTCAGTTTGACGCATTTCACTTTGACACAATTAAATTTGCTTTGACACAATTCAGTTTGACGCAATTTAAGTTTGGTTTGACACATTTCAGTTTGGCACAATTCAGTTTGACACCATTCGGTTTGACACAATTCAGTTTGACACAATTAAGTTTGGTTTGACACAATTTAGTTTGACACAATTCAGTATGTCACACTTCAATTTGGCGCAATTTAGTTTGGTTTGACACAATTCAGTTTGAAACAATTCAGTTTGGCACAATTCAGTTAAACACAATACAGTTTCACTCACATCAGTTTGACACTAATTCAGTTTGGCACAATTCAGTTTGACGCATTTCACTTTGACACAATTAAATTTGGTTTGACACAATTCAGTTGGACACAATTCAGTTTGAAACAATTCAGTTTGACGTAAATCAGTTTGGCTCTATTCAGTAAAACACAATACAGTTTCGCTCAATTCAGTTTGACACAATTCAGTGTGGCACAATTCAGTTTGTCACACTTCAATTAGGCGCAATTTAGTTTGGTTTGACACAATTCAGTTTGAAACAATTAAATTTGGTTTGACACAATTCAGTTTGACGGAATTTAGTTTGGTTTGACACATTTCAGTTTAGCACAATTCAGTTTGACACAATTTGGTTTGACTCAATTCAGTTTGGCACAATTCAGTTTGACGCATTTCAGTTTGACACAATTGAGTTTGGTTTGACACAATTCGGTTTGACACAATTCGGTTTGACACAATTCAGTTTGACGCAATTTGGTTTGGCACAATTCAGTTTGGAACAGTTCAGTTTGGCGTAAATCAGTTTGGCTCAATTCAGTTAAACACAATACAGTTTCGCTCAATTCAGTTTGACACAATTCAGTTTGGCACAATTCAGTTTGGCACAATACAGTTTGTCACACTTCAATTTGGCGCAATTTAGTGTGGTTTGACACAATTCAGTTTGAAACAATTCAGTTTGGCACAATTCAGTTAAACACAAAACAGTTTCACTCACATCAGTTTGACACAATTCAGTTTGGCACAATTCAGTTTGACGCATTTCACTTTGACACAATTGAATTTGGTTTGACACAATTCAGTTGGACACAATTCAGCTTGATACATTTCAGTTTTGCACATTTAACTTTGACACAATTCGGTTTGATACAATTCAGTTTGGCACAATTTAGTTTTGTTTGACACAATTCAGTTTGAAACAATTCAGTTTAGCACAATTCAGTTTTACGCAAATCACTTTGGCTCAATTCAGTTAAACACAATACAGTTTCGCTCAATTCAGTTTGACACAATTCAGTTTGGCACAATTCAGTTTGAAACAATTCAGTTTGAAACAATTCAGTTTGCAACAATTCAGTTTGAAGCAAATCAGTTTGGCTCATTCAGTTAAACACAATACACTTTCGCTCAATTCATTTTGACACAATTCAGTTTGGCACAATTCAATATGCCGCATTTCAGTTTGACACAATTAAGTTTGGTTTGACACAATTCAGTTTGACGGAATTTAGTTTGGTTTGACACATTTCAGTTTAGCACAATTCAGTTTGACACAATTCGGTTTGACTCAATTCAGTTTGACGCATTTCACTTTGACACAATTAAATTTGGTTTGACACAATTAAGTTGGACACAATTCAGCTTGATACATTTAAGTTTGGCACATTTCACATTAACACAATTCGGTTTCATACAATTCAGTTTGGCGCAATTTAGTTTGGTCTGACGCAATTCAGTTTGAAACAATTCAGTTTGACACAATTCAGTTTGACGCATTTCACTTTGACACAATTAAATTTGCTTTGACACAATTCAGTTTGACGCAATTTAAGTTTGGTTTGACACATTTCAGTTTGGCACAATTCAGTTTGACACCATTCGGTTTGACACAATTCAGTTTGACACAATTAAGTTTGGTTTGACACAATTTAGTTTGACACAATTCAGTATGTCACACTTCAATTTGGCGCAATTTAGTTTGGTTTGACACAATTCAGTTTGAAACAATTCAGTTTGGCACAATTCAGTTAAACACAATACAGTTTCAGTCACATCAGTTTGACACTAATTCAGTTTGGCACAATTCAGTTTGACGCATTTCACTTTGACACAATTAAATTTGGTTTGACACAATTCAGTTGGACACAATTCAGTTTGAAACAATTCAGTTTGACGTAAATCAGTTTGGCTCTATTCAGTAAAACACAATACAGTTTCGCTCAATTCAGTTTGACACAATTCAGTGTGGCACAATTCAGTTTGTCACACTTCAATTAGGCGCAATTTAGTTTGGTTTGACACAATTCAGTTTGAAACAATTAAATTTGGTTTGACACAATTCAGTTTGACGGAATTTAGTTTGGTTTGACACATTTCAGTTTAGCACAATTCAGTTTGACACAATTTGGTTTGACTCAATTCAGTTTGGCACAATTCAGTTTGACGCATTTCAGTTTGACACAATTGAGTTTGGTTTGACACAATTCGGTTTGACACAATTCGGTTTGACACAATTCAGTTTGACGCAATTTGGTTTGGCACAATTCAGTTTGGAACAGTTCAGTTTGGCGTAAATCAGTTTGGCTCAATTCAGTTAAACACAATACAGTTTCGCTCAATTCAGTTTGACACAATTCAGTTTGGCACAATTCAGTTTGGCACAATACAGTTTGTCACACTTCAATTTGGCGCAATTTAGTGTGGTTTGACACAATTCAGTTTGAAACAATTCAGTTTGGCACAATTCAGTTAAACACAAAACAGTTTCACTCACATCAGTTTGACACAATTCAGTTTGGCACAATTCAGTTTGACGCATTTCACTTTGACACAATTGAATTTGGTTTGACACAATTCAGTTGGACACAATTCAGCTTGATACATTTCAGTTTTGCAGATTTAACTTTGACACAATTCGGTTTGATACAATTCAGTTTGGCACAATTTAGTTTTGTTTGACACAATTCAGTTTGAAACAATTCAGTTTAGCACAATTCAGTTTTACGCAAATCACTTTGGCTCAATTCAGTTAAACACAATACAGTTTCGCTCAATTCAGTTTGACACAATTCAGTTTGGCACAATTCAGTTTGAAACAATTCAGTTTGAAACAATTCAGTTTGCAACAATTCAGTTTGAAGCAAATCAGTTTGGCTCATTCAGTTAAACACAATACACTTTCGCTCAATTCAGTTTGACACAATTCAGTTTGGCACAATTCAATATGCCGCATTTCAGTTTGACACAATTAAGTTTGGTTTGACACAATTCAGTTTGACGGAATTTAGTTTGGTTTGACACATTTCAGTTTAGCACAATTCAGTTTGACACAATTCGGTTTGACTCAATTCAGTTTGACGCATTTCACTTTGACACAATTAAATTTGGTTTGACACAATTAAGTTGGACACAATTCAGCTTGATACATTTAAGTTTGGCACATTTCACATTAACACAATTCGGTTTCATACAATTCAGTTTGGCGCAATTTAGTTTGGTCTGACGCAATTCAGTTTGAAACAATTCAGTTTGACACAATTCAGTTTGACGCATTTCACTTTGACACAATTAAATTTGCTTTGACACAATTCAGTTTGACGCAATTTAAGTTTGGTTTGACACATTTCAGTTTGGCACAATTCAGTTTGACACCATTCGGTTTGACACAATTCAGTTTGACACAATTAAGTTTGGTTTGACACAATTTAGTTTGACACAATTCAGTATGTCACACTTCAATTTGGCGCAATTTAGTTTTGTTTGACACAATTCAGTTTGAAACAATTCAGTTTGGCACAATTCAGTTAAACACAATACAGTTTCACTCACATCAGTTTGACACTAATTCAGTTTGGCACAATTCAGTTTGACGCATTTCACTTTGACACAATTAAATTTGGTTTGACACAATTCAGTTGGACACAATTCAGCTTGATACATTTCAGTTTGGCACATTTAACTTTGACACAATTCGGTTTGATACAATTCAGTTTGGCGCAATTTAGTTTGGTTTGACACAATTCAGTTTGAAACAATTCAGTTTGGCACAATTCAGTTTTGAGCAAATCACTTTGGCTAAATTCAGTTAAACACAATACAGTTTCGCTCAATTCAGTTTGACACAATTCAGTTTGGCACAATTCAGTTTGAAACAATTCAGTTTGGCACAATTCAGTTTGAAGCAAATCAGTTTGGCTCAATTCAGTTAAACACAATACACTTTCGCTCAATTCAGTTTGACACAATTCAGTTTGGCTCAATTCAATTTTCCGCATTTCAGTTTGACACAATTAAGTTTGGTTTGACACAATTCAGTTTGGCACAATTCAGTTTCACGCAAAAGAGTTTGGCTCAATTCAGTTAAACACAATACAGTTTCGCTCAATCCAGTTTGACACAATTGAGTTTGGCACAATTCAGTTTGAAACAATTCAGTTTGGCGTAAATCAGTTTGGCTCAATTCAGTAAAACACAATACAGTTTCGCTCAATTCAGTTTGACACAATTCAGTGTGGCACCATTCAGTTTGTCAAACTTCAATTAGGCGCAATTTAGTTTGGTTTGACACAATTCAGTTTGAAACAATAAAGTTTGGTTTGACACAATTCAGTTTGACGGAATTTAGTTTGGTTTGACACATTTCAGTTTAGCACAATTCAGTTTGACACAATTCGGTTTGACTCAATTCAGTTTGGCACAATTCAGTTTGACGCATTTCAGTTTGACACAATTGAGTTTGGTTTGACACATTTCAGTTTGTCACAATTCAGTTTGACACAATTCAGTATGTCACACTTCAATTTGGCGCAATTTAGTTTGGTTTGACACAATTCAGTTTGAAACAATTCAGTTTGGCACAATTCAGTTAAACACAATACAGTTTCACTCACATCAGTTTGACACAATTCAGTTTGGCAGAATTCAGTTTGACGCATTTCACTTTGACACAATTAAATTTGGTTTGACACAATTCAGTTGGACACAATTCTGCTTGATACATTTCAGTTTGGCACATTTAACTTTGACACAATTCGGTTTGATACAATTCAGTTTGGCGCAATTTAGTTTGGTTTGACACAATTCAGTTTGAAACAATTCAGTTTGGCACAATTCAGTTTTGAGCAAATCACTTTGGCTCAATTCAGTTAAACACAATACAGTTTCGCTCAATTCAGTTTGACACAATTCAGTTTGGCACAATTCAGTTTGAAACAATTCAGTTTGGCACAATTCAGTTTGAAGCAAATCAGTTTGGCTCAATTCAGTTAAACACAATACAGTTTCGCTCAATTCAGTTTTACACAATTCAGTTTGGCTCAATTCAATTTGCCGCATTTCAGTTTGACACAATTAAGTTTGGTTTGACACAATTCAGTTTGGCACAATTCAGTTTGACGCAAAAGAGTTTGGCTCAATTCAGTTAAACACAATACAGTTTCGCTCAATCCAGTTTGACACAATTGAGTTTGGCACAATTCAGTTTGAAACAATTCAGTTTGACGTAAATCAGTTTGGCTCTATTCAGTAAAACACAATACAGTTTCGCTCAATTCAGTTTGACACAATTCAGTGTGGCACAATTCAGTTTGTCACACTTCAATTAGGCGCAATTTAGTTTGGTTTGACACAATTCAGTTTGAAACAATTAAATTTGGTTTGACACAATTCAGTTTGACGGAATTTAGTTTGGTTTGACACATTTCAGTTTAGCACAATTCAGTTTGACACAATTTGGTTTGACTCAATTCAGTTTGGCACAATTCAGTTTGACGCATTTCAGTTTGACACAATTGAGTTTGGTTTGACACAATTCGGTTTGACACAATTCGGTTTGACACAATTCAGTTTGACGCAATTTGGTTTGGCACAATTCAGTTTGGAACAGTTCAGTTTGGCGTAAATCAGTTTGGCTCAATTCATTTAAACACAATACAGTTTCGCTCAATTCAGTTTGACACAATTCAGTTTGGCACAATTCAGTTTGGCACAATACAGTTTGTCACACTTCAATTTGGCGCAATTTAGTGTGGTTTGACACAATTCAGTTTGAAACAATTCAGTTTGGCACAATTCAGTTAAACACAAAACAGTTTCACTCACATCAGTTTGACACAATTCAGTTTGGCACAATTCAGTTTGACGCATTTCACTTTGACACAATTGAATTTGGTTTGACACAATTCAGTTGGACACAATTCAGCTTGATACATTTCAGTTTTGCACATTTAACTTTGACACAATTCGGTTTGATACAATTCAGTTTGGCACAATTTAGTTTTGTTTGACACAATTCAGTTTGAAACAATTCAGTTTAGCACAATTCAGTTTTACGCAAATCACTTTGGCTCAATTCAGTTAAACACAATACAGTTTCGCTCAATTCAGTTTGACACAATTCAGTTTGGCACAATTCAGTTTGAAACAATTCAGTTTGAAACAATTCAGTTTGCAACAATTCAGTTTGAAGCAAATCAGTTTGGCTCATTCAGTTAAACACAATACACTTTCGCTCAATTCAGTTTGACACAATTCAGTTTGGCACAATTCAATATGCCGCATTTCAGTTTGACACAATTAAGTTTGGTTTGACACAATTCAGTTTGACGGAATTTAGTTTGGTTTGACACATTTCAGTTTAGCACAATTCAGTTTGACACAATTCGGTTTGACTCAATTCAGTTTGACGCATTTCACTTTGACACAATTAAATTTGGTTTGACACAATTAAGTTGGACACAATTCAGCTTGATACATTTAAGTTTGGCACATTTCACATTAACACAATTCGGTTTCATACAATTCAGTTTGGCGCAATTTAGTTTGGTCTGACGCAATTCAGTTTGAAACAATTCAGTTTGACACAATTCAGTTTGACGCATTTCACTTTGACACAATTAAATTTGCTTTGACACAATTCAGTTTGACGCAATTTAAGTTTGGTTTGACACATTTCAGTTTGGCACAATTCAGTTTGACACCATTCGGTTTGACACAATTCAGTTTGACACAATTAAGTTTGGTTTGACACAATTTAGTTTGACACAATTCAGTATGTCACACTTCAATTTGGCGCAATTTAGTTTGGTTTGACACAATTCAGTTTGAAACAATTCAGTTTGGCACAATTCAGTTAAACACAATACAGTTTCACTCACATCAGTTTGACACTAATTCAGTTTGGCACAATTCAGTTTGACGCATTTCACTTTGACACAATTAAATTTGGTTTGACACAATTCAGTTGGACACAATTCAGTTTGAAACAATTCAGTTTGACGTAAATCAGTTTGGCTCTATTCAGTAAAACACAATACAGTTTCGCTCAATTCAGTTTGACACAATTCAGTGTGGCACAATTCAGTTTGTCACACTTCAATTAGGCGCAATTTAGTTTGGTTTGACACAATTCAGTTTGAAACAATTAAATTTGGTTTGACACAATTCAGTTTGACGGAATTTAGTTTGGTTTGACACATTTCAGTTTAGCACAATTCAGTTTGACACAATTTGGTTTGACTCAATTCAGTTTGGCACAATTCAGTTTGACGCATTTCAGTTTGACACAATTGAGTTTGGTTTGACACAATTCGGTTTGACACAATTCGGTTTGACACAATTCAGTTTGACGCAATTTGGTTTGGCACAATTCAGTTTGGAACAGTTCAGTTTGGCGTAAATCAGTTTGGCTCAATTCAGTTAAACACAATACAGTTTCGCTCAATTCAGTTTGACACAATTCAGTTTGGCACAATTCAGTTTGGCACAATACAGTTTGTCACACTTCAATTTGGCGCAATTTAGTGTGGTTTGACACAATTCAGTTTGAAACAATTCAGTTTGGCACAATTCAGTTAAACACAAAACAGTTTCACTCACATCAGTTTGACACAATTCAGTTTGGCACAATTCAGTTTGACGCATTTCACTTTGACACAATTGAATTTGGTTTGACACAATTCAGTTGGACACAATTCAGCTTGATACATTTCAGTTTTGCACATTTAACTTTGACACAATTCGGTTTGATACAATTCAGTTTGGCACAATTTAGTTTTGTTTGACACAATTCAGTTTGAAACAATTCAGTTTAGCACAATTCAGTTTTACGCAAATCACTTTGGCTCAATTCAGTTAAACACAATACAGTTTCGCTCAATTCAGTTTGACACAATTCAGTTTGGCACAATTCAGTTTGAAACAATTCAGTTTGAAACAATTCAGTTTGCAACAATTCAGTTTGAAGCAAATCAGTTTGGCTCATTCAGTTAAACACAATACACTTTCGCTCAATTCATTTTGACACAATTCAGTTTGGCACAATTCAATATGCCGCATTTCAGTTTGACACAATTAAGTTTGGTTTGACACAATTCAGTTTGACGGAATTTAGTTTGGTTTGACACATTTCAGTTTAGCACAATTCAGTTTGACACAATTCGGTTTGACTCAATTCAGTTTGACGCATTTCACTTTGACACAATTAAATTTGGTTTGACACAATTAAGTTGGACACAATTCAGCTTGATACATTTAAGTTTGGCACATTTCACATTAACACAATTCGGTTTCATACAATTCAGTTTGGCGCAATTTAGTTTGGTCTGACGCAATTCAGTTTGAAACAATTCAGTTTGACACAATTCAGTTTGACGCATTTCACTTTGACACAATTAAATTTGCTTTGACACAATTCAGTTTGACGCAATTTAAGTTTGGTTTGACACATTTCAGTTTGGCACAATTCAGTTTGACACCATTCGGTTTGACACAATTCAGTTTGACACAATTAAGTTTGGTTTGACACAATTTAGTTTGACACAATTCAGTATGTCACACTTCAATTTGGCGCAATTTAGTTTGGTTTGACACAATTCAGTTTGAAACAATTCAGTTTGGCACAATTCAGTTAAACACAATACAGTTTCAGTCACATCAGTTTGACACTAATTCAGTTTGGCACAATTCAGTTTGACGCATTTCACTTTGACACAATTAAATTTGGTTTGACACAATTCAGTTGGACACAATTCAGCTTGATACATTTCAGTTTGGCACATTTAACTTTGACACAATTCGGTTTGATACAATTCAGTTTGGCGCAATTTAGTTTGGTTTGACACAATTCAGTTTGAAACAATTCAGTTTGGCACAATTCAGTTTTGAGCAAATCACTTTGGCTAAATTCAGTTAAACACAATACAGTTTCGCTCAATTCAGTTTGACACAATTCAGTTTGGCACAATTCAGTTTGAAACAATTCAGTTTGGCACAATTCAGTTTGAAGCAAATCAGTTTGGCTCTATTCAGTTAAACACAATACACTTTCGCTCAATTCAGTTTGACACAATTCAGTTTGGCTCAATTCAATTTGCCGCATTTCAGTTTGACACAATTAAGTTTGGTTTGACACTATTCAGTTTGGCACAATTCAGTTTCACACAAAAGAGTTTGGCTCAATTCAGTTAAACACAATACAGTTTCGCTCAATCCAGTTTGACACAATTGAGTTTGGCACAATTCAGTTTGAAACAATTCAGTTTGGCGTAAATCAGTTTGGCTCAATTCAGTAAAACACAATACAGTTTCGCTCAATTCAGTTTGACACAATTCAGTGTGGCACCATTCAGTTTGTCAAACTTCAATTAGGCGCAATTTAGTTTGGTTTGACACAATTCAGTTTGAAACAATTAAGTTTGGTTTGACACAATTCAGTTTGACGGAATTTAGTTTGGTTTGACACATTTCAGTTTAGCACAATTCAGTTTGACACAATTCGGTTTGACTCAATTCAGTTTGGCACAATTCAGTTTGACGCATTTCAGTTTGACACAATTGAGTTTGGTTTGACACATTTCAGTTTTTCACAATTCAGTTTGACACAATTCAGTATGTCACACTTCAATTTGGCGCAATTTAGTTTGGTTTGACACAATTCAGTTTGAAACAATTCAGTTTGGCACAATTCAGTTAAACACAATACAGTTTCACTCACATCAGTTTGACACAATTCAGTTTGGCACAATTCAGTTTGACGCATTTCACTTTGACACAATTAAATTTGGTTTGACACAATTCAGTTGGACACAATTCTGCTTGATACATTTCAGTTTGGCACATCTAACTTTGACACAATTCGGTTTGATACAATTCAGTTTGGCGCAATTTAGTTTGGTTTGACACAATTCAGTTTGAAACAATTCAGTTTGGCACAATTCAGTTTTGAGCAAATCACTTTGGCTAAATTCAGTTAAACACAATACAGTTTCGCTCAATTCAGTTTGACACAATTCAGTTTGGCACAATTCAGTTTGAAACAATTCAGTTTGGCACAATTCAGTTTGAAGCAAATCAGTTTGGCTCAATTCAGTTAAACACAATACAGTTTCGCTCAATTCAGTTTTACACAATTCAGTTTGGCTCAATTCAATTTGCCGCATTTCAGTTTGACACAATTAAGTTTGGTTTGACACAATTCAGTTTGGCACAATTCAGTTTGACGCAAAAGAGTTTGGCTCAATTCAGTTAAACACAATACAGTTTCGCTCAATCCAGTTTGACACAATTGAGTTTGGCACAATTCAGTTTGAAACAATTCAGTTTGACGTAAATCAGTTTGGCTCAATTCAGTAAAACACAATACAGTTTCGCTCAATTCAGTTTGACACAATTCAGTGTGGCACAATTCAGTTTGTCACACTTCAATTAGGCGCAATTTAGTTTGGTTTGACACAATTCAGTTTGAAACAATTAAATTTGGTTTGACACAATTCAGTTTGACGGAATTTAGTTTGGTTTGACACATTTCAGTTTAGCACAATTCAGTTTGACACAATTTGGTTTGACTCAATTCAGTTTGGCACAATTCAGTTTGACGCATTTCAGTTTGACACAATTGAGTTTGGTTTGACACAATTCGGTTTGACACAATTCGGTTTGACACAATTCAGTTTGACGCAATTTGGTTTGGCACAATTCAGTTTGGAACAGTTCAGTTTGGCGTAAATCAGTTTGGCTCAATTCAGTTAAACACAATACAGTTTCGCTCAATTCAGTTTGACACAATTCAGTTTGGCACAATTCAGTTTGGCACAATACAGTTTGTCACACTTCAATTTGGCGCAATTTAGTGTGGTTTGACACAATTCAGTTTGAAACAATTCAGTTTGGCACAATTCAGTTAAACACAAAACAGTTTCACTCACATCAGTTTGACACAATTCAGTTTGGCACAATTCAGTTTGACGCATTTCACTTTGACACAATTGAATTTGGTTTGACACAATTCAGTTGGACACAATTCAGCTTGATACATTTCAGTTTTGCACATTTAACTTTGACACAATTCGGTTTGATACAATTCAGTTTGGCACAATTTAGTTTTGTTTGACACAATTCAGTTTGAAACAATTCAGTTTAGCACAATTCAGTTTTACGCAAATCACTTTGGCTCAATTCAGTTAAACACAATACAGTTTCGCTCAATTCAGTTTGACACAATTCAGTTTGGCACAATTCAGTTTGAAACAATTCAGTTTGAAACAATTCAGTTTGCAACAATTCAGTTTGAAGCAAATCAGTTTGGCTCATTCAGTTAAACACAATACACTTTCGCTCAATTCAGTTTGACACAATTCAGTTTGGCACAATTCAATATGCCGCATTTCAGTTTGACACAATTAAGTTTGGTTTGACACAATTCAGTTTGACGGAATTTAGTTTGGTTTGACACATTTCAGTTTAGCACAATTCAGTTTGACACAATTCGGTTTGACTCAATTCAGTTTGACGCATTTCACTTTGACACAATTAAATTTGGTTTGACACAATTAAGTTTGACACAATTCAGTATGTCACACTT
The DNA here is from genome assembly GCA_964019065.1 of Catostylus mosaicus. NCBI lineage: Eukaryota > Metazoa > Cnidaria > Scyphozoa > Rhizostomeae > Catostylidae > Catostylus > Catostylus mosaicus. Next base: position 9,682,140 of record OZ025186.1, read on the forward strand.
CAATTTGGCGCAATTTAGTTTGGTTTGACACAATTCAGTTTGAAACAATTCAGTTTGGCACAATTCAGTTAAACACAATACAGTTTCACTCACATCAGTTTGACACAATTCAGTTTGGCACAATTCAGTTTGACGCATTTCACTTTGACACAATTAAATTTGGTTTGACACAATTCAGTTGGACACAATTCTGCTTGATACATTCCAGTTTGGCACATTTAACTTTGACACAATTCGGTTTGATACAATTCAGTTTGGCGCAATTTAGTTTGGTTTGACACAATTCAGTTTGAAACAATTCAGTTTGGCACAATTCAGTTTTGAGCAAATCACTTTGGCTCAATTCAGTTAAACACAATACAGTTTCGCTCAATTCAGTTTGACACAATTCAGTTTGGCACAATTCAGTTTGAAACAATTCAGTTTGGCACAATTCAGTTTGAAGCAAATCAGTTTGGCTCAATTCAGTTAAACACAAAACAGTTTCGCTCAATTCAGTTTTACACAATTCAGTTTGGCTCAATTCAATTTGCCGCATTTCAGTTTGACACAATTAAGTTTGGTTTGACACAATTCAGTTTGGCACAATTCAGTTTGACGCAAAAGAGTTTGGCTCAATTCAGTTAAACACAATACAGTTTCGCTCAATCCAGTTTGACACAATTGAGTTTGGCACAATTCAGTTTGAAACAATTCAGTTTGACGTAAATCAGTTTGGCTCAATTCAGTAAAACACAATACAGTTTCGCTCAATTCAGTTTGACACAATTCAGTGTGGCACAATTCAGTTTGTCACACTTCAATTAGGCGCAATTTAGTTTGGTTTGACACAATTCAGTTTGAAACAATTAAATTTGGTTTGACACAATTCAGTTTGACGGAATTTAGTTTGGTTTGACACATTTCAGTTTAGCACAATTCAGTTTGACACAATTTGGTTTGACTCAATTCAGTTTGGCACAATTCAGTTTGACGCATTTCAGTTTGACACAATTGAGTTTGGTTTGACACAATTCGGTTTGACACAATTCGGTTTGACACAATTCAGTTTGACGCAATTTGGTTTGGCACAATTCAGTTTGGAACAGTTCAGTTTGGCGTAAATCAGTTTGGCTCAATTCAGTTAAACACAATACAGTTTCGCTCAATTCAGTTTGACACAATTCAGTTTGGCACAATTCAGTTTGGCACAATACAGTTTGTCACACTTCAATTTGGCGCAATTTAGTGTGGTTTGACACAATTCAGTTTGAAACAATTCAGTTTGGCACAATTCAGTTAAACACAAAACAGTTTCACTCACATCAGTTTGACACAATTCAGTTTGGCACAATTCAGTTTGACGCATTTCACTTTGACACAATTGAATTTGGTTTGACACAATTCAGTTGGACACAATTCAGCTTGATACATTTCAGTTTTGCACATTTAACTTTGACACAATTCGGTTTGATACAATTCAGTTTGGCACAATTTAGTTTTGTTTGACACAATTCAGTTTGAAACAATTCAGTTTAGCACAATTCAGTTTTACGCAAATCACTTTGGCTCAATTCAGTTAAACACAATACAGTTTCGCTCAATTCAGTTTGACACAATTCAGTTTGGCACAATTCAGTTTGAAACAATTCAGTTTGAAACAATTCAGTTTGCAACAATTCAGTTTGAAGCAAATCAGTTTGGCTCATTCAGTTAAACACAATACACTTTCGCTCAATTCAGTTTGACACAATTCAGTTTGGCACAATTCAATATGCCGCATTTCAGTTTGACACAATTAAGTTTGGTTTGACACAATTCAGTTTGACGGAATTTAGTTTGGTTTGACACATTTCAGTTTAGCACAATTCAGTTTGACACAATTCGGTTTGACTCAATTCAGTTTGACGCATTTCACTTTGACACAATTAAATTTGGTTTGACACAATTAAGTTTGACACAATTCAGTATGTCACACTTCAATTTGGCGCAATTTAGTTTGGTTTGACACAATTCAGTTTGAAACAATTCAGTTTGGCACAATTCAGTTAAACACAATACAGTTTCACTCACATCAGTTTGACACAATTCAGTTTGGCACAATTCAGTTTGACGCATTTCACTTTGACACAATTAAATTTGGTTTGACACAATTCAGTTGGACACAATTCTGCTTGATACATTTCAGTTTGGCACATTTAACTTTGACACAATTCGGTTTGATACAATTCAGTTTGGCGCAATTTAGTTTGGTTTGACACAATTCAGTTTGAAACAATTCAGTTTGGCACAATTCAGTTTTGAGCAAATCACTTTGGCTCAATTCAGTTAAACACAATACAGTTTCGCTCAATTCAGTTTGACACAATTCAGTTTGGCACAATTCAGTTTGAAACAATTCAGTTTGGCACAATTCAGTTTGAAGCAAATCAGTTTGGCTCAATTCAGTTAAACACAAAACAGTTTCGCTCAATTCAGTTTTACACAATTCAGTTTGGCTCAATTCAATTTGCCGCATTTCAGTTTGACACAATTAAGTTTGGTTTGACACAATTCAGTTTGGCACAATTCAGTTTGACGCAAAAGAGTTTGGCTCAATTCAGTTAAACACAATACAGTTTCGCTCAATCCAGTTTGACACAATTGAGTTTGGCACAATTCAGTTTGAAACAATTCAGTTTGACGTAAATCAGTTTGGCTCAATTCAGTAAAACACAATACAGTTTCGCTCAATTCAGTTTGACACAATTCAGTGTGGCACAATTCAGTTTGTCACACTTCAATTAGGCGCAATTTAGTTTGGTTTGACACAATTCAGTTTGAAACAATTAAGTTTGGTTTGACACAATTCAGTTTGACGGAATTTAGTTTGGTTTGACACATTTCAGTTTAGCACAATTCAGTTTGACACAATTTGGTTTGACTCAATTCAGTTTGGCACAATTCAGTTTGACGCATTTCAGTTTGACACAATTGAGTTTGGTTTGACACAATTCGGTTTGACACAATTCGGTTTGACACAATTCAGTTTGACGCAATTTGGTTTGGCACAATTCAGTTTGGAACAGTTCAGTTTGGCGTAAATCAGTTTGGCTCAATTCAGTTAAACACAATACAGTTTCGCTCAATTCAGTTTGACACAATTCAGTTTGGCACAATTCAGTTTGGCACAATACAGTTTGTCACACTTCAATTTGGCGCAATTTAGTGTGGTTTGACACAATTCAGTTTGAAACAATTCAGTTTGGCACAATTCAGTTAAACACAAAACAGTTTCACTCACATCAGTTTGACACAATTCAGTTTGGCACAATTCAGTTTGACGCATTTCACTTTGACACAATTGAATTTGGTTTGACACAATTCAGTTGGACACAATTCAGCTTGATACATTTCAGTTTTGCACATTTAACTTTGACACAATTCGGTTTGATACAATTCAGTTTGGCACAATTTAGTTTTGTTTGACACAATTCAGTTTGAAACAATTCAGTTTAGCACAATTCAGTTTGACACAATTCGGTTTGACTCAATTCAGTTTGACGCATTTCACTTTGACACAATTAAATTTGGTTTGACACAATTAAGTTGGACACAATTCAGCTTGATACATTTAAGTTTGGCACATTTCACATTAACACAATTCGGTTTCATACAATTCAGTTTGGCGCAATTTAGTTTGGTCTGACGCAATTCAGTTTGAAACAATTCAGTTTGACACAATTCAGTTTGACGCATTTCACTTTGACACAATTAAATTTGCTTTGACACAATTCAGTTTGACGCAATTTAAGTTTGGTTTGACACATTTCAGTTTGGCACAATTCAGTTTGACACCATTCGGTTTGACACAATTCAGTTTGACACAATTAAGTTTGGTTTGACACAATTTAGTTTGACACAATTCAGTATGTCACACTTCAATTTGGCGCAATTTAGTTTGGTTTGACACAATTCAGTTTGAAACAATTCAGTTTGGCACAATTCAGTTAAACACAATACAGTTTCACTCACATCAGTTTGACACAATTCAGTTTGGCACAATTCAGTTTGACGCATTTCACTTTGACACAATTAAATTTGGTTTGACACAATTCAGTTGGACACAATTCAGCTTGATACATTTCAGTTTGGCACATTTAACTTTGACACAATTCGGTTTGATACAATTCAGTTTGGCGCAATTTAGTTTGGTTTGACACAATTCAGTTTGAAACAATTCAGTTTGGCACAATTCAGTTTTGAGCAAATCACTTTGGCTAAATTCAGTTAAACACAATACAGTTTCGCTCAATTCAGTTTGACACAATTCAGTTTGGCACAATTCAGTTTGAAACAATTCAGTTTGGCACAATTCAGTTTGAAGCAAATCAGTTTGGCTCAATTCAGTTAAACACAATACAGTTTCGCTCAATTCAGTTTGACACAATTCAGTTTAGCACAATTCAGTTTGTCACACTTCAATTTGGCGCAATTTAGTTTGGTTTGACACAATTCAGTTTGAAACAATTCAGTTTGGCACAATTCAGTTAAACACAATACAGTTTCACTCACATCAGTTTGACACAATTCAGTTTGGCACAATTCAGTTTGACGCATTTCACTTTGACACAATTAAATTTGGTTTGACACAATTCAGTTGGACACAATTCAGCTTGATACATTTCAGTTTGGCACATTTAACTTTGACACAATTCGGTTTGATACAATTCAGTTTGGCACAATTTAGTTTGGTTTGACACAATTCAGTTTGAACCAATTCAGTTTGGCACAATTCAGTTTTACGCAAATCACTTTGGCTCAATTCAGTTAAACACAATACAGTTTCGCTCAATTCAGTTTGACACAATTCAGTTTGGCACAATTCAGTTTGAAACAATTCAGTTTGCAACAATTCAGTTTGAAGCAAATCAGTTTGGCTCATTCAGTTAAACACAATACACTTTCGCTCAATTCAGTTTGACACAATTCAGTTTGGCACAATTCAATTTGCCGCATTTCAGTTTGAAACAATTAAGTTTGGTTTGACACAATTCAGTTTGACGGAATTTAGTTTGGTTTGACACATTTCAGTTTAGCACAATTCAGTTTGACACAATTCGGTTTGACTCAATTCAGTTTGACACATTTCACTTTGACACAATTAAATTTGGTTTGACACAATTAAGTTGGACACAATTCAGCTTGATACATTTAAGTTTGGCACATTTCACATTAACACAATTCGGTTTCATACAATTCAGTTTGGCGCAATTTAGTTTGGTTTGACACAATTCAGTTTGGCACAAGTCAGTTTGACCCAAAGGAGTTTGGCTCGATTCAGTTAAACACAATACAGTTTCGCTCAATCCAGTTTGACACAATTCAGTTTGGCACAATTCAGTTTGAAACAATTCAGTTTGGTGTAAATCAGTTTGGTTCAATTCAGTTAACCACAATACAGTTTCGCTCAATTCAGTTTGACACAATTCAGTTTGACACAATTCAGTTTGACGCATTTCACTTTGACACAATTAAATTTGCTTTGACACAATTCAGTTTGACGCAATTTAAGTTTGGTTTGACACATTTCAGTTTGGCACAATTCAGTTTGACACCATTCGGTTTGACACAATTCAGTTTGACACAATTAAGTTTGGTTTGACACAATTTAGTTTGACACAATTCAGTATGTCACACTTCAATTTGGCGCAATTTAGTTTGGTTTGACACAATTCAGTTTGAAACAATTCAGTTTGGCACAATTCAGTTAAACACAATACAGTTTCACTCACATCAGTTTGACACAATTCAGTTTGGCACAATTCAGTTTGACGCATTTCACTTTGACACAATTAAATTTGGTTTGACACAATTCAGTTGGACACAATTCAGCTTGATACATTTCAGTTTGGCACATTTAACTTTGACACAATTCGGTTTGATACAATTCAGTTTGGCGCAATTTAGTTTGGTTTGACACAATTCAGTTTGAAACAATTCAGTTTGGTACAATTCAGTTTTGAGCAAATCACTTTGGCTCAATTCAGTTAAACACAATACAGTTTCGCTCAATTCAGTTTGACACAATTCAGTTTGGCACAATTCAGTTTGAAACAATTCAGTTTGGCACAATTCAGTTTGAAGCAAATCAGTTTGGCTCAATTCAGTTAAACACAATACACTTTCGCTCAATTCAGTTTGACACAATTCAGTTTGGCTCAATTCAATTTGCCTCATTTCAGTTTGACACAATTAAGTTTGGTTTGACACAATTCAGTTTGGCACAATTCAGTTTCACACAAAAGAGTTTGGCTCAATTCAGTTAAACACAATACAGTTTCGCTCAATCCAGTTTGACACAATTGAGTTTGGCACAATTCAGTTTAAAACAATTCAGTTTGGCGTAAATCAGTTTGGCTCAATTCAGTAAAACACAATACAGTTTCGCTCAATTCAGTTTGACACAATTCAGTGTGGCACAATTCAGTTTGTCACACTTCAATTTGGCGCAATTTAGTTTGGTTTGACACAATTCAGTTTGAAACAATTAAGTTTGGTTTGACACAATTCAGTTTGACGGAATTTTGTTTGGTTTGACACATTTCAGTTTAGCACAATTCAGTTTGACAAAATTCGGTTTGACTCAATTCAGTTTGACGCATTTCACTTTGACACAATTAAATTTGGTTTGACACAATTGAGTTGGACACAATTCAGCTTGATACATTTCAGTTTGGCACATTTCACTTTGACACAATTCGGATTAATACAATTCAGTTTGGGGCAATTTAGTTTGGTTTGACGCAATTCAGTTTGAAACAATTCAGTTTGACACAATTCAGTTTGACGCATTTCACTTTGACACATTTAAATTTGGTTTGACACAATTCAGTTTGACGCAATTTAAGTTTGGTTTGACACATTTCAGTTTGGCACAATTCAGTTTGACACCATTCAGTTTGACAGAATTCAATTAATACATTTAGTTTGACACAATTCAATTGACACAATTCAGTTTGACACAATTCAATTGACAGAATTCAGTTTCACGCCCCTCAGTTTGGATAAACACAATTCAATTTGACGCACTTCAGTTTGACAGAATTCAATTCATACATTTAAGTTTGACGCAAATCAGTTTGGCTCAATTCAGTTTGACACAATTCAGTTTAGCACAATTCAGTTTGTCACACTTCAATTTGGCGCAATTTAGTTTGGTTTGACACAATTCAGTTTGAAACAATTCAGTTTGGCACAATTCAGTTAAACACAATACAGTTTCACTCACATCAGTTTGATACAATTCAGTTTGGCACAATTCAGTTTGACGCATTTCACTTTGACACAATTAAATTTGGTTTGACACAATTCAGTTGGACACAATTCATCTTGATACATTTCAGTTTGGCACATTTAACTTTGACACAATTCGGTTTGATACAATTCAGTTTGGCACAATTTAGTTTGGTTTGACACAATTCAGTTTGAACCAATTCAGTTTGGCACAATTCAGTTAAACACAATACAGTTTCGCTCAATTCAGTTTGACACAATTCAGTTTGGCACAATTCAGTTTGAAACAATTCAGTTTGCAACAATTCAGTTTGAAACAAATCAGTTTGGCTCATTCAGTTAAACACAATACACTTTCGCTCAATTCAGTTTGACACAATTCAGTTTGGCACAATTCAATTAACCGCATTTCAGTTTGACACAATTAAGTTTGGTTTGACACAATTCAGTTTGACGGAATTTAGTTTGGTTTGACACATTTCAGTTTAGCACAATTCAGTTTGACACAATTCGGTTTGACTCAATTCAGTTTGACGCATTTCACTTTGACACAATTAAATTTGGTTTGACACAATTAAGTTGGACACAATTCAGCTTGATACATTTAAGTTTGGCACATTTCACATTAACACAATTCGGTTTCATACAATTCAGTTTGGCGCAATTTAGTTTGGTTTGACACAATTCAGTTTGGCACGAGTCAGTTTGACCCAAAGGAGTTTGGCTCGATTCAGTTAAAAACAATACAGTTTCGCTCAATCCAGTTTGACACAATTCAGTTTGGCACAATTCAGTTTGAAACAATTCAGTTTGGTGTAAATCAGTTTGGTTCAATTCAGTTAACCACAATACAGTTTCGCTCAATTCAGTTTGACACAATTCAGTTTTACACAATTCAGTTTGACGCATTTCACTTTGACACAATTAAATTTGCTTTGACACAATTCAGTTTGACGCAATTTAAGTTTGGTTTGACACATTTCAGTTTGGCACAATTCAGTTTGACACCATTCGGTTTGACACAATTCAGTTTGACACAATTAAGTTTGGTTTGACACAATTTAGTTTGACACAATTCAGTATGTCACACTTCAATTTGGCGCAATTTAGTTTGGTTTGACACAAGTCAGTTTGAAACAATTCAGTTTGGCACAATTCAGTTAAACACAATACACTTTCACTCACATCAGTTTGACACAATTCAGTTTGGCACAATTCAGTTTGACGCATTTCACTTTGACACAATTAAATTTGGTTTGACACAATTCAGTTGGACACAATTCAGCTTGATACATTTCAGTTTGGCACATTTAACTTTGACACAATTCGGTTTGATACAATTCAGTTTGGCGCAATTTAGTTTGGTTTGACACAATTCAGTTTGAAACAATTCGGTTTGGCACAATTCAGTTTTGAGCAAATCACTTTGGCTCAATTCAGTTAAACACAATACAGTTTCGCTCAATTCAGGTTGACACAATTCAGTTTGGCACAATTCAGTTTGAAACAATTCAGTTTGGCACAATTCAGTTTGAAGCAAATCAGTTTGGCTCAATTCAGTTAAACACAATACACTTTCGCTCAATTCAGTTTGACACAATTCAGTTTGGCTCAATTCAATTTGCCGCATTTCAATTTGACACAATTAAGTTTGGTTTGACACAATTCAGTTTGGCACAATTCAGTTTGACGCAAAAGAGTTTGGCTCAATTCAGTTAAACACAATACAGTTTCGCTCAATCCAGTTTGACACAATTGAGTTTGGCACAATTCAGTTTGAAACAATTCAGTTTGGCGTAAATCAGTTTGGCTCAATTCAGTAAAACACAATACAGTTTCGCTCAATTCAGTTTGACACAATTCAGTGTGGCACAATTCAGTTTGTCACACTTCAATTTGGCGCAATTTAGTTTGGTTTGACACAATTCAGATTGAAACAATTAAGTTTGGTTTGACACAATTCAGTTTGACGGAATTTAGTTTGGTTTGACACATTTCAGTTTAGCACAATTCAGTTTGACACAATTCGGTTTGACTCAATTCAGTTTGACGCATTTCACTTTGACACAATTAAATTTGGTTTGACACAATTGAGTTGGACACAATTCAGCTTGATACATTTCAGTTTGGCACATTTCACTTTGACACAATTCGGATTAATATAATTCAGTTTGACACAATTCAGTTTAGCACAATTCAGTTTGTCACACTTCAATTTGGCGCAATTTAGTTTGGTTTGACACAATTCAGTTTGAAACAATTCAGTTTGGCACAATTCAGTTTGGCACAATACAGTTTGTCACACTTCAATTTGGCGCAATTTAGTGTGGTTTGACACAATTCAGTTTGAAACAATTCAGTTTGGCACAATTCAGTTAAACACAAAACAGTTTCACTCACATCAGTTTGACACAATTCAGTTTGGCACAATTCGGTTTATTACAATTCAGTTTGGCACAATTTAGTTTTGTTTGTTACAATTCAGTTTGAACCAATTCAGTTTGGCACAATTCAGTTTTACGCAAATCACTTTGGCTCAATTCAGTTAAACACAATACAGTTTCGCTCAATTCAGTTTGACACAATTCAGTTTGGCACAATTCAGTTTGAAACAATTCAGTTTGCAACAATTCAGTTTGAAGCAAATCAGTTTGGCTCATTCAGTTAAACACAATACACTTTCGCTCAATTCAGTTTGACACAATTCAGTTTGGCACAATTCAATTAACCGCATTTCAGTTTGACACAATTAAGTTTGGTTTGACACAATTCAGTTTGACGGAATTTAGTTTGGTTTGACACATTTCAGTTTAGCACAATTCAGTTTGACACAATTCGGTTTGACTCAATTCAGTTTGACGCATTTCATTTTGACACAATTAAATTTGGTTTGACACAATTAAGTTGGACACAATTCAGCTTGATACATTTAAGTTTGGCACATTTCACATTGACACAATTCGGTTTCATACAATTCAGTTTGGCGCAATTTAGTTTGGTTTGACACAATTCAGTTTGGCACAAGTCAGTTTGACCCAAAGGAGTTTGGCTCGATTCAGTTAAACACAATACAGTTTCGCTCAATCCAGTTTGACACAATTCAGTTTGGCACAATTCAGTTTGAAACAATTCAGTTTGGTGTAAATCAGTTTGGTTCAATTCAGTTAACCACAATACAGTTTCGCTCAATTCAGTTTGACACAATTCAGTTTGACGCATTTCACTTTGACACAATTAAATTTGCTTTGACACAATTCAGTTTGACGCAATTTAAGTTTGGTTTGACACATTTCAGTTTGGCACAATTCAGTTTGACACCATTCGGTTTGACACAATTCAGTTTGACACAATTAAGTTTGGTTTGACACAATTTAGTTTGACACAATTCAGTATGTCACACTTCAATTTGGCGCAATTTAGTTTGGTTTGACACAATTCAGTTTGAAACAATTCAGTTTGGCACAATTCAGTTAAACACAATACACTTTCACTCACATCAGTTTGACACAATTCAGTTTGGCACAATTCAGTTTGACGCATTTCACTTTGACACAATTAAATTTGGTTTGACACAATTCAGTTGGACACAATTCAGCTTGATACATTTCAGTTTGGCACATTTAACTTTGACACAATTCGGTTTGATACAATTCAGTTTGGCGCAATTTAGTTTGGTTTGACACAATTCAGTTTGAAACAATTCGGTTTGGCACAATTCAGTTTTGAGCAAATCACTTTGGCTCAATTCAGTTAAACACAATACAGTTTCGCTCAATTCAGGTTGACACAATTCAGTTTGGCACAATTCAGTTTGAAACAATTCAGTTTGGCACAATTCAGTTTGAAGCAAATCAGTTTGGCTCAATTCAGTTAAACACAATACACTTTCGCTCAATTCAGTTTGACACAATTCAGTTTGGCTCAATTCAATTTGCCGCATTTCAATTTGACACAATTAAGTTTGGTTTGACACAATTCAGTTTGGCACAATTCAGTTTGACGCAAAAGAGTTTGGCTCAATTCAGTTAAACACAATACAGTTTCGCTCAATCCAGTTTGACACAATTGAGTTTGGCACAATTCAGTTTGAAACAATTCAGTTTGGCATAAATCAGTTTGGCTCAATTCAGTAAAACACAATACAGTTTCGCTCAATTCAGTTTGACACAATTCAGTGTGGCACAATTCAGTTTGTCACACTTCAATTTGGCGCAATTTAGTTTGGTTTGACACAATTCAGATTGAAACAATTAAGTTTGGTTTGACACAATTCAGTTTGACGGAATTTAGTTTGGTTTGACACATTTCAGTTTAGCACAATTCAGTTTGACACAATTCGGTTTGACTCAATTCAGTTTGACGCATTTCACTTTGACACAATTAAATTTGGTTTGACACAATTGAGTTGGACACAATTCAGCTTGATACATTTCAGTTTGGCACATTTCACTTTGACACAATTCGGATTAATATAATTCAGTTTGACACAATTCAGTTTAGCACAATTCAGTTTGTCACACTTCAATTTGGCGCAATTTAGTTTGGTTTGACACAATTCAGTTTGAAACAATTCAGTTTGGCACAATTCAGTTTGGCACAATACAGTTTGTCACACTTCAATTTGGCGCAATTTAGTGTGGTTTGACACAATTCAGTTTGAAACAATTCAGTTTGGCACAATTCAGTTAAACACAAAACAGTTTCACTCACATCAGTTTGACACAATTCAGTTTGGCACAATTCGGTTTATTACAATTCAGTTTGGCACAATTTAGTTTTGTTTGTTACAATTCAGTTTGAACCAATTCAGTTTGGCACAATTCAGTTTTACGCAAATCACTTTGGCTCAATTCAGTTAAACACAATACAGTTTCGCTCAATTCAGTTTGACACAATTCAGTTTGGCACAATTCAGTTTGAAACAATTCAGTTTGCAACAATTCAGTTTGAAGCAAATCAGTTTGGCTCATTCAGTTAAACACAATACACTTTCGCTCAATTCAGTTTGACACAATTCAGTTTGGCACAATTCAATTAACCGCATTTCAGTTTGACACAATTAAGTTTGGTTTGACACAATTCAGTTTGACGGAATTTAGTTTGGTTTGACACATTTCAGTTTAGCACAATTCAGTTTGACACAATTCGGTTTGACTCAATTCAGTTTGACGCATTTCATTTTGACACAATTAAATTTGGTTTGACACAATTAAGTTGGACACAATTCAGCTTGATACATTTAAGTTTGGCACATTTCACATTGACACAATTCGGTTTGATACAATTCAGTTTGGCGCAATTTAGTTTGGTTTGACACAATTCAGTTTGGCACAAGTCAGTTTGACCCAAAGGAGTTTGGCTCGATTCAGTTAAACACAATACAGTTTCGCTCAATCCAGTTTGACACAATTCAGTTTGGCACAATTCAGTTTGAAACAATTCAGTTTGGTGTAAATCAGTTTGGTTCAATTCAGTTAACCACAATACAGTTTCGCTCAATTCAGTTTGACACAATTCAGTTTGACGCATTTCACTTTGACACAATTAAATTTGCTTTGACACAATTCAGTTTGACGCAATTTAAGTTTGGTTTGACACATTTCAGTTTGGCACAATTCAGTTTGACACCATTCGGTTTGACAAAATTCAGTTTGACACAATTAAGTTTGGATTGACACAATTTAGTTTGACACAATTCAGTATGTCACACTTCAATTTGGCGCAATTTAGTTTGGTTTGACACAATTCAGTTTGAAACAATTCAGTTTGGCACAATTCAGTTAAACACAATACAGTTTCACTCACATCAGTTTGACACAATTCAGTTTGGCACAATTCAGTTTGACGCATTTCACTTTGACACAATTAAATTTGGTTTGACACAATTCAGTTGGACACAATTCAGCTTGATACATTTCAGTTTGGCACATTTAACTTTGACACAATTCGGTTTGATACAATTCAGTTTGGCGCAATTTAGTTTGGTCTGACACAATTCAGTTTGAAACAATTCAGTTTGGCACAATTCAGTTTTGAGCAAATCACTTTGGCTCAATTCAGTTAAACACAATACAGTTTCGCTCAATTCAGTTTGACACAATTCAGTTTGGCACAATTCAGTTTGAAACAATTCAGTTTGGCACAATTCAGTTTGAAGCAAATCAGTTTGGCTCAATTCAGTTAAACACAATACACTTTCGCTCAATTCAGTTTGACACAATTCAGTTTGGCTCAATTCAATTTGCCGCATTTCAGTTTGACACAATTAAGTTTGGTTTGACACAATTCAGTTTGGCACAATTCAGTTTGACGCAAAAGAGTTTGGCTCAATTCAGTTAAACACAATACAGTTTCGCTCAATCCAGTTTGACACAATTGAGTTTGGCACAATTCAGTTTGAAACAATTCAGTTTGGCGTAAATCAGTTTGGCTCAATTCAGTAAAACACAATACAGTTTCGCTCAATTCAGTTTGACACAATTCAGTGTGGCACAATTCAGTTTGTCACACTTCAATTTGGCGCAATTTAGTTTGGTTTGACACAATTCAGTTTGAAACAATTAAGTTTGGTTTGACACAATTCAGTTTGACGGAATTTAGTTTGGTTTGACACATTTCAGTTTAGCACAATTCAGTTTGACACAATTCGGTTTGACTCAATTCAGTTTGACGCATTTCACTTTGACACAATTAAATTTGGTTTGACACAATTAAGTTGGACACAATTCAGCTTGATACATTTCAGTTTGGCACATTTCACTTTGACACAATTCGGATTAATACAATTCAGTTTGGCGCAATTTAGTTTGGTTTGACGCAATTCAGTTTGAAACAATTCAGTTTGACACAATTCAGTTTGACGCATTTCACTTTGACACAATTAAATTTGGTTTGACACAATTCAGTTTGACGCAATTTAAGTTTGGTTTGACACATTTCAGTTTGGCACAATTCAGTTTGACACCATTCAGTTTGACAGAATTCAATTAATACATTTAGTTTGACACAATTTAATTGACACAATTCAGTTTGACACAATTCAATTGACAGAATTCAGTTTCACGCCCCTCAGTTTGGATAAACACAATTCAATTTGACGCACTTCAGTTTGACAGAATTCAATTCACACATTTAAGTTTGACGCAAATCAGTTTGGCTCAATTCAGTTAAACACAATTCAGTTTGACAGAATTCAGTTTGACGCAATTAAGTTTGGTTTGACACAATTCATTTTGACACAATTCAGTTTGATTTGAAACAATATCAGTTTGACAGAATTCAATTGACACATTTAGTTTGACACAATTCAAATGACAAAAAAATTCAGTTTGAAACAATTCAGTTTTTCACACTTCAGTTTGGCGCAATTTAGTTTGGTTTGACACAATTCAGTTTGAAACAATTCAGTTTGGCACAATTCAGCTTGACGCAAAAGAGTTTGGCTCAATTCAGTTAAACACAATACAGTTTCGCTCAATCCAGTTTGACACAATTCAGTTTGGCACAATTCAGTGTGAAACAATTCAGTTTGGCGTAAATCAGTTTGGCTCAATTCAGTTAAACACAATATAGTTTCGCTCAATTCAGTTTGACACAATTCAGTTTGGCACAATTCAGTTTGAAACAATTCAGTTTGCAACAATTCAGTTTGAAGCAAATCAGTTTGGCTCAATTCAGTTAAACACAATACAGTTTCACTTAAATCAGTTTGACAGAATTCAGTTTGGCACAATTCAGTTTGACGCATTTCACTTTGACACAATTAAATTTGGTTTGACACAATTGAGTTGGACACAACTTAGCTTGATACATTTCAGTTTGGCATATTTAACTTTGACACAATTCGGTTTGATACAATTCAGTTTGGCGCAATTTAGTTTGATTTGAGACAATTCAGTTTGACACAATTCAGTTTGGCACAATTCAATTTGCCGCATTTCAGTTTGACACAATTAAGTTTGGTTTGACACAATTCAGTTTGACGGAATTAAGTTTGGTTTGACACATTTCAGTTTAGCAAAATTCAGTTTGCCACAATTCGCTTTGACTCAATTCAGTTTGATGCATTTCAGTTTGACACAATTAAATTTGGTTTGACACAATTCAGTTCGACGCAATTTAAGTTTGGTTTGACTTATTTCAGTTTGGCACAATTCAGTTTGACACCATTCAGTTTGACACAATTCAGTTTGACACAATAAAGTTTGGTATGACACAATTCAGTTTGACACAATTCAGTTTGTCACACTTTAATTTGGCGCAATTTAGTTTGGTTTGACACAATTCAGTTTGAAACAATTCAGTTTGGCTCAATTCCGTTAAACACAATACAGTTTCACTCAAATCAGTTTGACACAATTCAGTTTGGCACAATTCAGTTTGACGCATTTCACTTTGACACAATTAAATTAGGTTTGAAACAATTCAGTTGGACACAATTCAGCTTGATACATTTCAGTTTGGCACATTTAACTTTGAGACAATTCGGTTTGATACAATTCAGTTTGGCGCAATTTAGTTTGGTTTGACACAATTCAGTTTGAAACAATTCAGTTTGGCACAATTCAGTTTTACGCAAATCACTTTGGCTCAATTCAGTTAAACACAATACAGTTTCGCTCAATTCAGTTTGACACAATTCAGTTTGGCACAATTCAGTTTGAAACAATTCAGTTTGGCACAATTCAGTTTGAAGCAAATCAGTTTGGCTCAATTCAGTTAAACACAATACATCTTCGCTCAATTCAGTTTCACACAATTCAGTTTGGCACAATTCAATTTGCCGCATTTCAGTTTGACACAATTAAGTTTGGTTTGACACAATTCAGTTTGGCACAATTCAGTTTGACGCAAAAGAGTTTGGCTCAATTCAGTTAAACACAATAAAGTTTCGCTCAATCCAGTTTGACACAATTCAGTTTGGCACAATTTAGTTTGAAAAAATTCAGTTTGGCTTAAATCAGTTTGGCTCAATTCAGTTAAACACAATACAGTTTCGCTCAATTCAGTTTGACACAATTCAGTTTGGCACAATTCAGTTTGTCACACTTCAATTTGGCGCAATTTAGTTTGGTTTGACACAATTCAGTTTGAAACAATTCAGTTTGGCACAATTCAGTTAAACACAATACAGTTTCACTAAAATCAGTTTGAAACAATACAGTTTCGCTCAATTCGGTTTGACAAAATTCAGTTTGGCACAATTCAGTTTGTCACACTTCAATTTGGCGCAATTTAGTTTGGTTTGACACAATTCAGTTTGAAACAATTCAGTTTGGCACAATTCAGTTAAACACAATACAGTTTCACTCAAATCAGTTTGACACAATTCAGTTGGACACAATTGAGCTTGATACATTTCAGTTTGGCACATTTAACTTTGACACAATTCAGTTTGATACAATTCAGTTTGGCGCAATTTAGTTTGATTTGACACAATTCAGTTTGACACAATTCAGTTTGGCACAATTCAATTTGCCGCATTTCAGTTTGACACAATTAAGTCTGGTTTGACACAATTCAGTTTGACGGAATTTAGTTTGGTTTGACACATTTCAGTTTAGCACAATTCAGTTTGACACAAATCAGTTTGGCTCAGTTCAGTTAAACACAATACATATTCGCTCAATTCAGTTTGACACAATTCAGTTTGACGCAATTAAGTTTGGTTTGACACAATTCAGTTGACACAATTCAGTTTGACAGAATTCAGTTTGGTTTAACACAATTCAGTTTGACAGAATTCAATTGACACATTTAGTTTGACACAATTCAAATCACAAAATTCAGTTTGAAACAATTCAGTTTGTCACACTTCAGTTTGGCGCAATTTAGTTTGGTTTGACACAATTCAGTTTGAAACAATTCAGTTTGGCACAAGTCAGTTTGACGCAAAGGAGTTTGGCTCGATTCAGTTAAACACAATACAGTTTCGCTAAATTCAGTGTGACACAATTCAAATTGACACAATTCAGTTTGGCACAATTCAATTTGGCACAATTCAGTTTGATGCAAATCAGTTTGGCTCAATTCAGTTAAACACAATACAGTTTCGCTCAATCCAGTTTGACACAATTCAGTTTGGCACAATTCAGTTTGAAACAATTCAGTTTGGCGTAAATCAGTTTGGCTCAATTCAGTTAAACACAATACAGTTTCGCTCAATACAGTTTGACACAATTCAGTTTGGCACAATTCAGTTTGACACACTTCAATTTGGCGCAATTTAGTTTGGTTTGACACAATTCAGTTTGAAACAATTCAGTTTGGCACAATTCAGTTAAACACAATACAGTTTCACTCAAATCAGTTTGACACAATTCAGTTTGGCACAATTCAGTTTGACGCATTTCACTTTGACACAATTAAATTTGGTTTGACACAATTCAGTTGGACACAATTCAGCTTGATACATTTCAGTTTGGCACATTTAACTTTGACACAATTCGGTTCGATACAATTCAGTTTGGCGCAATTCAGTTTTACGCAAATCACTTTGGCTCAATTCAGTTAAACACAATTTAGTTTGGCACAATTCAATTTGCCGCATTTCAGTTTGACACAATTAAGTTTGGTTTGACACAATTCAGTTTGACGGAATTTAGTTTGGTTTGACACATTTCAGTTTAGCACAATTCAGTTTGACACAATTCGGTTTGACTCAATTCAGTTTGATGCATTTCACTTTGACACAATTAAATTTGGTTTGACACAATTCAGTTCGACACAATTCAGCTTGATACATTTCAGTTTGGCACATTTAACTTTGACACAATTCGGTTTGATACAATTCAGTTTTACGCAATTTAAGTTTGGTTTGACACATTTCTGTTTGGCACAATTGAGTTTGACACCATTCGGTTTGACACAATTCAGTTTGACACAATTAAGTTTGGTTTCACACAATTCAGTTTGACACAATTCAGTTTGTCACACTTTAATTTGGCGCAATTTAGTTTGGTTTGCCACAATTCAGTTTAAAACAATTCAGTTTGGCTCAATTCAGTTAAACACAATACAGTTTCACTCAAATCAGTTTGACACAATTCGGTTTGACTCAATTCAGTTTGACGCATTTCACTTTGACACAATTAAATTTGGTTTGAAACAATTCAGTTGGACACAATTCAGCTTGATACATTTCAGTTTGGCACATTTAACTTTGACACAATTTGGTTTGATACAATTCAGTTTGGCGCAATTTAGTTTGGTTTGACACAATTCAATTTTACGCCAATCACTTTGGCTCAATTCAGTTAAACACAATACAGTTTCGCTCAATTCAGTTTGACACAATTCAGTTTGGCACAATTCAGTTTGAAACAATTCAGTTTGGCACAATTCAGTTTGAAGCAAATCAGTTTGGCTCAATTCAGTTAATGACAATACACTTTGGCTCAATTCAGTTTGACACAATTCAGTTTGGCACAATTCAATTTGCCGCATTTCAGTTTGACACAATTAAGTTTGGTTTGACACAATTCAGTTTGACGGAATTTAGTTTGGTTTGACACATTTCAGTTTAGCACAATTCAGTTTGACACAATTCGGTTTGACTCAATTCAGTTTGATGCATTTCACTTTGACACAATTAAATTTGGTTTGACACAATTCAGTTCGACACAATTTAGCTTGATACATTTCAGTTTGGCACATTTAACTTTGACACTATTCGGTTTGATACAATTCAGTTTGGCGCATTTCACTTTAACACAATTAAATTTGGTTTGACACAATTCAGTTTGACGCAATTTAAGTTTGGTTTGTCACATTTCAGTTTGGCACAATTCAGTTTGACACCATTCGGTTTCACACAATTCAGTTTGACACAATTAAGTTTGGTTTGACACAATTCAGTTTGACACAATTCAGTTAGTCACACTTTAATTTGGCGCAATTTAGTTTGGTTTGACACAATTCAGTTTAAAACAATTCAGTTTGGCTCAATTCAGTTAAACACAATACAGTTTCACTCAAATCAGTTTGACACAATTCAGTTTGGCACAATTCAGTTTGACGCATTTCACTTTGACACAATTAAATTAGGTTTGAAACAATTCAGTTGGACACAATTCAGCTTGATACATTTCAGTTTGGCACATTTAACTTTGAGACAATTCGGTTTGATACAATTCAGTTTGGCGCAATTTAGTTTGGTTTGACACAATTCAGTTTGAAACAATTCAGTTTGGCACAATTCAGTTTTACGCAAATCACTTTGGCTCAATTCAGTTAAACACAATACAGTTTCGCTCAATTCAGTTTGACACAATTCAGTTTGGCACAATTCAGTTTGAAACAATTCAGTTTGGCACAATTCAGTTAAACACAATACAGTTTCACTCAAATCAGTTTGACACAATTCAGTTTGGCACAATTCAGTTTGACGCATTTCACTTTGACACAATTAAATTTGGTTTGACACAATTCAGTTGGACACAATTCAGCTTGATACATTTCAGTTTGGCACATTTAACTTTGACACAATTCGGTTCGATACAATTCAGTTTGGCGCAATTCAGTTTTACGCAAATCACTTTGGCTCAATTCAGTTAAACACAATTTAGTTTGGCACAATTCAATTTGCCGCATTTCAGTTTGACACAATTAAGTTTGGTTTGACACAATTCAGTTTGACGGAATTTAGTTTGGTTTGACACATTTCAGTTTAGCACAATTCAGTTTGACACAATTCGGTTTGACTCAATTCAGTTTGATGCATTTCACTTTGACACAATTAAATTTGGTTTGACACAATTCAGTTCGACACAATTCAGCTTGATACATTTCAGTTTGGCACATTTAACTTTGACACAATTCGGTTTGATACAATTCAGTTTTACGCAATTTAAGTTTGGTTTGACACATTTCTGTTTGGCACAATTGAGTTTGACACCATTCGGTTTGACACAATTCAGTTTGACACAATTAAGTTTGGTTTCACACAATTCAGTTTGACACAATTCAGTTTGTCACACTTTAATTTGGCGCAATTTAGTTTGGTTTGCCACAATTCAGTTTAAAACAATTCAGTTTGGCTCAATTCAGTTAAACACAATACAGTTTCACTCAAATCAGTTTGACACAATTCAGTTTGGCACAATTCAGTTTGACGCATTTCACTTTGACACAATTAAATTTGGTTTGAAACAATTCAGTTGGACACAATTCAGCTTGATACATTTCAGTTTGGCACATTTAACTTTGACACAATTTGGTTTGATACAATTCAGTTTGGCGCAATTTAGTTTGGTTTGACACAATTCAATTTTACGCCAATCACTTTGGCTCAATTCAGTTAAACACAATACAGTTTCGCTCAATTCAGTTTGACACAATTCAGTTTGGCACAATTCAGTTTGAAACAATTCAGTTTGGCACAATTCAGTTTGAAGCAAATCAGTTTGGCTCAATTCAGTTAATGACAATACACTTTGGCTCAATTCAGTTTGACACAATTCAGTTTGGCACAATTCAATTTGCCGCATTTCAGTTTGACACAATTAAGTTTGGTTTGACACAATTCAGTTTGACGGAATTTAGTTTGGTTTGACACATTTCAGTTTAGCACAATTCAGTTTGACACAATTCGGTTTGACTCAATTCAGTTTGATGCATTTCACTTTGACACAATTAAATTTGGTTTGACACAATTCAGTTCGACACAATTTAGCTTGATACATTTCAGTTTGGCACATTTAACTTTGACACTATTCGGTTTGATACAATTCAGTTTGGCGCATTTCACTTTAACACAATTAAATTTGGTTTGACACAATTCAGTTTGACGCAATTTAAGTTTGGTTTGTCACATTTCAGTTTGGCACAATTCAGTTTGACACCATTCGGTTTCACACAATTCAGTTTGACACAATTAAGTTTGGTTTGACACAATTCAGTTTGACACAATTCAGTTAGTCACACTTTAATTTGGCGCAATTTAGTTTGGTTTGACACAATTCAGTTTAAAACAATTCAGTTTGGCTCAATTCAGTTAAACACAATACAGTTTCACTCAAATCAGTTTGACACAATTCAGTTTGGCACAATTCAGTTTGACGCATTTCACTTTGACACAATTAAATTAGGTTTGAAACAATTCAGTTGGACACAATTCAGCTTGATACATTTCAGTTTGGCACATTTAACTTTGAGACAATTCGGTTTGATACAATTCAGTTTGGCGCAATTTAGTTTGGTTTGACACAATTCAGTTTGAAACAATTCAGTTTGGCACAATTCAGTTTTACGCAAATCACTTTGGCTCAATTCAGTTAAACACAATACAGTTTCGCTCAATTCAGTTTGACACAATTCAGTTTGGCACAATTCAGTTTGAAACAATTCAGTTTGGCACAATTCAGTTTGAAGCAAATCAGTTTGGCTCAATTCAGTTAAACACAATACACTTTCGCTCAATTCAGTTTCACACAATTCAGTTTGACACAATTAAGTTTGGTTTGACACAATTCAGTTTGGCACAATTCAGTTTGACGCAAAAGAGTTTGGCTCAATTCAGTTAAACACAAAACAGTTTCGCTCAATCCAGTTTGACACAATTCAGTTTGGCACAATTCAGTGTGAAACAAATCAGTTTGGCGTAAATCAGTTTGACTCAATTCAGTTAAGCACAATACACTTTCGCTCAATTCAGTTTGACACAATTCAGTTTGACGCAATTCAATTTGGTTTGACACATTCAGTTGACACAATTCAGTTTGACAGAATTCAGTTTGGTTTAACACAATTCAGTTTGACAGAATTCAATTGACACATTTAGTTTGACACAATTCAAATGACAAAATTCAGTTTGAAACAATTCAGTTTGTCACAATTCAGTTTGGCGCAATTTAGTTTGGTTTGACACAATTCAGTTTGAAACAATTCAGGTTGGCACAAGTCAGTTTGACGCAAAGGAGTTTGGCTCGATTCAGTTAAACACAATACAGTTTCGCTTAATTCAGTGTGACACAATTCAAATCGGCACAATTCAGTTTGGCACAATTCAATTTGGCACAATTCAGTTTGACGCAAATCAGTTTTGGCTCAATTCAGTTAAACACAATACAGTTTCGCTCAATCCAGTTTGACACAATTCAGTTTGGCACAATTCAGTTTGAAACAATTCAGTTTGGCGTAAATCAGTTTGGCTCAATTCAGTTAAACACAATACAGTTTCGCTCAATTCAGTTTGACACAATTCAGTTTGGCACAATTCAATTTGCCGCCTTTCAGTTTGACACAATTAAGGTTGGTTTGACACAAGTCAGTTTGACGGAATTTAGTTTGGTTTGACACATTTCAGTTTAGCACAATTCAGTTTGACACAATTCGGTTTGACTCAATTCAGTTTGACGCATTTCACTTTGACACAATTAAATTTGGTTTGACACATTTAAGTTGGACACAATTCAGCTTGATACATTTCAGTTTGACACATTTCACTTTGACACAATTCGGTTTGATACAATTCAGTTTGGCGCAATTTAGTTTGGTTTGACACATTTCAGTTTAGCACAATTCAGTTTGACACAATTCGGTTTGACTCAATTCAGTTTGATGCATTTCACTTTGACACAATTAAATTTGGTTTGACACAATTCAGTTCGACACAATTTAGCTTGATACATTTCAGTTTGGCACATTTAACTTTGACACTATTCGGTTTGATACAATTCAGTTTGGCGCATTTCACTTTAACACAATTAAATTTGGTTTGACACAATTCAGTTTGACGCAATTTAAGTTTGGTTTGTCACATTTCAGTTTGGCACAATTCAGTTTGACACCATTCGGTTTCACACAATTCAGTTTGACACAATTAAGTTTGGTTTGACACAATTCAGTTTGACACAATTCAGTTAGTCACACTTTAATTTGGCGCAATTTAGTTTGGTTTGACACAATTCAGTTTGAAACAATTCAGTTTGGCTCAATTCAGTTAAACACAATACAGTTTCACTCAAATCAGTTTGACACAATTCAGTTTGGCACAATTCAGTTTGACGCATTTCACTTTGACACAATTAAATTAGGTTTGAAACAATTCAGTTGGACACAATTCAGCTTGATACATTTCAGTTTGGCACATTTAACTTTGAGACAATTCGGTTTGATACAATTCAGTTTGGCGCAATTTAGTTTGGTTTGACACAATTCAGTTTGAAACAATTCAGTTTGGCACAATTCAGTTTTACGCAAATCACTTTGGCTCAATTCAGTTAAACACAATACAGTTTCGCTCAATTCAGTTTGACACAATTCAGTTTGGCACAATTCAGTTTGAAACAATTCAGTTTGGCACAATTCAGTTTGAAGCAAATCAGTTTGGCTCAATTCAGTTAAACACAATACACTTTCGCTCAATTCAGTTTCACACAATTCAGTTTGACACAATTAAGTTTGGTTTGACACAATTCAGTTTGGCACAATTCAGTTTGACGCAAAAGAGTTTGGCTCAATTCAGTTAAACACAAAACAGTTTCGCTCAATCCAGTTTGACACAATTCAGTTTGGCACAATTCAGTGTGAAACAAATCAGTTTGGCGTAAATCAGTTTGACTCAATTCAGTTAAGCACAATACACTTTCGCTCAATTCAGTTTGACACAATTCAGTTTGACGCAATTCAATTTGGTTTGACACATTCAGTTGACACAATTCAGTTTGACAGAATTCAGTTTGGTTTAACACAATTCAGTTTGACAGAATTCAATTGACACATTCAGTTTGACACAATTCAAATGACAAAATTCAGTTTGAAACAATTCAGTTTGTCACAATTCAGTTTGGCGCAATTTAGTTTGGTTTGACACAATTCAGTTTGAAACAATTCAGGTTGGCACAAGTCAGTTTGACGCAAAGGAGTTTGGCTCGATTCAGTTAAACACAATACAGTTTCGCTCAATCCAGTTTGACACAATTCAGTTTGGCACAATTCAATTTGCCGCCTTTCAGTTTGACACAATTAAGTTTGGTTTGACACAAGTCAGTTTGACGGAATTTAGTTTGGTTTGACACATTTCAGTTTAGCACAATTCAGTTTGACACAATTCGGTTTGACTCAATTCAGTTTGACGCATTTCACTTTGACACAATTAAATTTGGTTTGACACAATTAAGTTGGACACAATTCAGCTTGATACATTTCAGTTTGACACATTTCACTTTGACACAATTCGGTTTGATACAATTCAGTTTGGCGCAATTTAGTTTGGTTTGACGCAATTCAGTTTGAAACAATTCAGTTTGACACAATTCAGTTTGACGCATTTCACTTTGACACAATTGAATTTGGTTTGACACAATTTAGTTTGACGCAATTTAAGTTTGGTTTGACACATTTCAGTTTGGCACAATTCAGTTTGACACCATTCGGTTTGACACAATTCACTTTGACACAATTAAGTTTGGTTTGACACAATTCAGTTTAACACAATTTAATTGACGCAATTCAGTTTGACACACTTCAAAAGACACAATACAGTTTCGCTCAATTCAGTTTGACACAATTCAGTTTGGCACAATTCAATTTGCCGCATTTCAGTTTGACACAATTAAGTTTGGTTTGACACAATTCAGTTTGACGGAATTTAGTTTGGTTTGACACATTTCAGTTTAGCACAATTCAGTTTGACACAATTCGGTTTGACTCAATTCAGTTTGATGCATTTCACTTTGACACAATTAAATTTGGTTTGACACAATTCAGTTCGACACAATTTAGCTTGATACATTTCAGTTTGGCACATTTAACTTTGACACTATTCGGTTTGATACAATTCAGTTTGGCGCAATTTAGTTTGGTTTGACGCAATTCAGTTTGAAACAATTCAGTTTGACACCATTCGGTTTCACACAATTCAGTTTGACACAATTAAGTTTGGTTTGACACAATTCAGTTTGACACAATTCAGTTAGTCACACTTTAATTTGGCGCAATTTAGTTTGGTTTGACACAATTCAGTTTGAAACAATTCAGTTTGGCTCAATTCAGTTAAACACAATAGAGTTTCACTCAAATCAGTTTGACACAATTCAGTTTGGCACAATTCAGTTTGACGCATTTCACTTTGACACAATTAAATTAGGTTTGAAACAATTCAGTTGGACACAATTCAGCTTGATACATTTCAGTTTGGCACATTTAACTTTGAGACAATTCGGTTTGATACAATTCAGTTTGGCGCAATTTAGTTTGGTTTGACACAATTCAGTTTGAAACAATTCAGTTTGGCACAATTCAGTTTTACGCAAATCACTTTGGCTCAATTCAGTTAAACACAATACAGTTTCGCTCAATTCAGTTTGACACAATTCAGTTTGGCACAATTCAGTTTGAAACAATTCAGTTTGGCACAATTCAGTTTGAAGCAAATCAGTTTGGCTCAATTCAGTTAAACACAATACACTTTCGCTCAATTCAGTTTCACACAATTCAGTTTGACACAATTAAGTTTGGTTTGACACAATTCAGTTTGGCACAATTCAGTTTGACGCAAAAGAGTTTGGCTCAATTCAGTTAAACACAAAACAGTTTCGCTCAATCCAGTTTGACACAATTCAGTTTGGCACAATTCAGTGTGAAACAAATCAGTTTGGCGTAAATCAGTTTGACTCAATTCAGTTAAGCACAATACACTTTCGCTCAATTCAGTTTGACACAATTCAGTTTGACGCAATTCAATTTGGTTTGACACATTCAGTTGACACAATTCAGTTTGACAGAATTCAGTTTGGTTTAACACAATTCAGTTTGACAGAATTCAATTGACACATTTAGTTTGACACAATTCAAATGACAAAATTCAGTTTGAAACAATTCAGTTTGTCACAATTCAGTTTGGCGCAATTTAGTTTGGTTTGACACAATTCAGTTTGAAACAATTCAGGTTGGCACAAGTCAGTTTGACGCAAAGGAGTTTGGCTCGATTCAGTTAAACACAATACAGTTTCGCTTAATTCAGTGTGACACAATTCAAATTGGCACAATTCAGTTTGGCACAATTCAATTTGGCACAATTCAGTTTGACGCAAATCAGTTTGGCTCAATTCAGTTAAACACAATACAGTTTCGCTCAATCCAGTTTGACACAATTCAGTTTGGCACAATTCAGTTTGAAACAATTCAGTTTGGCGTAAATCAGTTTGGCTCAATTCAGTTAAACACAATACAGTTTCGCTCAATTCAGTTTGACACAATTCAGTTTGGCACAATTCAATTTGCCGCCTTTCAGTTTGACACAATTAAGTTTGGTTTGACACAAGTCAGTTTGACGGAATTTAGTTTGGTTTGACACATTTCAGTTTAGCACAATTCAGTTTGACACAATTCGGTTTGACTCAATTCAGTTTGACGCATTTCACTTTGACACAATTAAATTTGGTTTGACACAATTAAGTTGGACACAATTCAGCTTGATACATTTCAGTTTGTTACATTTCACTTTGACACAATTCGGTTTGATACAATTCAGTTTGGCGCAATTTAGTTTGGTTTGACGCAATTCAGTTTGAAACAATTCAGTTTGACACAATTCAGTTTGACGCATTTCACTTTGACACAATTGAATTTGGTTTGACACAATTCAGTTTGACGCAATTTAAGTTTGGTTTGACACATTTCAGTTTGGCACAATTCAGTTTGACACCATTCGGTTTGACACAATTCAGTTTGACACAATTAAGTTTGGTTTGACACAATTCAGTTTAACACAATTTAATTGACGCAATTCAGTTTGACACACTTCAAAAGACACAATACAGTTTCGCTCAATTCAGTTTGACACAATTCAGTTTGGCACAATTCAATTTGCCGCATTTCAGTTTGACACAATTAAGTTTGGTTTGACACAAGTCAGTTTGACGGAATTTAGTTTGGTTTGACACATTTCAGTTTAGCACAATTCAGTTTGACACAATTCGGTTTGACTCAATTCAGTTTGACGCATTTCACTTTGACACAATTAAATTTGGTTTGACACAATTAAGTTGGACACAATTCAGCTTGATACATTTCAGTTTGACACATTTCACTTTGACACAATTCGGTTTTAAACAATTCAGTTTGGCGCAATTTAGTTTGGTTTGACGCAATTCAGTTTGAAACAATTCAGTTTGACACAATTCAGTTTGACGCATTTCACTTTGAAACAATTGAATTTGGTTTGACACAATTCAGTTTGACGCAATTTAAGTTTGGTTTGACACATTTCAGTTTGGCACAATTCAGTTTGACACCATTCGGTTTGACACAATTCAGTTTGACACAATTAAGTTTGGTTTGACACAATTCAGTTTAACACAATTTAATTGACGCAATTCAGTTTGACACACTTCAAAAGACACAATTCAGTTTGACACAATTCAGTTTGACAGAATCCAATTAACACATTTAGTTTGACACAATTCAATTGACACAATTCAGTTTGACACAATTCAATTGACAGAATTTAGTTTCACGCACCTCAGTTTGGATCAACACAATTCAATTTGACGCACTTCAGTTTGACAGAATTCAATTCACACATTTCAGTTTGACGCAAATCAGTTTGGCTCAATTCAGTGAAACACAATACAGTTTCGCTCAAATCAGTTTGACACAATTCAGTTTGGCACAATTCAGTTTGGCACATTTAACTTTGAGACAATTCGCTTTGATACAATTCAGTTTGGCGCAATTTAGTTTGGTTTGACACAATTCAGTTTGAAACAATTCAGTTTGGCACAATTCAGTTTTACGCAAATCACTTTGGCTCAATTCAGTTAAACACAATGCAGTTTCGCTCAATTCAGTTTGACACAATTCAGTTTGGCACAATTCAATTTGAAACAATTCATTTTGGCACAATTCAGTTTGAAGCAAATCAGTTTGGCTCAATTCAGTTAAACACAATACACTTTCGCTCAATTCAGTTTGACACAATTCAGTTTGGCACAATTCAATTTGCCGCATTTCAGTTTGACACAATTAAGTTTGGTTTGACACAATTCAGTTTGGCACAATTCAGTTTGACGCAAAAGAGTTTGGCTCAATTCAGTTAAACACAATACAGTTTCGCTCAATCCAGTTTGACACAATTCAGTTTGGCACAATTCAGTTTGAAACAAATCAGTTTGGCGTAAATCGGTTTGGCTCAATTCAGTTAAGCACAATACACTTTCGCTCAATTCAGTTTGACACAATTCAGTTTGGCACAATTCAGTTTGTCACACTTCAATTTGGCGCAATTTAGTTTGGTTTGACACAATTCAGTTTGAAACAATTCAGTTTGGCACAATTCAGTTAAACAAAATACAGTTTCACTCAAATCAGTTTGAAACAATTCAGTTTGGCACAATTCAGTTTGAAGCAAATCAGTTTGGCTCAATTCAGTTAAACACAATACAGTTTCACTTAAATCAGTTTGACACAA
Organism: Catostylus mosaicus; assembly: GCA_964019065.1. NCBI lineage: Eukaryota > Metazoa > Cnidaria > Scyphozoa > Rhizostomeae > Catostylidae > Catostylus > Catostylus mosaicus. The sequence continues at coordinate 9,710,806 of OZ025186.1, forward strand.
TTCAGTTTGGCACAATTCAGTTTGACGCATTTCACTTTGACACAATTAAATTTGGTTTGACACAATTCAGTTGGACACAATTGAGCTTGATACATTTCAGTTTGGCACATTTAACTTTGACACAATTCGGTTTGATACAATTCAGTTTGGCGCAATTTAGTTTGATTTGACACAATTCAGTTTGACACAATTCATTTTGGCACAATTCAATTTGCCGCATTTCAGTTTGACACAATTAAGTTTGGTTTGACACAATTCAGGTTGACGGAATTTAGTTTGGTTTGACACATTTCAGTTTAGCACAATTCAGTTTGACACAAATCAGTTTGGCTGAATTCAGTTAAACACAATACAGTTTCGCTCAATTCAGTTTGACACAATTCAGTTTGACGCAATTCAATTTGGTTTGACACATTCAGTTGACACAATTCAGTTTGACAGAATTCAGTTTGGTTTAACACAAAACAGTTTGACAGAATTCAATTGACACATTTAGTTTGACACAATTCAAATGACAAAATTCAGTTTGAAACAATTCAGTTTGTCACCATTCAGTTTGGCGCAATTTAGTTTGGTTTGACACAATTCAGTTTGAAACAATTCAGGTTGGCACAAGTCAGTTTGACGCAAAGGAGTTTGGCTCGATTCAGTTAAACACAATACAGTTTCGCTCAATTCAGTGTGACACAATTCAAATTGGCACAATTCAGTTTGGCACAATTCAGTTTGGCACAATTCAGTTTGAAACAATTCAGTTTGGCGTAAATCAGTTTGGCTCAATTCAGTTAACCACAATACAGTTTCGCTCAATTCAGTTTGACACAATTCAGTTTGGCACAATTCAATTTGCCGCATTTCAGTTTGACACAATTAAGTTTGGTTTGACACAATTCAGTTTGACGGAATTTAGTTTGGTTTGACACATTTCAGTTTAGCACAATTCAGTTTGACACAATTCGCTTTGACTCAATTCAGTTTGACGCATTTCACTTTGACACAATTAAATTTGGTTTGACACAATTAAGTTGGACACAATTCAGCTTGATACATTTCAGTTTGACACATCTCACTTTGACAAAATTCGGTTTGATACAATTCAGTTTGGCGCAATTTAGTTCAGTTTGACACAATTCAGTTTGAAACAATTCAGTTTGACACAATTCAGTTTGACGCATTTCACTTTGACACAATTAAATTTGGTTTGACACAATTCAGTTTGACGCAATTTAAGTTTGGTTTGACACATTTCAGTTTGGCACAATTCAGTTTGACACCATTCGGTTTGACACAATTCAGTTTGACACAATTAAGTTTGGTTTGACACAATTCAGTTTGACACAATTCAATTGACGCAATTCAGTTTGACACACTTCAAAAGACACAATTCAGTTTGACATAATTCAGTTTGACAGAATTCAATTAACACATTTAGTTTGACACAATTCAATTGACACAATTCAGTTTGGCGCAATTTAGTTTGGTTTGACACAATTCAGTTTGAAACAATTCATGTTGGCACACGTCAGTTTGACGCAAAGGAGTTTGGCTCGATTCAGTTAAACACAATACAGTTTCGCTCAATTCAGTGTGACACAATTCAAATTGGCACAATTCAGTTTGTCACAATTCAATTTGGCACAATTCAGTTTGACGCAAATCAGTTTGGCTCAATTCAGTTAATCACAATACAGTTTCGCTCAATCCAGTTTGACACAATTCAGTTTGGCACAATTCAGTTTGAAACAATTCAGTTTGGCGTAAATCAGTTTGGCTCAATTCAGTTAACCACAATACAGTATCGCTCAATTCAGTTTGACACAATTCAGTTTGGCACAATTCAATTTGCCGCATTTCAGTTTGACACAATTAAGTTTGGTTTGACACAATTCAGTTTGACGGAATTTAGTTTGGTTTGACACATTTCAGTTTAGCACAATTCAGTTTGACACAATTCGGTTTGGCTCAATTCAGTTTGACGCATTTCACTTTGAAACAACTAAATTTGGTTTGACACAATTAAGTTGGACACAATTCAGCTTGATACATTTCAGTTTGACACATCTCACTTTGACAAAATTCGGTTTGATACAATTCAGTTTGGCGCAATTTAGTTCAGTTTGACACAATTCAGTTTGAAACAATTCAGTTTGACACAATTCAGTTTGACGCATTTCACTTTGACACAATTAAATTTGGTTTGACACAATTCAGTTTGACGCAATTTAAGTTTGGTTTGACACATTTCAGTTTGGCACAATTCAGTTTGACACCATTCGATTTGACACAATTCAGTTTGACACAATTAAGTTTGGTTTGACACAATTCAGTTTGACACAATTTAATTGACGCAATTCAGTTTGACACACTTCAAAAGACACAATTCAGTTTGACATAATTCAGTTTGACAGAATTCAATTAACACATTTAGTTTGACACAATTCAATTGACACAATTCAGTTTGACACAATTCATTTGACAGAATTCAGTTTCACGCACCACAGTTTGGATCAACACAATTCAATTTGACGCACTTCAGTGTGACAGAATTCAATTCACACATTTCAGTTTGACGCAAATCAGTTTGGCTCAATTCAGTTTGGCACAATTCAGTTTGACGCATTTCACTTTGACACAATTAAATTTGGTTTGACACAATTCAGTTGGACACAATTGAGCTTGATACATTTCAGTTTGGCACATTTAACTTTGACACAATTCGGTTTGATACAATTCAGTTTGGCGCAATTTAGTTTGATTTGACACAATTCAGTTTGACACAATTCATTTTGGCACAATTCAATTTGCCGCATTTCAGTTTGACACAATTAAGTTTGGTTTGACACAATTCAGGTTGACGGAATTTAGTTTGGTTTGACACATTTCAGTTTAGCACAATTCAGTTTGACACAAATCAGTTTGGCTGAATTCAGTTAAACACAATACAGTTTCGCTCAATTCAGTTTGACACAATTCAGTTTGACGCAATTCAATTTGGTTTGACACATTCAGTTGACACAATTCAGTTTGACAGAATTCAGTTTGGTTTAACACAATTCAGTTTGACAGAATTCAATTGACACATTTAGTTTGACACAATTCAAATGACAAAATTCAGTTTGAAACAATTCAGTTTGTCACAATTCAGTTTGGCGCAATTTAGTTTGGTTTGACACAATTCAGTTTGAAACAATTCAGGTTGGCACAAGTCAGTTTGACGCAAAGGAGTTTGGCTCGATTCAGTTAAACACAATACAGTTTCGCTCAATTCAGTGTGACACAATTCAAATTGGCACAATTCAGTTTGGCACAATTCAATTTGGCACAATTCAGTTTGACGCAAATCAGTTTGGCTCAATTCAGTTAAACACAAAACAGTTTCGCTCAATTCAGTTTGACACAATTCAGTTTGGCACAATTCAGTTTGAAACAATTCAGTTTTGCACAATCCAGTTTGAAGCAAATCATTTTGGCTCATTCAGTTAAACACAATACACTTTCGCTCAATTCAGTTTGACACAATTCAGTTTGGCACAATTCAATTTGCCGCATTTCAGTTTGACACAATAAAGTTTGGTTTGACACAATTCAGTTTGACGGAATTCAGTTTGGTTTGACACATTTCAGTTTAGCACAATTCAGTTTGACACAATTCGGTTTGACTCAATTCAGTTTGACGCATTTCACTTTGACACAATTAAATTTGGTTTGACACAATTAAGTTGGACACAATTCAGCTTGATACATTTCAGTTTGACACATCTCACTTTGACAAAATTCGGTTTGATACAATTCAGTTTGGCGCAATTTAGTTCAGTTTGACACAATTCAGTTTGAAACAATTCAGTTTGACACAATTCAGTTTGACGCATTTCACTTTGACACAATTAGATTTGGTTTGACACAATTCAGTTTGACGCAATTTAAGTTTGGTTTGACACATTTCAGTTTGGCACAATTCAGTTTGACACCATTCGATTTGACACAATTCAGTTTGACACAATTAAGTTTGGTTTGACACAATTCAGTTTGACACAATTTAATTGACGCAATTCAGTTTGACACACTTCAAAAGACACAATTCAGTTTGACATAATTCAGTTTGACAGAATTCAATTAACACATTTAGTTTGACACAATTCAATTGACACAATTCAGTTTGAAACAATTCAAATGACAGAATTCAGTTTCACCCACCTCAGTAGGGATCAACACAATTCAATTTGACGCACTTCAGTGTGACAGAATTCAATTCACACATTTCAGTTTGACGCAAATCAGTTTGGCTCAATTCAGTGAAACACAATACAGTTTCGCTGAATTCAGTTTGACACAATTCTGTTTGAAACAATTCAGTTTGATGCAATTACGTTTGGTTTGACACAATTCAGTTTGACACAATTCAGTTTGATTTGACACAATTCAGTTTGACAGAATTCAATTGACACATTTAGTTTGACACAATTCAAATGACAAAATTCAGTTTGAAACAATTGAGTTTGTCACACTTTAGTTTGGCGCAATTTAGTTTGGTTTGACACAATTCAGTTTGAAACAATTCAGTTTGGCACAATTCAGTTTGACACAAAAGAGTTTGGCTCAATTCAGTTAAACACAATACAGTTTCGCTCAATTCAGTTTGACACAATTCAGTTTGGCACAATTCAGTTTGTCACACTTCAATTTGGCGCAATTTAGTTTGGTTTGACACAATTTAGTTTGAAACAATTCAGTTTGGCACAATTCAGTTAAACACAATACAGTTTCACTTAAATCAGTTTGAAACAATTCAGTTTGGCACAATTCAGTTTGAAGCAAATCAGTTAGGCTCAATTCAGTAAAACACAATACAGTTTCACTTAAATCAGTTTGACACAATTCAGTTTGGCACAATTCAGTTTGACGCATTTCACTTTGACACAATTAAATTTGGTTTGACACAATTCCGTTGGACACAATTTAGCTTGATACATTTCAGTTTGGCACATTTAACTTTGACACAATTCAATTTGAAACAATTCAGTTTGGCACAATTCAGTTTGAAGCAAATCAGTTTGGCTCAATTCAGTTAAACACAATACACTTTCGCTCAATTCAGTTTCACACAATTCAATTTGGCACAATTCAATTTGCCGCATTTAAGTTTGACACAATTAAGTTTGGTTTGACACAATTCAGTTTGGCACAATTCAGTTTGACGCAAAAGAGTTTGGCTCAATTCAGTTAAACGCAATACAGTTTCGCTCAATCCAGTTTGACACAATTCAGTTTGAAACAATTCAGTTTGAAACAAATCAGTTTGGCGTAAATCAGTTTGGCTCAATTCAGTTAAGCACAATACACTTTCGCTCAATTCAGTTTGACACAATTCAGTTTCGCACAATTCAGTTTGTCACACTTCAATTTGGCGCAATTTAGTTTGGTTTGACACAATTCAGTTTGAAACAATTCAGTTTGGCACAATTCAGTTAAACACAATACAGTTTCACTCAAATCAGTTTGAAACAATTCAGTTTGGCACAATTCAGTTTGACGCATTTCACTTTGACACAATTAAATTTGGTTTGACACAATTCCGTTGCACACAATATAGCTTGATACATTTCAGTTTGGCACATTTAACTTTGACACAATTCAATTTGAAACAATTGAGTTTGGCACAATTCAGTTTGAAGCAAATCAGTTTGGCTCAATTCAGTTAAACACAATACACTTTCGCTCAATTCAGTTTCACACAATTCAGTTTGGCACAATTCAATTTGCCGCATTTCAGTTTGACACAATTAAGTTTGGTTTGACACAATTCAGTTTGGCACAATTCAGTTTGACGCAAAAGAGTTTGAATCAATTCAGTTAAACACAATACAGTTTCGCTCAATCCAGTTTGACACAATTCAGTTTGGCACAATTCAGTTTGAAACAAATCAGTTTGGCGTAAATCAGTTTGGCTCAATTCAGTTAAGCACAATACACTTTCGCTCAATTCAGTTTGACACAATTCAGTTTGGCACAATTCAGTTTGTCACACTTCAATTTGGCGCAATTTAGTTTGGTTTGACTCAATTCAGTTTGAAACAATTCAGTTTGGCACAATTCAGTTAAACACAATACAGTTTCACTCAAATCAGTTTGAAACAATTCAGTTTGGCACAATTCAGTTTGAAGCAAATCAGTTTGGCTCAATTCAGTTAAACACAATACAGTTTCACTTAAATCAGTTTGACACAATTCAGTTTGGCACAATTCAGTTTGACGCATTTCACTTTGACACAATTAAATTTGGTTTGACACAATTCAGTTGGACACAATTGAGCTTGATACATTTCAGTTTGGCACATTTAACTTTGACACAATTCGGTTTGATACAATTCAGTTTGGCGCAATTTAGTTTGGTTTGACACAATTCAGTTTGAAACAATTCAGTTTGGCACAATTCAGTTAAACATAATACAGTTTCACTCAAATCAGTTTGAAACAATTCAGTTTGGCACAATTCAGTTTGAAGCAAATCAGTTTGGCTCAATTCAGTTAAACACAATACAGTTTCACTTAAATCAGTTTGACACAATTCAGTTTGGCACAATTCAGTTTGACGCATTTCACTTTGACACAATTAAATTTGGTTTGACACAATTCAGTTGGACACAATTGAGCTTGATACATTTCAGTTTGGCACATTTAACTTTGACACAATTCGGTTTGATACAATTCAGTTTGGCGCAATTTAGTTTGATTTGACACAATTCAGTTTGACACAATTCATTTTGGCACAATTCAATTTGCCGCATTTCAGTTTGACACAATTAAGTTTTGTTTGACACAATTCAGGTTGACGGAATTTAGTTTGGTTTGACACATTTCAGTTTAGCACAATTCAGTTTGACACAAATCAGTTTGGCTGAATTCAGTTAAACACAATACAGTTTCGCTCAATTCAGTTTGACACAATTCAGTTTGACGCAATTCAATTTGGTTTGACACATTCAGTTGACACAATTCAGTTTGACAGAATTTAGTTTGGTTTAACACAATTCAGTTTGACAGAATTCAATTGACACATTTAGTTTGACACAATTCAAATGACAAAATTCAGTTTGAAACAATTCAGTTTGTCACAATTCAGTTTGGCGCAATTTAGTTTGGTTTGACACAATTCAGTTTGAAACAATTCAGTTTGGCACAAGTCAGTTTGACGCAAAGGAGTTTGGCTCGATTCAGTTAAACACAATACAGTTTCGCTCAATTCAGTGTGACACAATTCAAAATGGCACAATTCAGTTTGGCACAATTCAATTTGGCACAATTCAGTTTGACGCAAATCAGTTTGGCTCAATTCAGTTAAACACATTACAGTTTCGCTCAATCCAGTTTGACACAATTCAGTTTGGCACAATTCAGTTTGAAACAATTCAGTTTGGCGTAAATCAGTTTGGCTCAATTCAGTTAACCACAATACAGTTTCGCTCAATTCAGTTTGACACAATTCAGTTTGGCACAATTCAATTTGCCGCATTTCAGTTTGACACAATTAAGTTTGGTTTGACACAATTCAGTTTGACGGAATTTAGTTTGGTTTGACACATTTCAGTTTAGCACAATTCAGTTTGACACAATTCGCTTTGACTCAATTCAGTTTGACGCATTTCACTTTGACACAATTAAATTTGGTTTGACACAATTAAGTTGGACACAATTCAGCTTGATACATTTCAGTTTGACACATCTCACTTTGACAAAATTCGGTTTGATACAATTCAGTTTGGCGCAATTTAGTTCAGTTTGACACAATTCAGTTTGAAACAATTCAGTTTGACACAATTCAGTTTGACGCATTTCACTTTGACGCAAATTAAGTTTGGTTTGACACATTTCAGTTTGGCACAATTCAGTTTGACACCATTCGGTTTGACGCATTTCACTTTGACACAATTAAATTTGGTTTGACACAATTAAGTTGGACACAATTCAGCTTGATACATTTCAGTTTGACACATCTCACTTTGACAAAATTCGGTTTGATACAATTCAGTTTGGCGCAATTTAGTTCAGTTTGACAGAATTCAGTTTGAAACAATTCAGTTTGACACAATTCAGTTTGACGCATTTCACTTTGACACAATTAAATTTGGTTTGACACAATTCAGTTTGACGCAATTTAAGTTTGGTTTGACACATTTCAGTTTGGCACAATTCAGTTTGACACCATTCGGTTTGACACAATTCAGTTTGACACAATTAAGTTTGGTTTGACACAATTCAGTTTGATACAATTTAATTGACGAAATTCAGTTTGACACACTTCAAAAGACACAATTCAGTTTGACATAATTCAGTTTGACAGAATTCAATTAACACATTTAGTTTGACACAATTCAATTGACACAATTCAGTTTGGCGCAATTTAGATTGGTTTGACACAATTCAGTTTGAAACAATTCAGGTTGGCACGAGTCAGTTTGACGCAAAGGAGTTTGGCTCGATTCAGTTAAACACAATACAGTTTCGCTCAATTCAGTGTGACACAATTCAAATTGGCACAATTCAGTTTGGCACAATTCAATTTGGCACAATTCAGTTTGACGCAAATCAGTTTGGCTCAATTCAGTTAAACACAATACAGTTTCGCTCAATCCAGTTTGACACAATTCAGTTTGGCACAATTCAGTTTGAAACAATTCAGTTTGGCGTAAATCAGTTTGGCTCAATTCAGTTAACCACAATACAGTTTCGCTCAATTCAGTTTGACACAATTCAGTTTGGCACAATTCAATTTGCCGCATTTCAGTTTGACACAATTAAGTTTGGTTTGACACAATTCAGTTTGACGGAATTTAGTTTGGTTTGACACATTTCAGTTTAGCACAATTCAGTTTGACACAATTCGCTTTGACTCAATTCAGTTTGACGCATTTCACTTTGACACAATTAAATTTGGTTTGACACAATTAAGTTGGACACAATTCAGCTTGATACATTTTAGTTTGACACATCTCACTTTGACAAAATTCGGTTTGATACAATTCAGTTTGGCGCAATTTAGTTCAGCTTGACACAATTCAGTTTGAAACAATTCAGTTTGACACAATTCAGTTTGACGCATTTCACTTTGACACAATTAAATTTGGTTTGACACAATTCAGTTTGACGCAATTTAAGTTTGGTTTGACACATTTCAGTTTGGCACAATTCAGTTTGACACCATTCGGTTTGACACAATTCAGTTTGACACAATTAAGTTTGGTTTGACACAATTCAGTTTGACACAATTTAAATGACGCAATTCAGTTTGACACACTTCAAAAGGCACAATTCAGTTTGACATAATTCAGTTTGACAGAATTCAATTAACACATTTAGTTTGACACAATTCAATTGACACAATTCAGTTTGACACAATTCAATTGACAGAATTCAGTTTCACGCACCTCAGTTTGGATCAACACAATTCAATTTGACGCACTTCAGTTTGACAGAATTCAATTCACACATTTCAGTTTGACGCAAATCAGTTTGGCTCAATTCAGTGAAACACAATACAGTTTCGCTCAATTCAGTTTGGCACAATTCAGTTTGACACAAAAGAGTTTGGCTCAATTCAGTTAAACACAATACAGTTTCGCTCAATTCAGTTTGACACAATTCAGTTTGGCACAATTCAGTTTGTCACACTTCAATTTGGCGCAATTTAGTTTGGTTTGACACAATTCAGTTTGAAACAATTCAGTTTGGCACAATTCAGTTAAACACAATACAGTTTCACTTAAATCAGTTTGAAACAATTCAGTTTGGCACAATTCAGTTTGAAGCAAATCAGTTAGGCTCAATTCAGTAAAACACAATACAGTTTCACTTAAATCAGTTTGACACAATTCAGTTTGGCACAATTCAGTTTGACGCATTTCACTTTGACACAATTAAATTTGGTTTGACACAATTCCGTTGGACACAATTTAGCTTGATACATTTCAGTTTGGCACATTTAACTTTGACACAATTCAATTTGAAACAATTCAGTTTGGCACAATTCAGTTTGAAGCAAATCAGTTTGGCTCAGTTCAGTTAAACACAATACACTTTCGCTCAATTCAGTTTCACACAATTCAGTTTGGCACAATTCAATTTGCCGCATTTCAGTTTGACACAATTAAGTTTGGTTTGACACAATTCAGTTTGGCACAATTCAGTTTGACGCAAAAGAGTTTGGCTCAATTCAGTTAAACACAATACAGTTTCGCTCAATCCAGTTTGACACAATTCAGTTTGGCACAATTCAGTTTGAAACAAATCAGTTTGGCGTAAATCAGTTTGGCTCAATTCAGTTAAGCACAATACACTTTCGCTCAATTCAGTTTGACACAATTCAGTTTGGCACAATTCAGTTTGTCACACTTCAATTTGGCGCAATTTAGTTTGGTTTGACACAATTCAGTTTGAAACCATTCAGTTTGGCACAATTCAGTTAAACACAATACAGTTTCACTTAAATCAGTTTGAAACAATTCAGTTTGGCACAATTCAGTTTGAAGCAAATCAGTTAGGCTCAATTCAGTAAAACACAATACAGTTTCACTTAAATCAGTTTGACACAATTCAGTTTGGCACAATTCAGTTTGACGCATTTCACTTTGACACAATTAAATTTGGTTTGACACAATTCAGTTGGACACAATTGAGCTTGATACATTTCAGTTTGGCACATTTAAGTTTGACACAATTCGGTTTGATACAATTCAGTTTGGCGCAATTTAGTTTGGTTTGACACAATTCAGTTTGAAACAATTCAGTTTGGCGCAATTCAGTTAAACATAATACAGTTTCACTCAAATCAGTTTGAAACAATTCAGTTTGGCACAATTCAGTTTGAAGCAAATCAGTTTGGCTCAATTCAGTTAAACACAATACAGTTTCACTTAAATCAGTTTGACACAATTCAGTTTGGCACAATTCAGTTTGACGCATTTCACTTTGACACAATTAAATTTGGTTTGACACAATTCAGTTGGACACAATTGAGCTTGATACATTTCAGTTTGGCACATTTAACTTTGACACAATTCGGTTTGATACAATTCAGTTTGGCGCAATTTAGTTTGATTTGACACAATTCAGTTTGACACAATTCATTTTGGCACAATTCAATTTGCCGCATTTCAGTTTGACACAATTAAGTTTTGTTTGACACAATTCAGGTTGACGGAATTTAGTTTGGTTTGACACAATTCAGTTTGAAACAATTCAGTTTGGCACAATTCAGTTAAACACAATACAGTTTCACTCAAATCAGTTTGAAACAATTCAGTTTGGCACAATTCAGTTTGAAGCAAATCAGTTTGGCTCAATTCAGTTAAACACAATACAGTTTCACTTAAATCAGTTTGACACAATTCAGTTTGGCACAATTCAGTTTGACGCATTTCACTTTGACACAATTAAATTTGGTTTGACACAATTCAGTTGGACACAATTGAGCTTGATACATTTCAGTTTGGCACATTTAACTTTGACATAATTCGGTTTGATACAATTCAGTTTGGCGCAATTTAGTTTGATTTGACACAATTCAGTTTGACACAATTCATTTTGGCACAATTCAATTTGCCGCATTTCAGTTTGACACAATTAAGTTTGGTTTGACACAATTCAGGTTGACGGAATTTAGTTTGGTTTGACACATTTCAGTTTAGCACAATTCAGTTTGACACAAATCAGTTTGGCTGAATTCAGTTAAACACAATACAGTTTCGCTCAATTCAGTTTGACACAATTCAGTTTGGCACAATTCAGTTTGTCACACTTCAATTTGGCGCAATTTAGTTTGGTTTGACACAATTCAGTTTGAAACAATTCAGTTTGGCACAATTCAGTTAAACACAATACAGTTTCACTTAAATCAGTTTGAAACAATTCAGTTTGGCACAATTCAGTTTGAAGCAAATCAGTTAGGCTCAATTCAGTAAAACACAATACAGTTTCACTTAAATCAGTTTGACACAATTCAGTTTGGCACAATTCAGTTTGGCACAATTCAGTTTTCATATCACTTTGACACAATTAAATTTGGTTTGACACAATTCCGTTGGACACAATTTAGCTTGATACATTTCAGTTTGGCACATTTAACTTTGACACAATTCGGTTTGATACAATTCAGTTTGTCACACTTCAATTTGGCGCAATTTAGTTTGGTTTGACACAATTCAGTTTGAAACAATTCAGTTTGGCACAATTCAGTTAAACACAATACAGTTTCACTTAAATCAATTTGAAACAATTCATTTGGCACAATTCAGTTTGAAGCAAATCAGTTTGGCTCAATTCAGTTAAACACAATACAGTGTCACTTAAATCAGTTTGACACAATTCAGTTTGGCACAATTCAGTTTGACGCATTTCACTTTGACACAATTAAATTTGGTTTGACACAATTCAGTTGGACACAAATCAGTTTGACACAATTCAGTTTGGTGCAATTAAATTTGCCGCATTTCAGTTTGACACAATTACGTTTGGTTTGACACAATCCAGTTTGACGGAATTTAGTTTGGTTTGACACATTTCAGTTTAGCACAATTCAGTTTGACACAATTCGGTTTGACTCAATTCAGTATGCGCATCTCTCGAGTATTGAATGTAATGAAGTGGTTGGTGTACTGCCTCTTGGTACGTTTATTCCCGCCTTCTTGCTTATAAAGGTGTTTGTTAAGATTGAATGTGGATCTCGTTTGGTTTAACCAAATGATTCAGGGCCTAAACAGCTGGCTTGCCTAGTTTTTTGCGTCCCGTGGGACAAGAGTACTATTTATATTCCCAGGCATGGGAGGGGCATCACTTGCTAATTTAAACGTGTTACGTTTTGCTTCCAATTTTTCATTTTTGAAATGGCTGAACAGCGCGATAATTTGTCTGCTTCGGATGGGTCGTCAAACTCTGCAGTTCCATCTGTTCAAAGTGTTGATGTTTCTGAGCGAGTTTCTGCTCTTGAGATTTCGCTGTCCAGCATTCAAAGTAATTTACAACGTTTGGTTGGCATGCAAACGCATTCTGTCACTGCAGATAATTCAGGTATTAATTCGCAATTTTCTGAGGTTCCTGGACCCAGTTTAGGTTCAAGTGTGCCTCCTTTTATTACTGTTAGCTCAGGAATTTTTTCATCTACTAGCCAAAGTCAAGGTTTTTCTACTAATGCGGCAATTAATGCGTTGGATATTAATTCTGCCTGTAGTTCGGCCACGCTGTCGTTAGTTTTGCCATAGGACTGGCTAAGTTTATCTTCCCAATTGTTTTTGACTCAGTCATCTGCTCCAGGCCTCACTATTAGTCGTTGCCTTTCTCCAGTCCCGAATTATATCGTGAAGATGATTTCAAAAGATATATTTGTGGATTTCATTCTACTCAGGCCTTGCAATTTGAATTTTTTACCTCCAGTGGAGCCTGTGGGGGCTCAGTTACAAAAACTTGTCAAGTGTGACAAAAACTCTGATTTGCAGCCTATTCGGTCCTTTCTGGATTGGTCGGAGGCGTGGGGCGTATACACCGCCGTTATGTCCAATGTTAGGAGAGAAAAATTGGGAGATCTCCTTTCCTACTTTTTGTTAATCGCTAAATGTGCAGAGACACTAATCAACTAGGCTTGGGTTGGTTAGATTATGATCGTCTATTTCGTAAAAAAGCTGCTGGTAACCCGACTGTCTCGTGGGGCGAATATGACGTTTCGCTTTAAGTTGGGCACGTTTTGAATAGAAGATATATGGGAGTAATGGATCTTCAGTGTCCTTTCCAACAGAGAATAGAGTTTGTTTTCTTTTGAATAAAGCCTCTTGTGATTTGCAAAATTGTAAATTTCGCCACATTTGTATGCGTTGCCGTGGCAGCCACCCTTCGAAGTTCTGTAAACTTCCAAGTAAAGTTGAAGGTATTTCTGGGGATGACGTTTTTCATAAAAGATCAAGATCTCCTTCTCCACCACCTTTTAAAACCAAGAAGAAAAAGTGACTAGCTGTGAATAATTTATCTGAATGTTATTGTGTATTGCCGCTGCCTTTAAGTACCACTCCGTTGAAATTGTGCGTGTGGTTTACCTTTTTGACTCGTTTTCCTCATGATAATAGCCAATGGCTTTTACAGGGTCTTACGGATGGTTTTAAAATAGGCATTGAGGGGGACCATCCTTTGTCTGCAGCTCGAAATTGCCCATCTGCTCTTAAACAACCTGACATTATTGATTATTATTTACGGGAAGAGTTGGCTTACGGTTCTATCATCGGCCCTTTTGATAAACAACCTTTTCCGGATTTTGTTATGAATCGTTTCGGAGTTATACCTAATTCTGAACCTGGCAAGTGGAGATTAATTACAGATCTGTCTTTTCCGTTTAAAAACAGTGTCAATAGTAAAATCCCCGATGAACACGCAACTGTCTCGTATTGCGGAATTACTGATGCTATTCCGAAGATTTTGGAACTTGGTCGGGGGACCTTTATGGCGAAGTTTGACATTAAGCGTGCGTATTCTGCCTGTTAATTCTAATGATAGGAAATTTTTGGGTATGCAGTGGAGAGAGAAGTTTTACGTTGATTTAACCTTACCATTTGGTCTCAGGTCTGCCCCTAAGATATTTTCTCAATTCGCGGATATTTTGCAACATATTTGAGTAATGTTTCATCAGTATTCATACAACATTACTTGGACGATTTTCTAATTCTGGATAGGCCCAATTCTGATGAGTGTGGTAATGGCCTAAGCAAGTGTATTGCGGTGTGTGAGCAATTAGGCGTTCCTTTGGCAAGCGAGGAAACTGAAGGGCCTTCCACCTGTTTAACCTACCTCGGTTTTGTGATTGATTCCTCTAAATTTGAAGTTTCTCTACCGGATAAAAAGGTTGATAAAGCTAAGCATTTGCTTGAACTTTGGAAGAATCGTAAGTCTGGTACCAAAAGGCAATTATTATCGCTGGTAGGCTTGCTGCCAACATTGCTCTCAAGTGATTCCTTTAAGCAAAGTATTCTTACGCCGTTTAATTGATCGTGCACATTCCGTCGTTAATCTCAATCATTTTGTTCACTTAACCATTTGGGAGCGCGATGACTTAGATTGGTGGTTTAGATTATTTGACCAATGGAACGGGCGTTGTTTGTTTTACTTTGCTGGTTTTGAGCCTGCTCCTAATGTTTTTGTTTCGACCGACTATGCTGGGCGTTTGGGTTTTGGGGCCATTTTTAAAAACGAATGGTTCGCTGGGAAATGGCCGGATGGTTCTTCATCCTTAAGTATTGCAGTCAAAGAACTGATTCCCATTGTTCTTGCCGCTCAAATTTGGGGCTGTCAGTGGAAACATAGAATTGTTGAGTTTAAATGTGACAATTTGGCCGTTGTTTCATGTTCACAAGGTTGTTTTTGTAAAGATCGTCATCTGGCCTTCCTTTTACGAGAATTATCCATTGTTGCTATATTGTCCAATTTTTCGTTTACGAGTTCGCATATTTCTGGTAGTAGAAATTGTCAGGCTGATGCGCTGTCACGCTTCAAATTTCAGGAGTTTTTTCAAATCAGTGGATCATCTAATGTCAGAAATGAAAGTGTCGTCCAGCATGCTGCTTTATCTGGTGTTTCCTCCTTGGATCAGAAGTGGCAGTACCTTTTGAGCAAATCCCTGGCGGATTCTACCCAAAAGACTTACTGCTCTGCGCAGAAATGCTTTGTTGAGTTTTGCATTCAATTCAGTTTGTTTAATCGGAATGGATCTGTACTTCCGGCGTCCGAGTTGACTATACTTCGTTTTATTGGTGTTTTGAGTGAAAGGCGTCAACCGTCCACGATACGCACTTATTTGTCCGCAGTTAGATCGCTTCATATTATACATGGATTTTCAGATCCCCTGATTGGTTCTTGCCGCATTCCGATGGCTCTGAAAGGCGCAAAACGGGTTAATGCTTAGCCTGGGGCCAATAAATTGCCTATTACTCCGCTCATTTTGGCTGCGATTAAGTCATGCCTTGATCTATCGCTCTTTGATGATAAAATGTTTTGGGCTGCGTGCTGTACGGCCTTTTCGGTTTTTTAAGGGCGGCGGAATTTACGGCTAGTGAGGATGATCTTTTGAGCGGTAAATTCTTGGCTTTATCTGATTTAAGTGTGGATAGGACACCTGTTCCGGAATTTGTTTTTGTAAGGCTGCGTTTCTCTAAGACGGACCAGTTTGGTAAAAGGTGCACCATTGTGTTAGCGCGTGCAAATTCTGCCATCTGTCCCGTGTCGGCGATAACGTCTTATCTCTCGTCTCGTGGTGATAAGGAAGGGCCTCTTTTTGTGGATGGTGAGTTCTCCCCTCGTTCTAAAAGTAAGCTTACTTCCAAACTTAAGTCTTCTTTAATGAAATATGGAATTGGGGGTAATTACACCTTGCACAGCTTTCGTGTTGGGGCTGCTTCAACGGCTGCTGCTCTTGGTTTTCCTGAGTACCTCCTCAAAATTTTGGGACGATGGTCTAGTGACGCCTATAAAGTTTACATAAAGTTACCAGTTGATTGTCTGGCTTCAGCTTCGAGGTCCCTTGGACATTATGGGAAGTGATGTGATGCATTTTGTTTTAACGGTATAATGAAGTAGTTTGTGGCATTTGTTGTCATTCTTTTTATCAGCTCTTTGCTGTACATCCAAGTCTCCTGGTTATTCGTGTAATTTGTCAACAAACAAACATTAAAAAAAAGAAAAAAAAAAAAAAATTAAAAAAGATATGCTAAATGATTTATAAAATAAAATATATATATAATGGTGTGAAGAGTGTCGACTGACTGTGCGAGTTTAGCTCATCTATTTGAGCGCCTGAATAAGTTCCATGTTTTCAAGAAGATTTGTGTATGCCCTAGTTGAGCAAAGTGTGTGCTCATGTTGAGCCACGACAACTGAGTGTGTGAGTCTCGCTCCATTATTTGAGCGACTGAATAACTTCCATATGTTCAAGAAGATATGTGTATGCTCTAGTTGAGCAATGTGTATGCTCTAGTTGAGCAATGTGTGTGCTCTAGTTGAGCAATGTGTGTGCTCTTGTTGAGCCACAACAACTGAGTGTGTGAGTCTCGCTCCATTATTTGAGCGACTGAATAACTTCCATATGTTCAAGAAGATATGTGTTTGCTCTCGTTGAGCATTGTGTATGCTCTAGTTGAGCAGTGTGTGGGCTCTTGTTGAGCCAGTTTTATTGCGTGCTCTTGCTGAGGGGTCTGGTACTCGAGAGGGGGCTTATAAAATATTTTATATAAAAAGAAAAAATTATTTTATATTATTTGTACACTGTCTTTAGTTGGCCTATAGCGTAATTGCTAATTGATATGATAGTCATTACAAATATGCTAGTTCGATATGTATGAGCTCAAGCCATATTGATTGTAACTTTGAATACTGATTGACCAGCAAGCTGGTGCTGCAATTAAGTATTTTGTTTTCTTTTCTGGTAGTCTCAATTGTTTAATGTAGCATGGTTTAATATTAAGAATTTGTCTAGCTTATAGTTTGTCCCCCCTCCGGGCAGGCCCCTGTTCAGCGTTTGAGCAAAGTTTAAGTTTGTGCTCTTGTTGTTGAGCCAAGCTAATCGTGTGCTCTTGTTGAGCAAAGTTCAGTTCGTGCTCTTGTTGAGCACAGTTTAATGTTTCTGCTTCGACCATCGATTCAGTCTTTGGTATGTATCAGGTTCAACGGTAAATAGTTTTCATTATTCATTTGTTGTTTTCTGAAGTGGTGTTGAGGCTGCACTTCCTCTTTCCCCTTTTTGAGTTTTCTGGTGGGGAATGGGGGGATCCCTTCGGGCTCTATGGTGAGAAAAGAAAGCTTTTCTTGTCCATTCCCTGCCCAGAAATCAACTTTGCTTGTATTTTGGTTTATAAAATTCATTTGTTTGTAAGTTTTTTGGGGAAAAAAGTGAGCGTATTGAGCCGATGCACCAACGGCCATTCGCGCTCCCTATGATGAGGAAAGTGCAGCCTCGAGACCTGATTTTGTGAGGGTTATGGCTAACAATTCTGAGGGAGATTTTCTTATCTGTTTGCAGTTGCCCTTCATAGTATTTTCTGAGTAAAAATTAAACTTTGACACAATTAAATTTGGTTTGACACAATTCAGTTCGACACAATTCAGTTTTATACATTTCAGTTTGGCACATTTCACTTTGACACAATTCAGTTTGTCACACTTCAGTTTGGCGCAATTTGGTTTGGTTTGACACAATTCATTTTGAAACAATTCAGTTTGGCACAATTCAGTTTGACACAAAAGAGTTTGGCTCAATTCAGTTAAAGACAATACAGTTTCGCTCAATTCAGTTTGACACAATTCAGTTTGGCACAATTCAGTTTGTCACACTTCAATTTGGCGCAATTTAGTTTGGTTTGACACAATTCAGTTTGAAACAATTCAGTTTGGCACAATTCAGTTAAACACAATACAGTTTCACTTAAATCAGTTTGAAACAATTCAGTTTGGCACAATTCAGTTTGAAGCAAATCAGTTAGGCTCAATTCAGTAAAACACAATACAGTTTCACTTAAATCAGTTTGACACAATTCAGTTTGGCACAATTCAGTTTGACGCATCTCACTTTGACACAATTAAATTTGGTTTGACACAATTCCGTTGGACACAATTCATCTTGATACATTTCAGTTTGGCACATTTAACTTTGACACAATTCGGTTTGATACAATTCAGTTTGTCACACTTCAATTTGGCGCAATTTAGTTTGGTTTGACACAATTCAGTTTGAAACAATTCAGTTTGGCACAATTCAGTTAAACACAATGAAGTTTCACTTAAATCAATTTGAAACAATTCATTTGGCACAATTCAGTTTGAAGCAAATCAGTTTGGCTCAATTCAGTTAAACACAATACAGTTTCACTTAAATCAGTTTGACACAATTCAGTTTGGCACAATTCAGTTTGACGCATTTCACTTTGACACAATTAAATTTGGTTTGACACAATTTAGTTGGACACAAGTCAGTTTGACACAATTCAGTTTGGTGCAATTAAATTTGCCGCATTTCAGTTTGACACAATTAAATTTGGTTTGACACAATCCAGTTTGACGGAATTTAGTTTGGTTTGATACATTTCAGTTTAGCACAATTCAGTTTGACACAATTCGGTTTGACTCAATTCAGTTTGATGAATTTCACTTTGACACAATTAAATTTGGTTTGACACAATTCAGTTGGACACAATTCAGCTTGATACATTTCAGTTTGGCACATTTCACTTTGACACAATTCGGTTTGATACAATTTAGTTTGGCGCAATTTAGTTTGGTTTGACACAATTCAGTTTGAAACAATTCAGTTTGGCACAATTCAGTTTTACGCAAATCACTTTGGCTCAATTCAGTTAAACACAATACAGTTTCGCTCAATTCAGTTTGACACAATTCAGTTTGGCACAATTCAGTTTGAAACAATTCAGTTTGGCACAATTCAGTTAAACACAATACAGTTTCACTCAAATCAGTTTGAAACAATTCAGTTTGGCACAATTCAGTTTGAAGCAAATCAGTTTGGCTCAATTCAGTTAAACACAATACAGTTTCACTCAAATCAGTTTGACACAATTCAGTTTGGCACAATTCAGTTTGAAGCAAATCAGTTTGGCTCAATTCAGTTAATGACAATACACTTTGGCTCAATTCAGTTTGACACAATTCAGTTTGGCACAATTCAATTTGCCGCATTTCAGTTTGACACAATAAAGTTTGGTTTGACACAATTCAGTTTGACGGAATTTAGTTTGGTTTGACACATTTCAGTTTAGCACCATTCAGTTTGACACAATTCGGTTTGACTCAATTCAATTTGACACAATTAAGTTTGGTTTGACACAATTCAGTTTGACACAATTTAATTGACGCAATACAGTTTGACACACTTCAAATGACACAATTCAGTTTGCCACAATTTAGTTTGACAGAATTCAATTGACACATTTAGTTTGACACAATTCAATTGACACAATTCAGTTTGACACAATTCAGTTGACAGAATTCAGTTTGATGCACTTCAGTTTGGATTAAAACAATTCAATTTGACGCACTTCAGTTTGACAGAATTCAATTCACACATTTCAGTTTGACGCAAATCAGTTTGACACAATTCAGTTTCAGACAATTCAGTTTCAAACCATTCGGTTTGACACAATTCGATTTGACACAAATCAGTTTGACAGAATTCAATTGACACATTTAGTTTGACAAAATTCAATTGACACAATTCAGTTTGACGCAAATCAGTTGGACACAATTCAGTTTCACACAATTCAGTTTCACACAATTCAGTTTGACACAATTCAGTTTGGCACAATTCTGTTTGACACAATTCATTTTGACAAACTTCAGTTTAACGCAATTTAGTTTGGTTTGACAGAATTCAGTTTGACAAAGTTCAGTTTGGCACAATTCAGTTTGACGCAATTCAGCTATAAACATTTCAGTTTGACACAATTCAATTTGACACAATTCAGTTTGTCATCTTTCAGTTTGACGCAATTCAGCTTGACACAATTCAGTTTCCTTTGACAGAAGTCAGTTTGACACAATTCAATTGACACAATTCAGTTTGACACAATTCAATTGATAAATTCAGATTGACGAAATTCAGTTTGACACAATTCAGTTTGGCACAATTCAGTTTGACACAATTCAGTTTGACACACTTCAGTTGGACACAATTCAGTTTGACACAATTCAGGTTGACACAATTCAGTTTGAAACAATTCAGTTTGACACAATTCAGTTTGACACAATTCAGTTTGATGAAATTCAGTTTGACACAAATCAGTTTTGGCACAATTCAGTTTGACACATTTCAGTTTGACGCAATTGAGTTTGGTTTGACACAATTCAGCTTGACACAATTGAGTTTGACACAATTATGCTTGGTTTGACGGAATCGAGTTTGAAACAATTCAGTTTGACACAATTCAGTTTGACGCATTTCACTTTGACACAATTAAATTTGGTTTAACACAATTCAGTTTGACGCAATTTAAGTTTGGTTTGACACATTTCAGTTTGGCACAATTCAGTTTGACACCATTCGGTTTGACACAATTCAGTTTGACACAATTAAGTTTGGTTTGACACAATTGAGTTTTATACAATTGAGTTTGACGCAATTCTGTTAGACACAATTCAGCTTGAAACATTTGAGTTTGGCACATTTGAGTTTGACACAATTTGGTTTGATACAATTCAGTTTGACACATTTCAGTTAGATGCAATTAAGTTTGGTTTGAAATAATTAAGTTTGAAACAATTCAATTGACACAATTCAGTTCAACGGAATTATGTTTGACACAATTCAGTTTGACACAATTCAGTGTGGTGTGACACAATTCAGTCAGACACAATTCAGTTTGACACAATTCAGTTTGACAGAATTCAATTCACACATTTAGTTTGACACAATTCAAATGACACAATTCAGTTTGACACAATTCAGTGTGGTTTGACACAATTGAGTTTGACAAAATTCAGTTTGAAACAATTCAGTTTGTCACACTTCAGTTTGGCGCAATTTAGTTTGGTTTGACACAATACAGTTTCGCTCAATTCAGTTTGCCACAGTTCAGTTTGGCACAATTCAGTTTGAAACAATTCAGTTTGGCACAATTCAGTTTAACGCAAATCAGTTTGGCTCAATTCAGTTAAACACAATACAGTTTCGCTCAATTCAGTTTGACACAATTCAGTTTGGCACAATTCAGTTTGACACAATTCAGTTTGGCACAATTCAGTTTGACGCATTTCAGTTTGACACAATTGAGTTTGGTTTGACACATTTCAGTTTGTCACAATTCAGTTTGACACAATTCGGTTTGACACAATTCAGTTTGACGCAATTTAGTTTGGTTTCACAGAATTCAGTTTGACACAGTTTAGTTTGGCACAATTCAGTTTGACGCAATTCAGCTTCAAACATTCCAGTTTGACACAATTTAGTTTGACACAATTCAGTTTGTCACTATTCAGTTTGACGCAATTCAGTTTGACACAATTCAGTTTGACACACTTCAATGTGACACAATTGAGTTTGACGCAATTCAGTTTGACACAATTCAGTTTGCTTTGACAGAAGTCAGTTTGACACAATTCAATTGACACAATTCAGTTTGACACAATTCAATTGGCACAATTCAGATTGACGAAATTCAGTTTAACACAATTCAGTTTGGCACAATTCAGTTTGACACAATTCAGTTTGACACACTTCAGTTGGACACAATTCAGTTTGACACAATTGAGGTTGACACAGTTCAGGTTGACACAATTCAGTTTGACACAATTAAATTTCACTAAAACGTTTCGATTCAGACATGAGTCATCTCCAGTTAAGAGATCAGGAGGGGGGAAGGGTGTAATTATACGATTATTGACAATAGGTGGATTAAAACAATATGATATAGAAAGCGGTGAAATGGAAATACACAAAGGGAGTTGAAAAGAACTGATTAGGTAAGAAGAGAAAAAAGGTGAAACGAATTAGATTAGAAGAGGATCAACGAAAATGAGTTCTGTTAGGAATTAAGGGAGGCTCTCATGAATGAGTAGTTCATACTAGTTGCTGGTTTTACTAATTATATGAAAATCATCAATAGAAGCAGTGTGACCTGTTTGTTTAAGATGATCCTTAATGGACGATGGGCTAGGGGACGCATTTTCCCGCCCTTTTCTATTGATACCTAGTTGCACATTACAGTGAATCAAAAGATTCCATTTGTTCTTTCCATAGTTAGTGGAATTACGGCTACTCGAAAATTTGTATTAAACATTCAAGCACACTAGTGTCGGAACTCGGTCCTTATACTGAAAGAAAGATGATACTCGTTTGGCCAATTTAAAAACAAATTGAACTCGGACATTACGATAATTGGCTTTAATAAGTTTAGTAATATAATTACAAATACTAAAACTATGATTACCCAAGCAAGGCAAAGAACAGATGGTAGGGGACTCATCCTCCACCTTATCCATGGGTTTGGTATGGGGAATGAATTGTCGGTTGAGGAAATTACGAATGACCTTATCAATGTGGGTAACCGGAAAGCAATTGGCACGAGGAATCTGCATATTTCTAACAATTTCCTTATCAAAATTAACAAATGATGAGCAAATATGAAAAGCGCCAAATACTAAAAAACGAACTAACTTAATTTTATACTTACTAGGGCCAAGGCTAGAAAAGTCGTTGTATAAGCCAGTGAAAGTTTGCTTCCTAAAAAGACCAGTATGCCATTACAGACCTCTACTCAACTGTATTTGTCAACAAAGAACTTTAAATCAAGAATGTTATCCTTTTTTGTCGTCATCCTTCTCATTAAATTCATCATGAAGCTGCGATTTGCTCAAACTTCAATTAGATTGCTAGAGTTTCTTAAATTTTTGACCAACCTAGTACTAGTCGCTTAGAAACCAGTTTATTGCAAAGAATAAACATGTAAATGCCTTTCTGGGTGGCGTTTTTTTCTTTACCCCATGCAGAAATGCATAGTACATGAATCTTCTATGCGTTTCTGCATGGTCTTTGTTTCTTTACCCCCATGCAGAAATGCATAGTACATGAATCTTCTATGCGTTTCTGCATGGCCTTTGTTTCTTTACCCCCAAGCAGAAATGCATGGTACCGAATCCATGATTGTGACGAATCCGAAACGAATCTATTATTGTGTTTTTACTAACCCAAGTATTGATAGAAATGAATGAATAATGGTGTTGTGAAGATACTCTTTTCCAAGCACTAGTTATCCTCAGACTGCTATGTATAACATTGGCCTACGTTTGCAATTGCACAAGAAACCCGGAAGTGTAAATAAAATAATGAATTCTAAGATTGGAAAGACTTTTGGGTTACATTTTGGAGAGATTTCCAGAAACTTTTAATGTGCTTACTGATATCGAAACTATTATTTATTATTAGATGTTGGAGCTATGAACTTTATTTCCTTAATTTATCACAGCCTCACACAGCCTGTCCGCCATTAGCACTTCACGAAACGCATATGTGTTTCAGGCCTTGTAGAAACGCATGACCATGCGGAATCCCATATGACACCGGCGTGGTAGCGGCGTCGTGTAAACGGCCCAAACCGGCGTCCCACCGAAATGATTTCATTTCGCTTTCCATTCGAGGGTAAAAGCACTCAAATTGAGGATTATTTGCATAATCTTCCTTTTTTCCCCCAATGCAAACTTATGCCCCAATGCGCACACTCAGAAGTCAGATAAGCTGACCCCGTGGTTGACTACTAACTTCAGAAAACTAGCTCGTTCCAGAGACAAGCTTAAGACATCTGCTGTTAAAAAGAAGTCTTCCATTCTTATGAATTCATACAAACACGTGCGGAAAAAAGTAAATAATCTAGGCAAAAAGCTCAAGCAAGACTACTTTACCAAAAGGATTGCTCCTTATGAGGGGAATTTGAAACAGACATGGAAAACGATCAACCTTTTGTTGAATAAAAGATCTAAGACGACAAATGTTAGCTGCCTAGATGTTGAAGATCGCAATGTAACTGACAGGAATGAAATCGCACAATCAATGAATGATTTCTTTTGTAACATAGGTAAAAAGCTTAGTTACGACAACCACTAAACCTAACCCTAACCCTAACCCTAACCCTAACCCTAACCCTAACCCTAAACCTAACCCTAACCCTAACCCTAACCCTAACCCTAACCCTAACCCAGTTCAGGACCGCTTTTTCCGATTCTGTAGAAAAGGCTCTTAAGACAATGAAGACTTCTTTCGGCTTTGGATCAGATGGTATTATATCAAAATTGCATTTCCAATAATCTCACATTCTCTATGTAAAATCTATAATATGTGAATTGAGTCAGGAATATTTCCTGATAGCTGGAAACTGGCACGTGTTAATCCAATCTTTAAAGGTGGATCAACTGAGGATAGATCGAATTGTAGACCAACCTCTGTCCTACCAGTACTTTCACGGCAATTTGAAAAGTTTATTTATGATCAACTGTGTGAGTATCTTGCTTCCAACAAGCTCTTATCTAAAGATGAGTATTGTTTCCGTAACATGCATTCGGTTGTCTCTTGTTTACTAAACTGTACCAATGACTGGTACGTGATTAGCGACAGAGGGAAATATACCGCCGTGATTTTCATTGATCTAAAGAAAGCCTTTGATACAGTTGACCATCATATTCTACTGAATAAGATGCGTAATTACGAAATTGACGGTCTCGAACACAAATGGTTTAGCTCATACTTAGATAATAGCAGGCAGTTCTGCAGGGTCAATGCTGTCAGCTCTGAACCTGCTGAAATCAACATAGGGGTACCTCGAGACTCTTGCCTAGGACAGCTTCCATTTTTGATTTACATTAATGAACTACCCTTTGCATTAAAACGTGCAAAAGTAACGATGTATGCGGATGATACAGCAATTGTGTTCTTTTCGAATGATATGGAAGAGATTGATGCTGTAGTCAATGCTGAACTTGCCTGCGTTGAGAAATGGTTACAGGGTAACAGGCTTTCCTTAAATGTTGTCAAGACTCAGGCCATGATCAGTGGATCGTCGCAAAGGAGGATTTATACACCAATGGTACCGATTTCTCATTTTCAAATCAATGGGAATGATATCGATATAGTAAAGGAAACTAAATATCTTGGTCTCATGATCGATGATAATCTAAAATGGAAGAGCAATGTTAGATACACACAGAAGAAGATCTTTAGAGCTATAGGACTTTTGAAGTATGCGAAACATTATGTACAAGATAACACATTAAGAAATATGTATCTTAATATTGTGCAACCTCATTTCAGTTATTTTTGCTCTGTTTGGGGATGTTGCGGGGTAACCACACTGAAAATCTTGCAGAAATTACAGAAAAGAGCTGCCAGAATGTGTACATGTAGCCCTTTTGACACTCCAGCTGCTCCTCTATTGCAGCGGCTTGGCTGGCAGTCAATTGAAAGTCTTATAAATCGAGAAAACAGTACAATGGTGTATAAGTCTTTGAATAATCTCACACCTGAAATCCTAGGTAACCTGTTCTCTAAATTGTCTGATGCTCATACCAGGGTTCTACGTAATACCAAATGCAATCTGGCTGTACCACAAAGGAGAACAGCTTATGTCCAAAAATCATTTGCGTTTCGTGGAGCCAAAGCATGGAATAAACTCGACTCGGAGGTGAAATTGGCTCCTTCGTTTCAGTCTTTTAAAACAAAACTAAAAGCTTTGTATTGAGAAGATTTAAGGAAAGCTGGACCGCTTCGAATAATCTAAATTTTTTTTTTGTTTTGCTGGGACAATCACATCACAGTTATATCCAAACCATTGCTGCACTGTTACAAGTCAATACTGTACTTATTTTGCAAACGATTGCACATCATAAAAGAAGAACAAATGAATTAATGAATCTACTTGCTTCGGTTTCCGTGACGAGGTCTAAAAAAGGGGCAAAGAAGATGAGGAAGAAACGCGAACCAAAGCGATTTTGGACTAGGCCGGGAGAACTGTGATTTGTTTTTCTCCCTTTTCTTTGTGTTTGGCGCCTTTTTTCTGGCTAATACATAAGCGCAGAACAAAATTATTGTGTGAAGTCATAACCATTGTTTTTGCTAACCGAAATGATATCGCACCGGCATCGTGTAAACGGGATTCAAAAAATCACACACCGGCATGGATTGACACTGGTGTCATATCGAGCCGGCGTCGTACCGGCATCGTGTAAACGGGGCCTGAGTTGAATTGGGGTGATAAGTCAGTCGATCAAAATTTGAGTTTCTGTGCACACACGTGTAGTGATCTTTCTTTGCTTTCTCTGTTCTAACCTGGGAATGTTACATCTAAATACAGCATATGTGGCCGATACAAAATAATGATGTGAAGAATCAAAGCAAAAAATTTGGACAATTTGGTGGTAAAATGCATAAAAAAGATGAAAGTCCAAAAAAGCGCACGAACAGAAACAGAAAGAAGATGTCGGAGAATTCTTTTTGGAGAAATTAATATTGATACAATTGACTCAAATAATCAAAGTTCATGGGAAGCTGATTTAGAATTGTGCCCAGCTGCTGATGTGTCTCTGTTACTAGTAAGTGTTTACTAGATGCTCAATGTGCAACTAGAGCCAGCAAAAGAGATAATGGACTAATGCATATTTTCACGAGCACTCGCAATGTAGAGTCATGTTAGTCACCGATAGAAAAATGCTTTACCATTTACACGGTTTTGTGAACATGCTAGTGATTACATATTACATTGCTATCAATGCTAACAACACAGTGCCTTGACCAACTGACATTGAAACCCTTTTGTAATGTGCAAGGCAAAGAAATATTGATAGATTTAATGATGAAAAAGAGACTCATCTTGCTTAGTACTGGACTTCAGTAAACGACCTTGCACTCTTTCATACAGACATTTATTCAATCTTTGCATGATCTTTGTTAAAATGCGGAAAAGATGGAAATAGTTGGACCTTAATTTCAGATTACTTGCAATATATGGATAGAAAGAGACCGTTTCTTTAGTTAACCATTCATCTGACGTTTTACAGATGAAGCAGAAGTAATTTATTGTATATATAAATTTTATGATGGTCTGCTACCAATGGATGGATTTGGTTTCATATTTCGACTTGAATTCCAAATCATTTCTTCAAACTTTTCTGCTTAATTGAATAATATATCACCCGCTTGTCAGAGAAAATTTACAACAAAGTGTACTGCCGTAGGTTATTTTTTTAAATCTTTAGAGGCTATAAAGTACACTGAATCAAAAAAATTACATTCATTATATACAGGCAATGCCGTCTTATTAAAACGAAATATTGGACCAACGTAGGGTTAGCTCTGAATATACTCTGCTGTGATGATCAAAATTAAATTTTGATGGTTTAGCATCGTTGATTAGAAACAAATCTGAGTATGTGACTTCCCAGTTTGAATGAAAAGATGGAAACTGAATGAAAGTACTTCTATTCATATACGTTATTTTGAAACATCAAGCTTGTCACGGAAATGAAAGCATTTGCAGCAAAGTAGTATGTTCAACAAAATCATGTTGATTGATAAACCATAGAATAGCTAGGACAATTAAGAAATTCGATCTGAAATTAAAGATTGAAGAGACAGTCTAACATTTTAATTAGTAAATAAACCGGCCTGGATTTCCATTGAGGTTTTCAAATGTCCCACCCCAATTCATGAAAGAGTTTCCACCGTTGTTGTCATCTTTATCATCGTCATCCCATTTATGCAGTTTTGATGGTACAGATGAACCAGCCAATGGTGGCTCCTTTTTCTGTCTCTCCTAATAATGAAACAATGAGAAACGGTGAACATAAGATATAACACTGATCTAAGAATTAACGCCTACTAGTGACAGATTCCGACAATTTACAAAAAATATTCAATCAAAGTAAACGTACACCAGTACAGATTTATGACAAATGCTGAAAATACTGAGATTTGTGGATAAAAAAAAATAATAGTAGATAAAAAAAAACAAAATTATAATTAAAAAAAAAATATTCATACATTTAGATAACAGACGGCATCACAAGTAGCTGAATGTAGGCTGGAAATGTCTACGTTCAGTCAAAATAGGGAAACCAGTTAGAATAAAAAAAAAATGAAAACCTTGCGATACTCCATGTTATCCGATTCGACAAGCTGGAGCAAGTCGTTTCCGATCTTTTCCTCATCAACCAATAAAT
Organism: Catostylus mosaicus; assembly: GCA_964019065.1. Lineage (NCBI taxonomy): Eukaryota > Metazoa > Cnidaria > Scyphozoa > Rhizostomeae > Catostylidae > Catostylus > Catostylus mosaicus. The sequence continues at coordinate 9,739,534 of OZ025186.1, forward strand.
CATCTATGGAAGATTCTTGATAAATAAAAACATATGGCGTATCTGTTGAATGATCTGTCTGAATCTTTTCCACGTCAGATTTGTGAACTCTAGTAACAAAGCTGTCGTTGAAAAGATACCATTCATCCTTTATACCGGCATCGTCGGGCGAAATCTCAGTAAAGTCTGTATTCACGTTACCAACCATTTGATCCCTCGATAGATTCTCATTATTCTCCATGTGAGGGTTTTCGCCGTCTTTAAGAGGTGAGCTGTTTACTGACGAAAGATTGCCAGGCACCTGAGATTCCCTATCTGCTACTATCGAAGATACGTTTCTGCAATAACAATAGTAATGTCCACTCTCTGAGGAAATTCCAGTATGAACAATAATTGCGACCAGAGAATACGTCTTCATTTGTTCACGATTCATTTCCAAAATTTGATTTGAGATAATGGCTGAACGGACTGGGCACCCCCCAGAAAGAATGACGTCATCTTTGTGAACAAAACTGCTATCACAATCCATTGGACATATCTCTGCTTCAGGTTCACTATGTGTCATTTTTTCCATAGGAACGGTCAATTTATAGGGAAATTTTATATTGTGCATAATTTTACCACGCTTCTGTGCTTTAGCATCGTAAGTGAAGCGTTTAAGAGTTAGAATGAGGAATTTTGGGCACATTGTAAAAATATGCTTTTGCTCAGCATCTTGCAATGACGCACAATTATCACATCGGTATTGATTCTGTCCATGTAGAATTTCTGCAGATAAATAACTGTCGAAAAGATCTTGCAGATTTATAGGCTTTGCCGTGTTTTCCACAGCAGTTCTTAATTGGTGGTCATGTGGCAAATGCTCTGTAGCTGGTAAATGAGACTGAGCTATTTCACCGCCTTTGCCAGTCTCCATGACTTCTCCTTTCTCACTGCTGGATAGAGCTTCATTCACTTTCACTCGATCTTCAAAGCCTCCTGATATATCACCACCTACAACAACAAATTGCTATCTAAACGAACATAAAGTTGATAACGAAGGTATCAGGTACCAAAGAAGATTGGGAAAATAGGGATTATAGCATAACATCAAGCAAAAGCTAAAAAGAGAATTCGTCAAAAAAATCTGTCTCATATATCCAACTAATCCCAGATTTCAAATATATTTTCGACAAAGATGGTCCTCGCGAAAAACATAGTACATACTTGCTGCCCATTGAACTGTTTAATTGTGGCTCGTCTAACGTTTTGTACCTGTTTGAGTATAATTTTTGTGGCGTGCTTTTTTCTCCCTGCCAACAAATTTAAGTCGAATCAAAGTATTATGCTTCTTGATTGATTTGCCGGAAGGACCTGTACAAATTCGCGCAAAAAATGTTATGCTTGCTACATTTAGCTTAGCGATTTGTGATCTATTTCTCTTTTTTCAACTACACAACAAAAAGGTTGTCCAATATCATGACCAAAATCCAGATTCTGGGAGGCTATTTGAGATATAAAGCACCAAGATCTTTTTTCCTTGCACTTTCCATCTAATTACTGATCAGAAAATCCGAAATGAAGCAGATTGGTCTATCAATAGTCTTTCTGCCAGTGCTGTAAGAACCAGGCGGCTAAGGTGAATGTGCCCCATATCTTTGTGCCCCTTTTTCCCCAAAATCACCCTTTTTGAAGAAGAGGCAGCGATATGTTTTACGAAGAAAATGATTATCAGTTCAGAGCGTACAGAAATTTTTACACCAATGTTCGTTTAGCTCGCTATATGTTGGATCTTAACCCTTTCAGAAAGTGCATTATCAACTAAATCAAACTGAGAAATAACGAGAGACGATCTGTTCGGCCAGCCAAATACAAGTTAATGTTTACTGAGATCTGTATTTGTTACATGCTTTAACGAAATAAAGTTTGAAAAAATCATTGTAAACATTCTTCAATTTCCGTTTTCCTCCTATAACTTTACCTCATGTTGCTACTGGCTGTAAAGTTTAAATAAAGGTTGTTACCAGAAAGTATTTATGATGCAGCAATTATTTTCACTGAAAAGCTTTTAAGTGATAAACATTCTCAAAAAATAACAATTAGAGTTTGAAATAAGATCATATATATCTTCTCTGATGAATTATTACTTCTTATAAAAGAGAGAGACTATGCAAAGGTAATCTCAGCAAGGTCAGGTAGAGAAGAGGATTGGTTGAAAAAATTGAGAAATAAATGTGGAGAAAGGTTCCAGTTTCAATTAAAAATAACAAACAAACACAAATCAAGAGACTGGAAATAAATGGAAATGATTTCAATCATTACTTTGTGAACAATGCAAGAAAGCCAGCAGAGAAATTTTTAGAGAGCAAAAAAAGTCAGCTCAAGCAACCTTACCAAACCAGACAACAAGTTAGACAGGTAAGTAGCCAAAAACTCTGCACCTTTATTAAAGAGCTCAAAAAAGGGGAAATAACCAGGCATAGATGGAATTAGTGTGAAGCGTTAGAAAGCCGGTGCAAGATCTCTTAGACCTGCATTAGCATTTCTATTCAACCATTCAATAGTATCCAGTACAGTACCTAAGATATGGAAAAGAAAAAGAGTCTCTTATTCATAAATCTGGAAAGAAAACTGACTGCTGCAATTATAGACCGATCTCTATTCAAGCAGTAATCCACGAGCAATTGATGGATTACCTTACAAGAGAGAATCTGCTTACCGTTAGTCAATCCGGATATAGAAAAAAATCATTCCACCTCAACAGCAGTAATTTATGTCTCAGAGTTTATCATTGAAAACATTAGCCATGGTAAGTACGTAGGAGCTATATTCCTTGACCTGGCAAAAGCATTTGACTATGTTTACCATTCGATACCATTATAGAAATTGTCACGCCTTGGAATCAAGGATTCTGAATGTTTGGGTTGAGTCATTTCTTAGTAACAGAACTCAAGTAACTATTATCAACAGCAAGCGATCAAAGGAGTTGCAGGAGAAATATTTTGGAGTCCCCCAAAGGTTCAGTGCTAGGACAAATTTTATTTTTAAAATACATCAATGACTTAACATCAGTTGTTGGTTGCAAAATGCATATTTATGCAGATAATGCAGTGTTTCTTGTTGCTGACCCAAAGGCAGAGGAAATCCAAGTTAAGCTAAATAGAGAGAAAAATAGTGCGGCAAAATGGCTAACAACAAACAGGCTTACAATACACTTAGACAAGACGAAATACATGATCTTTGGAAGCAAGCAAGAGTTACAAAGTATCAACAAAATGCAAATCATGATCAGTAAAGAAAAACTTGAGCAATGTGAGAAATTCAAATATCTAGATGTTTGGTTCGATCCACACCTCAACTGGAATGAGCATCTTAAAGTATTAGCAGATAAAATCAGCATGAAAATAGGTAAGATTAAAAGATCCATGCCATTTCTGAGCAAGACCACCAGAAAACTGATTGTCAACGTCATAGTAGTGCCACATTTTGATTACTGTTGTGAAGCATGGTCGTCAGCTAGTAACACCAGTTTAAAGAGACCTGGACGCCTCTATAACAAGGCAACTAAACTCGCATCTAATGAAGACAGAGTATCACTACAAGACCGCCTTGATAAGAACGTAGCAATATTAACTTTTAAATGTTTAAATGATTTAGCACCGTTGTATCTGCTAGGAAAATTAACATTATCTGTGCATCCTAAAAACACAAGATCGTGTAGATACAATAAGATATATGTTGAACGTTTAAAAAATCGACGGACCTCGTTAACATTCAAAGCAAGAGCTACACAGATATGAAACAAATTACCTGATGAAATAACATCTCTGCGTAGCAAGTCACATTTTAAGAACTGATTTTGTCGTTTATATTAAGGATTTTAATGCTGCTACGTAATTTTTTTTCCTTTTAGCTTTGAATTTAATTTTTACGTTACTTTGACAGTAGGCCCAATGTTTCTCTTTGTAGCTAAATTATTATGGGCAACTCACTTTAAATATGTCATATTATTAAAATAATAATTATTATTATTATGTTACGTTTGGTATAAAGAAAGCATCAACGAAATCGGTTCAATATCAGCCAGAGTTCTAATAAACAACCAAGTCATACCTTTGTTAAGAATGGAGACTCTTTCACATACCTTGGCAGGCATATTGATTTTGAAATGACAAATTAAATGCACAAGGTTGAATTGTCCAAAACGATAAATGAAACTCTAGCTGATATCGACCTCCTCCCTTTACAGCCTAAAAATAAAATCCCATTACATAGCCGCCATCTGCTATGTAAAATCTCGTGGCATCTAACTGTAGCTGATCTGTCCAAAACCTTGGTGTCAGAAAATCTTGATAATATTGTTGATTCGTATATCCGTAAATGGCATGAAGTTCCAATCCCTGGAACACTCAGCAATGTCTTTCTTACAAGAACCAAATTTGGGCTTAACACTTATCCACCTTCTATCAAAAATAGCCAATGTCAAACCGTTCTTCGCAATATTCTTAGGAAATCATCAAATGAAGACAAAAGGAGTCTCTGGAAAACTACCAGCACTCATACCAATCTACAGTATGATAAATATATAGATACAAAACAAGTTCTTTAAGCATTTCAAACCAATCAAGAATAAAGACTGCAATTTCATCTAATGTCACAAGCCTCCTTCTTTGCTAATGTTATGTCTGACTAATTACTCAAGCTAAGCCCAATATGGTCTCTTGCTCAGTCTAACTTGCCCAAAAACATCTTCAATTTTATGGTGAAGTACATAAACAACACTCTCCCTCACCGCAAAAATCTCGCAAGATGGGGTCTCTTCTACACATTGTTGCAGGATGCCAATTTCATCTCAACCAGGGACGCTATACATGGCGCCATGATTCTGTTCTTCAGCTAATTGCCACCACTTTTCAATGTGTCACAAATGTGGCACTACATGCTGATCTTCCTGGCTTTTCAAGCCCTTCGGTGATAACAGGGGACAACCTAAGGCCTGATCTACTGTTATCTTTCCAAAACAATGTTTTCTACATTTTTGAACATACTGTTGGCTTCGAAACGATTCGCCAGACTAACATGTCTCGTAAAAATGACAAATATAGTGATTTGATAAGGTCTTTAAAACAAGAATACAAAGACGTCAGATTTATAAATCTCTCTTTAAGCACATTAGGTGTTTTCTCCTCTTTGTCTTCCGATTTTCTTGACATGTTCCAAGATTTAAATATAGACAACAACCATAGAAACTACATTTTAAGAAAAGTCACAAATATCGCGATCAGATGCACATATTACATATTATGCTGCAGAAACAAGAAATGGAACAAGCCTGAACTATTAAACTTTTGAACGATCTTTAGCTTGTAACAATAAGTAGTTAGACGTAAACTACCTAACTTTAGCGAGGTTTACACCTGTATTTTATTGAATGATGATGATATGAAGTTTCAAAAAAAAATTATTATTATCATTTCACCAGGTATTATAATTCTTCTTAAAGTTTTAGGCCATTTTAGTTACAATTATATCTCTTTTTTGTCGACAAACCAGAATTCCTACCAATGTCTATCATTACTGGTTCGCGGATTAGCGCTTCGCTTGATTTAATTTGCTGATATAACGTTGTTTAGTTGTGTTTTTATGCTAACCAGGAATGATAAAAATGTTTTGGCTTTAGAGAGACCACCAAGTAAGTTTGTTTAATTCTGAGCATATCGTTTTTATATCCATTTTACGTTGTAAGCTCGCTGCCTGTAACCTATTAATTTACATTTATTTATCTATTTGCTTTTCAATTTAATTTAGATCGAATAATATCCTCAAAAGTTATGCGATTCGGTTTTTATGAAGTCTGACTGAAAAACCATACATTCGATTTGGTGATGAATACAAGAGCTGAAAATTTCATTTATTATGAGAGATAGTTACTACATTAATTAAAAGGCTTCCGGGGAATATCAGGCTACGAAAGCATACCCAAACATTTCATAATGGACCATTGACCACCTGAAGAGCTTCAGAAGGCAGAGACATTTCTAATTAAATACGCACAGAACAGTTTGCATGATCGAATGAAAAGAGGTGAATTTGAGTCACTCAGTTCATTCACTGATGATAAGGGAATTATCAGAGTTGGAGGCAGAGTGGACAAAGCAATAGTGTCGTATGAAACCAGACATCCAGCGTTGCTACCAAAGGATCACAGGATTTCGCTGCTAATAACAAGACATGCACATCAATATGGACAACGGCCAAGATAAGACGGAAGTACTGGATACTGCAAGGAAATAAGATTAGCAAGTCCGTCAAGTACAAGTGTGTTTTTTGCAGAGAATTGGCACACAAAGGAGAAGAACAACAAATGGCAAGCCTTCCTTCATTGCGAGTGACACCGCAAACACCACCATTCTACTATACCGTTTGTGACTATTTCGGACCGTACAAAGTCAGGATTGGTCGTAACAAGACAGCAAAGTATTACGGTGTAATTTGTACCTGTCTGAGCACTAGAGCAGTTCATCTTGAGCTAGCAACAGACTGTTCTACAATGGAATTCTTACAAGTATTGTTAAGATTTTTCAGCATTCGAGGTTTTCCGGCAGTCATTCTCAGCGACAATGGCACACAGATGGTTGGTGCAGAGAGAGTTTTGCGCGAGATAATAAAGGGATTTGATGCAGAGCAGCTTCTACAATTTTGTGCAGAGAGAGGTATCAATTGGATTTTCATCACACCAGCAGCACCACATCAAAACGGATGTGCAGAGGCACTTGTAAAAAGCACCAAAAGAGCATTAAAAATTGCAATTAGTGAAAAAGTTTTGAGACCTTTCGAGCTGTACACTTGCTTGCTAGAAATAGCTAATTTGCTGAACCAGCGCCCAATTGGTCGAATTCCAAATGATCCTGACGATGGAGCCTACGTATGTCCTAATGATCTACTACTAGGAAGAGCTACGTCAGAAGTACCGCAAGGTCCATTCCGAGAAACCAAAGATCCACGTCAAAGAGTTGAGTTCATTCAACAAATTGTCAATTCATTCTGGAAACGTGGCTAAGAGATGTTTTTCCATCTCTTATTCCGCAAAAGAAATGGCACATGGACCGCCGTAATGTCCAGCCAGGTGACACAGTTATCGTTGCAGATAATAACGCAACCAGAAGTAAATGGAATATTGGAAGAATTATAGAAGTATTCCCCGGACCAGACGGAAGAGTTCGCAATGTCAGAGTTAAACAGCAACAGAAGAATCAGTCAACCAGTGACCAAGATTTGCGTCATATCTCAGGTTGAAGAAGACAAATTGAACTAAATCGATACTTTAGATAAGGACCACGCTCTTATTGGGGCGGAGGAGGGTCCGCGGATTAGCGCTTCGCTTGATTTAATTTGCTGATATAACGTTGTTTAGTTGTTGTTTTTAAGCTAACCAGGGATGATCAAAATGTTGTGGCTTTAGAGAGACCACCAAGTAAGTTTGTTTAATTCTGAGTATATCGTTTTTATATCCATTCTACGTTGTAAGCTCGCTGGCTGTAACTTATTAATTTACATTTATTTATCTATTTGCTTTATAATTTAATTTAGATCGAATAACATCCTCTTAAGTTATACGATTCGGTCTTTATGAAGTCTGACTGAAAAACCAATAACTGGAGGTGAATTTCGACCTGATTACATTAAAATGAAAAGGACAAGTTTCTTTATTTCTTAAAGCCCATACTTGGTTTCGAAATAAACTTAAGATGACTGCTAAAATAAAGAGTGACAGTTATATTGTCCTCATTGTTGATCCCAAGAAACAAATCAGTTACGTATGTTATTCTTTCCATAGTTCTTGTTGTCTTGTGGTATCTTTAACAAAAACTGCGAACCTCTTCGTAAAATGTGCTACTCATTTGTTATTGATAGACACCATAAGCACTACCTTATCTCTGAACTTTAAATAATCGGTACACGCACAACTTACCACATCTTCTTTTCTAGAAACAAGACATGGACAAGCGCAGAGTAACTCCCAATTTAAATATTCTTTCTTTTTTATCAGTTTGATTTTCTCCAACATATCATTTGAGAACTGTGAATGCTAAAAAGTGATATAAAACAAGCATGTTACCTTTAAGCGAGAATGCCCTCTTATGATCCTCTAAGGCGTCAGAAAATGCAAGGGGTACATCCGTAAATGCCTCAAATCTGGATGAAAGATAGCCACAGCCCTTGCACTTTAAATTCACTTTGCACTGTCCAGTAAAAAATTCATGAATCATTGTTTTTCCAGTCTCAATTGGATCTTCCCTCGCTTGCTGTTCAAGACGGAATTTATCTTCTTGTTCTATCTTCTCAATAAGGTACTTCAAGAATTCAGAGCAATCCTGCTGGGTTCCAACGCGAAACCAAGGAGGCCTCGATACTTTACAGAAATTCGTTGGGCTGATTGCTAGTCTCTAAAAGTAGGAAATCATTTTGCTTACTTGTCATTACACAGTCAACAAAAGGTCATTGAACATATGAAAAAAGCCAAAAAAAAACTTTAAAATAAACTTTACTGCTAATCTTTGGGATCGAATTGCCTTTGTATTTGTCAAAAAAACAGATACAGACACTACCATTAAAAACATGAACATTTTATTGCAGTAATGAAAAAGTTGAAAAAGTAGGAAAAAGTTGAAATTTAATACATTTGTAGAGCAACGTGATAGGACATAAAAATGACAACGCAAGAGAAAACGCAACTTTGATACATCTATCATCGCTATTTGTCATTTTATCAAAATAGATCTTAAATAATAAAAAGCATTATTTTAGAACTCAAGTTTCCATTTTTACATTAAATATTTTCTCTTTTATTTCTGCTTTAAACACATTGGAGACAAGCCAACTGTCACTACCTAAAATAAGTGAGGTGTATCATTGTAGTTAATCATCATTCAATGAATACAATGAAATCAAAAGTTTTCTGGAATAAGGAAGGGCATTTTTCCCCTCCCTCTTCCAGCATCGCTGGGTATAGACCACCGACACTTTATACAGATAAAACAGCTTTTTATAACGTGAGGAAAATATTAAGTCAGCTCGAGAGGGAGAATAGGGAAATTATCTAGTGTGTGGATACCAACTTTGACTTTAAGGATCCCAAAAATAAAAACACTAAGCTGCTAAAACAATTCTACAGTGAGTACTAACTTGAGCAACTAATAAAGGACCACACAAGGTTAGATGTAGGAGTCGCTAATGAACAAGAACACCATACCAGTATGACAATTATTGACCATGTCTCAACAAATAAAATAGATTCTTAGTTCTAGGGTTTTAAAATAGGAAAGCAACATTTTCAAACGCTCAAAAAAGTGAAGTGAGAGCTATTCTATCTCCGTTCTCTGAACTGCCAAATCAAAGGTTTATAAATTTCATGATACTTTTGTTGGTTTACTAAAGGCACGTGCACAAACTAGGAGAGATAAAATTGAGAAATTAACTAAAAAATCGCACGATTTTTGATGAATTAAAATCAGAGCAATCCAATAAATATGTAGAGACCATGATGCTAGATAAAGCCACTAATTAAATAAAATTCAGGGATGGCAGATAACCAGTCTCCGGTTAAGAAAAATTGCTAATACCCGAAATAGGTACTTTTTAAATGTCGGTCTTTTTAAACAGTCTGTCAGTAGACACATGTTGATGAAAGATTAGTTCTGGAATATATCCAAATCTAAGACAAGGAAAACCTTCTGGTCCTTATAAAGTCCTACGAAAAATCCTCCGATTTTTGGAAATTTAAGTGTTTCGTCGGAAAATCTAGGTGTCGATAAAAACAGGGCATGGCCCCTCTTTCTAGTTGGGGTAATTGAAAGCATTAATTGCACCTGCTTTTTAGTTTAAAATAATTGTTTTATTTTCGTGAGACTTGAATCGTTAACATTCTCATGAAGCGCAGATATTTGCATTAGTTTAGGCAGCTCATCATGCTCGTCGCTCAAACAGCCTCCTCGACCTCATGGAACAAAATGGTTAAAAACAATAAATCAGTTTAATGCAGACAAGGAAAAGAATTGGAGCATCGCAAAAAGAAGAACGAGATTTCTTAAATTTTGATGGAAATTGTACAATCACTTATCTTCTAAAGAACTTGATCTTTTCCTTTACAGTGTTCCCTGGTCTCTGATAGAAAAATTGATTGTCCCCTTGCTGCTTGTTTCCTGCCCCCACTTTTAGACATGCTCCCCTGTTCCCCAAAATACCTCAACGATCTTCAAAAGTCTTCCCAGGAAAATTTCTTACAATAACAGCAAAGATTTGGCAAAATTTCGCAAAACTTTGCGTAGCTGCTAGGACAATAGCCAAAATACAGCTGGTGTGTACTTATAATGAATATGCACGCCCCGAGATCTGGGGCAAAAAGGGCCTAGAATGCATACTAGATTGGTATCACTTTCATGCACTTCTAAAGATATTAGAACTCAATCGAGCGTCAAGTCTATATTTGTCCACTGTAAAAGTCAGGGCCTCTTCAACATAGTTACTTGGTGTTTCATGGCCCTCTAGCGATGCTACCGCTTATTTCAAAGTATAATTTGGAAACAATATTTTAAAACGCTGCAGTCTCTACAAAATAAGCAATGAATCAATGATGAAATGCAAAAGTTCATTCTCAAAGCAAAAGAATTTCAGGAAAGGCTTCGATCACCTTTTTCATGGGTTAATGTAAATTGATGATCACAAGCGTTGAGTGTGAACTGTTGTCATATGTTGTTTACGAGACAGTCATTGATGCATTAGCAATATTATTTATACCTCAATTTTCTGGCCCAATAATTTTTGGTATGTCAAAGGATTAAGAGAACCATTGTTAAATTTAGCCTTTTTCGGAGAATCTTAGAGCTTAGCCCCCATCTTACGTTTCAGGAACCACGACGGCCATGGGGCCAACTTATTGATTTCCTCAAATGTAGCGGAAAAACCAACGCAGAATCAGTTCGCTTCCCGTGAGCTTTATTCTACAATTACCTCGTTGAAATCCAATTTAAATAATAGAAGCCAGTATTGTTCCATTGAAGGACAAGTATCTGATAGTATCGAAATAGAGTGTGTAATTCCCCAAGGCTCGTGGTTGGGACCGCTGCTCTTTATCATCGATTTGAATGATTTTGATCAATGCCTCGAACAATGAAGAGCCAACATGTATGCTGATGATACTCAGATAACAGTATCCCCGAACAATGAAGCAAAGTTGATAGAGCAAGCACAAGATGAGTAATTTAATATTCGAGAATGGATGAGAATTAAAAAAATCATTCTGAATCCCACCAAATCAGAATACATGATAATAGATCATCTTCGCAAAAGGAAAAAAGAGGAATCACAGCCGCAACTTTTCATAAACCGTGAAAAAATTGAACAAGTTGATGAAACGAAATACCTCGGGGTAATAATTGACGATACTTTCGGATGAAAGAATTGTATGGATTTTGTTATGAAAAAGGTTTACAGCAATGGATAAACTGAAGGGCATCCTCCCACAATCAATGCTTTTTCAAGTGTATAAAGCACTTGTTAAGATTCATCTTCGGTATGCTGACGTAGCCTGGGGGAGATCATAGAATGCAAAAATATCACTCCTTCAGGGGCTGCAAAATTGCGCATTTGATTCGTGTGATCTGTGATTCGACCAGCATCTGGCATCGATTAGAAGTATCAATTTGACTGGTCGCTTCAAAAGTTTGCAACTAACAAGATATGTCCTAAGAGTCTGCACGACATATTTGCTGAAAAATTCTCACTAAGCAAGTACGATCTCCAAACCTCCAGGCTAAATCTAGACTTTAGTAGCACAAGTTTTATTCAAACTGGTTCTATCCCAACACAAGTAAGAAAGTAATAAAATAACTAAATTTAAAAATAGACTGCAAAGTCATTTTTTAACCTGAAGAAAAAACTAGTTTACGCATTAAACCATGGAAGAAAAGTAATGGCTTGTATATCTGTTAGTTTAACTTATTTACTTTGTCATCTTCTCTTATCTGCAATCAGGATTCGACCCCTATTTTTTACTAAGTGATTTTAACTGAATTTTCATCGTCATTAAACGAATTATGAAAAAAGAACTGGTAGATCACCTTATTAGTGGAGAAGGAAGTATTTCTTGACCATAGCATAGCCCCTGGTAAGAATTTACTTAAAAATCTATTATTTTGCTTCTAAGGTTAATCAGTTAACCCTTTCACTACTGGACGGGCCATATGACCCAATGACAAAAACCGGAAAAGATAATTTTTCAAAGGGGTTAAGTACAAAATATTTTAAATGTTCTGATGGCAGTTTTCTATAATAGTTCACGCTTTCACCTAAGTTATTTGACTATGCTACCCCCTGAAAAGCGTAGAATTAATGGGTTTTAACAGTTAACTGAAAATAAATCCGGGTGCGAAAGGGATAATAGGACTTACGGTGCCTCTTGAGCCAATGCACCATTTGCGCTTTTCATATAAATATGGAACTATTATAGGAAGTTTAGACACGTACCTCTGAATGCCTCAAAAACGCAAATAGTTTGGCCATACTATGTGTCACTGGATTCCATGCTGAGTTGAGAGACATGGACAAAATCTTTGATCGGAAGCTAAGATAAAAAATTCAAACCAGTCAAAAGGAAAGATGAAATTCCAGGATTTATCAACTTTATCGAACATCGTAAATAGCAATTTCAGCTATAACACGAGCCTCTAATTTTGAGGATAAATACAATTTCGAGAAAATCGCTAGTCACTTTGCCAATGAAAGTAGACAACTATCTTTGTAATTTGTTCAAATAGCCATTGACCAGTAAGTTTGGAACTTGTCCTCTAGCTAGGGCTGATTTCGAGCCTCGTCCTCAAATATTAATCATTTGTTTACTGTTTTCATATCTCGTTTATGCTGTTTCATTTTCACCCTTTTATGGTACTTGGGATTTCAGACTCCGCCTGGAGCATGAAAGTTAATCAAACTTTCAATTAATAGAAATGAGACATCAGATGTAAAACCAAAGGATGAAAGCCACGACGAGCCACATTTGATAGATAAATAAGACGAGTCAAGACAAAAGACATTTATTTTATTTCATTTCTTTTCGACACATCCATATAAACAGGCCAGTGAAGACTTAATCAGTTAACATTTTCAGGTTTACGACTTGTTCAGTTACGACATATTCAGAACGTTTCGGGACGAGCTTGTCTCATCCTCAGCTAATGATTGGAAAATTGGGGGATAAATATATAGGAGAACCACATTGAATAAATTATTTAAAAGCAACGGGTAACAGTAGTAAACATGCGGAAGTTGCCTATATAAAGAAATGACAGGGAGGCAAAAAATGCCGAAATCGATAAGGGGATGACGAAGGATGACGGGGATAACACGGAGGTGGTCGAAGGAAATCCTAAAACGACTAGAAAAGACAGAGAGGTATCTGAGGATGAGCAAACTCTCGTGAATAAGTAAATCAAGTTCATTAGGAGTATTGTCAATTATAGAAAAATCCTCAATTGAAGCATTATGACCTGTGTCATTCATTATGACTGACTATAAAATAAAAAACTGTTGTAAATCTTTTTTGTCTATATCGGAAAGAAAGAGTAAAAGATTTGAACGGCTGGAGAGCAGAGTTAACAAGTTTTGATTCGCTTGTTTGCCAATGACAGAGTATGCAATGTGCGGTTGTTGTATTCATAGGTTTGCACAAGACGGCCCCTGATATAATCCATACTCCTGACATACTTCTGGAGAAAGTAACTCAAAAGAATACCGAAAGATCCAATGGATAAAACTTGAGCTTCAAAAAGAAGATTGTTTTGTAGTACTGTAGAGTAAAGATTTATAATACTCTAACGATGCAAGTGAACCAGGAAAAGTTCTATCTACTTTTTAAACAAGTACTTTTATGTGGTAGATTTACCTCTAAACTTCTATTGATTGCAGTCATTTATACCTTTTATGGATTGTAGGTTTTTGAGTTTTTATAACTTTTATTTTTTCCCTATTACAGGGCTTCTCCTGATAGCAGTTACCCTATAGTAGCTGATGGACTTACCCTGTATAAAGAATTAATTTTCATCATAATCATTATTTTAGCTCAGACCATGACCAATAAGCGAGATGGTACAAAATAATAACGAGCTCTATCAATTATTATCAACAAATCTAAGATCCTTAAGGTTAATTATAGAAACACTTTACCTTTTGAGCATAAAAAAGGCTTGAATTACACTGTTCATGTAGCAAGTGCTTCCAAGATTAATCAAACCAGTTTTTCCAATAATTTCTTTTTTTGGCTGAATTGGCTGGATTTGTTCTTGGACATTCTTTGATTCGATTATAGAATAATTCGAAAGCCATCGCTTCATCTCTATCACAGATGGTTGTGGATAATTCTAAAGATACGGATAACAATAAAATGAATTTAAATGACTATTTAGAAAAAACATTGTATACAATAACAATGGATAACAATAAAATGAATTTAAATGACTATTTAGAAAAAACATTAATGTCTAAATGTCCAACATCCATAAATAATTAAATTTGACCAATTAATACACTGTTCTGTTGCCTTTAAAGACTACCTCCCCCCCCCCCCCCCCCTTGGCTGATTCAACTCTGTTGTTCGCTAGTTGACCAGCCTTTTGGAAACTTCAATACAGCATCTTAAAGTCGTCAAAGTACCGAGATTTGGACTTTCCTTGGCCTCTAGGCCCGTAAACTGCACCGGTCAGGAGGTTTCGATCTAGTCCGTTGGATCTTAGTATGTGCCCAAAAAAACTTATTTTTCTTTCTCTGATGATGTCCAGTAGCCTATTGTAACATTTGAAACGCCGTAGAACTTCTCCGTTTGTTGTTTTTTTATGTTCAACTGATACGCAGAACCCTGCTGTAACACCAAAGTGCTTATTCTTTTGATGTCTGATTCTTTTAACCCCCAGCATTCTGCTCTGTATATTGCAATTGAAAGCACCAAAGATTTTTTGTTGTTTGGGATATGTTCTTGTCTTTCCAAATCTTTGTGAGTGATACAGTAGCAATCCTTGCAATTGCTAATCTTCGTTGAATTTCTGGTGTATCATCATAATTGCTGGTGAACACTGCACCGAATGGGTTTTCGGCGAGGAAGGATCAAGGGATGGCCTCCTATTGGAGTTAACAGATAAACAGATTCTACTTTTTGATGATACTTTCTCAAAAAGGCACTTGACACAGTACCGCATGATCTTTCACCAAAAAAAAACTCGCAGTTGGCAGATCAGAGAACTTTCTGTCATGGATAGCAAACTAATAGCAAGCTTTGCGTTGATGATAGATATTGAATGACCTGGAAGTCACAAATACTGCATAAAACTCTCGAAGAAATTAGAAGCCTCAACTAAAAAAAAATTCTTCCACGACCAACTTTGGAGGAAATATATTTTCAACAGTTATCTCGAAGGTCAAATTTTGCATGTCAGTCTCAGGAAATGTTCAACAGCTCAAATTTAAAAAATTGATAACATCTGAAGAAGGGCACAAAGATTGATCAACAGCCATATAAGAAGCACATCAGACGAACAAAGTCTCTCAACAGCCAATAAAGCACACTTCCTAAAGCTTACATGAAGACGTGAACAACTTTTTGCAAATTTTATGCAGGTAAAAGTCAATAGATGCAGAACACAAGTTGGTAGTGTTACATATAGAGCAACTTTTATGGTAAGCCTTTCCTTACAAATTCAGACGAATTAAGAACAGTCATGCTTCTAAAAACAAGATCAAAGGTCATTTTCACAAACATTTTCAGAATTTACAGAAGAAAGTAGTACTTTATCGTTTTATCTAATAGCAAGAATGATTATTTTTACTATTTACTCCTGTATTATAATTTTAACATCAATTGTTATAAAATTTATTTTATCAGCTTTTAATGCATCTATGTATAATGTATATCTATGTATGCATTAAACCAGAAACAGCCACAAGCTCATAATGATGCTTGAGGGTGAAAAATCGGAAGAAATGGAGCGGTTCCTTAATCTAAGTAGCATATTTCAATTAGACGGCAAGCCAGAGTTAGAGGTTAAGAGGAACATTTAAATTGCGAAAACACCAAACTCCGCACTGCATAGAATGTTCCAACGGAGAGGTATATCTATGAACACCAGGGTTAGGTTGTTAAATTATTAACAACAAGAGGTGAAGAAAAAATTGTAGGTAGCAAAAGTATGGTTTTTAGAAAAATAGCTAAGATACTTTGAATCGATTGGAAAAAAATAACAGGTGTCGATAAAAATCGATAAAAAATTTCATGAAATATTATAAATAAATAAACAAATTCAGATCAATAAAAAATAACATAGCTTTATTACCTTGATGGCTGACAGTAAATTAGAATGAGCACTCGAAGTTCCTGGAAACATGAGAACAAGAGTGTGTGTGAGTTCAGCTAAAGCCTGTAAAATTGCCCTGTTTGGTGTTGGGCCTTTCTCAATAACAACAAACAGCGCCGGGAGTCTTGGTGCTACCTAAAACAAAACAAATGAGAAAATTTTATAAATTTTTTAAAAAAACATGACTCTGCAAAAAAGATATTGCTATATAAAAACATTGCATTATTTCTCAGCCTTTAATACCAAATGACGTTCTACAACTCCCTTGATCATTCCACTTGCCATTCGCAGTTTTAAGGGAATAAAAATCAGAAGTATTATCGTTATAAGCAAAGGGAAAGCAATACAATTTTATTAAAAAAACGCTCATAAACTTCATAGAACTGTCAAGAGTGCACGTACTTCTAAATTCCATTATAAAGATCTCACGCCATTGCTAGAAAGCTATCACATATTGCGAAAAGAAAACCCGATTAAGGAAAACCTTGCAATGAAGTTGAAAATAAATAAAATGATTTCATATATTATTTTTACTTCGAATGTGATGAGGGAGGGTTCGAATCACGGTCGAGACTTTCTATAAGGCTTGGTTCTGACGAAGGCATCACGTCGAAACAGGTTTATAGAGATTTATCTATCAAATTATATTTTTTCTCTTATTTCAAATTATAGATCGCTTTCTTGCTAAAGCAAAAGGGAAATGTCTTACACGAGTTTTTTTTGGAATCTATTGATGCTTAAGTGCAATTCTACCGAAAGGAGTGTAGACGATGATAAAATAGTGCTTATTATTTTGTTTGGGATACAAATAACCAAGTCTGGCGGAATTTCTGCTTTGTTAAGCCCCCCTGTCCCACAGATTTATCGCAATTGAGCATGCGTAGAGGATCTCTCCATTTGATGCTGAGGGATTTATTGCAGAATCTGCAGAGCGTGGCAATTTTTAAGTGCAAGCAGCACGTCAACATCAACTGAAAATTGAATCCGAGAGGAAACATTTCAATCTTGATCCTCTGTGCTGTTCTTCTTTCAAAAAATTATTTGATGTCAACAAGCAGGCAGTTAGCATGTTCTAGGCAAGCTTCAATGTGGTATAGCTAATCAGACTTGGGATAAATTCCCTTGATATTAACACTAGGGGGGAGATCGCAATGTTCCCATTATTACTAATATAAAACATATTATCATAAATATATATATTACCTTGTAGAATACCTCTGGACTTTGTTGATATGCTAGCATCATGAAAGAAAACACTGACAAGGCATTCTCTCTTGAAACTTCACAAAAAAGATTATTGAAAACCTATGAAAATAATGATATATAATCAAATTAGACGAATTTTATAAGATATTAATTTAATATGCAAGCAAGGTGAGAAGTTTTTTGTTAAACCCTTGAAAGCTATTGGATGGCCTGCAATTTATCGACAAATCACTATCAACTTAATGAAGGCAGTTTTGCGCATTTTCTACTTTTAATTGCAGAGGCCTCAATTTTAATATGGATGGTAGAGTGCCCTGCTTGTCATTGCAGATGTTCTTTTCAAGGCATTGTAAAGTGAACTGATGCAAGATTGCATGTTACTTTCAGATTACTGGTGATCATTCAGAAATACTGGACAATGTAGATCTTCTAAGAGAGCTGTATTTTAAAAGTGGAATTGGCTATCGTCACATCCTAATTTGGAGCATTTCAACAAGCTTGCTTAAATTGACTTTGCGATTGCCCAAACAATACAACAAAAACCTAAAATTAGACAGGATGGATGGATGGATGGGTGGACGGACAGGTGGATGGTTTGAAGGATGGATGCGTTAAAACTGGAGCTTTGAGTTCTGAGATTGAAAAAGGTGAAATGAAACATGCTGTCTCCATTTTGCTACATCGCAACTGAAAATCCCAAAATGCACATGCACTTTATCAATTCGTCAGCAACTACATTTTTAACAACAACAACAACACTTTTGACAATTATAGCAGGTGAATGGATGGTTTCTCATCTACCAATCTCTCTTTCAAAAATGGTCATAAAAAGTTTCATGGGCTGTATCCTAAGGGTCATACAAAACATTTATAATAATAATGATCATTTAATTAAATCATAAAAACCATTGCAAGATTTAATTCTGAGAAGATCTCTTTAAAATAAATATGAACATCTAATGCTTGAGGTAACCCATGTATTTCAGTTGCATGAATGGATTTAGCATCAACCTCATTTTTTCCCACTTGAACAAGCAATGGCAGCATCTTGTTATCTTTTTTAGATATAAAGATCATACAACCATAAACACACTACAGACACTATCATGGGACTCAGTAAAGTTACCATCGAATACATTATCATGAGAAGCACCTTTTAGGAAATAGGAGCTTTTCATGATTCACATTAAACTTACTTCTTGTGTGCCTTATATTGCTAACTTGTTATTTCATTTTGCACCTCCTGTTTATATGTGCACTTGTAAGTACTTCTAAGAAGCATGACTGTCAAAATGTTAAGCTTTTAGGTGAAATCTTTAATCATCAAATATAATCTCTTTAATGTATGGAATACAGTAAGAATTGATTCATCCTGATTAAGCACTTGCCAACTTGATAACATCAAGTAAAACTATCTATTAACAAGGTGCTCCTTCACAATAGTTTTCACACAAGTTGAAAAATTGATTCAAGTCACAATTACACATGATTTGGAAAAGATTCTGGATTCTGCTGATATAGATTGTGAAAAGATACTAGAAAAGCAGACATAAATTCATTGTAAAATGTGCAATCACAATCCAGCAAATGCTCTTATTTGAATATAAAAAAAATATCAGAGATCTATGTATGTGAAAAAGGAGAAAATTGTACAACACAGATCCTAAAGTATATGAGACCTTGCTTTCTGGAATTAAAACCATTTTGTTTCCCTACCCTTCCTAACATTTTAGTTACTTAACACATAGTTATGAAGTATAATGAAAACTTTCACTTAAATTCCCTACTGACTATCAAAAGGAAATGTATTGTGAGTCACTCTCACATACAATTTTACACAGTTAACATCAAAATATGATAGCAAGATAAGTAAAACCCATCTACATCTATTGATAATTAGTGAAAACTAGAAAATGCATTCTTCTAAAATGAAATTTTTAAGTAAGAAAATCTCTTCTTTCAACAAAAGGATAAGAGGTTTTAGAGAAGCTTTTCTGAAAAAATGCTGCATTTGAAAAACCAGCCATATATCAAATGGTGCCACTTTCAAAGAAAACATATTCATTAAGTTTCAAGAGAGATGTGAAGGATAGGCATTCTTCTATAGGCAAAATTTGCTTAACCGGACATAGAAAAGAAGGCAGAAGGAAATGAACAGAATGTTTCTGGCTAAAAATGCAGAAAAGAGAAGCCTTGAATATCACTATTAACATTAATGAGCTTGCCTTTCCTTTACCTAAAACAAATTCAAAGTGGTTTAAAGTTGACATTGATGTTTTTTCTATTTTATTGAGCATGGTGCTTTCATACATTCTAAGAGGACATAGATGGGATATGAACTCTGAATTGTAGCTTTATAAGATTTATAATTAAGCTCTTCTCTTATGTGTGAAAATTGCCTTTTAAAGACCTGTTAACATTTTTGAAGCAGATGCAGAGACAGATGCAGATACAGAAGTCAAATATGACCACACTTGAAGCAAGTGAAGCAAGGTGAAGCAATCTTGATAATCTTGCTTCAAAGTTGCGTCTGCTTTACCCTTGCATCATGATTGCTTATTAAATTTTTGCATGTTAATGTCATACATAAAAGAAGAAAATTGAAAGTCATGAGTACTAAACATTAACTATTATCAACAAGTGCTAATCAGTAATAAGTATATACCCAAATCTAATAAAAACTCTACAATTCTACAACCAGCTTTTTCATACAACCAGCTTCATATTTATTTCTATATCATTTATTTGAAACTGACCTCAGGACATGTTACCTATCATCAAATTTTCAATTAAATTGCTTGTACATATGTGAATTGCTTGCTTCACATCTTGCTTCTTGTGTTGCTTAACGCTCGAATTGTTTTGCTGCACATGCCTTCTTCACTTGCATTAACTCTTGCTTCACAAGTGTGAACCAGGCTTAAGGTTTATTGAAAATAGCTGCTTACAACCATCATGTATAGGTAACAGATTTTGAGAATAATTTGAAAAAGAGCCTTGAAAAGTTTTCCATTCTATGGTAACAACACTTAAGAAATTACACTCAATTTCTGCTCTTTCTGAACTGATTTGTAAAGATCATGGGTTTTCTGTGACTTACAGTACAGGGTATTTAATGCTTTTTCAGTTATAACGGAGAAATTAAACAACTTCATAACTGAAACTGAAGCACCAGCTGGATCAGAACAAGATTAAGTGTATGTGAATATCAATGGACATCAACAACTTGGTATCCAACTTTCTCTTTAATGATTACCTGCAATTCGTTGTAGCAGCTACTCATAATAATTATCTTGAGAATGGCTACAAACAGAAATCTTAGAACCTTTAACCTGTTTTGTGTTAGATTAAAATAGGGTAGCATTATACCAAACTCTTGCAAGTTTTTGGTGCTCCTTTTCACCTTAAAAAAATCTGCCAGACCACCACTTCATTCCATGCAAAGTCCATGCAATAAAAAAGCCAGAAAACAATTGAAAAGAACATATTAGATACCAAGGAGACTTTGATTGACAACAAAAGAAAAATTAAATATTTATAAAAGTAAATAATCATACCACAACAGCCTTCTTCCTTATTACATTTGTCACCAATTTGTACCTCTGTTCATCTGACAATAGACTTTTGCAAAGTGTTATTATCCAGATGTCTAAATTCTTGGAACCAGGCCAAACCAGCCAATCAATTAATCTACATAGCACTAACTCAATACTTTGATCTTTTAATTGATGGTTTGTACAGACTGCATCAGCAGCAAACTTCACATACTTAACTGGAATGCTTGTCAACAGTGGAGTTAAAGTAACACTGGGAGGTGCTTCATCTTGACACAAAACCTTCAAAATTTCCATAAGGGCAAAAAAAACACATTTTTCATTGGTTTCATTGACTTTTGAAAACAAAGAGCTAATCATGTGAGCTTGGGATACTCTTTTTGTAATTTCTGCCACAGGTGATTCCACAGAGTGTAGATTAAACTTTAAACTAAAAGAGCACAACAAATTGATCATCTTGCCAAGCAGAGCATTTTCACTTAATTTCACAGTTTCTTTTTTCCAGTTTGTTACCAATATATTTGCTAGTAATGCACATGCACTAACAGACTTCTCTATTAAAAAGCAAGAGATCATAGTATCATAAAGACTTTGAACAGGGGTAGGTTCTGTACTTCCTTGGTCGATTGCTTTGATACAAGGCACAACGTGGGCTATTAGTTCCAGCAAATCTCTTTTTTCTTTTGATTCGTCTTCTTGTTCAAATAATCCACTTTCTATCGCAATATTTAATTTCATATTGAAGAAATCCGCAACATCATAAGTGCGAGTTTTGGCAAGTTCAATCAAAATTCGCTCATTCACCATGATGTCAAAATCTGCCTTGTTACTTGCAAATGTCTTGCAACAAAATCGTAAAATCTTTTCTATTGTATCCTTATCTCTGATCATTTGGGTAGAACTCATTACCTTTTCAATTATTGCCAGTTTGAGTTCTTCGGGGAAGCCAGAAGCAAGCGTTCCCTCTAAGATTTGATCCATACCCTTGGATTTCTTTATTTTAAGATCGCCTGAAGCGTACGATAGGACATTTTAATCAATATAGCCTCGCATCGTGTACCGACGCCTTTTTGGTAAAAAAGCTCACCGATTTGCAAATTTTCAGTTAAAATGCGTGATATTATCCTTCCCCGCTACGGTGTCACCGTTTCTTTTTCGGATCACCAACATATTTGCGCAATGAGCCTCATTTTCACTATTGACCTCGCTTGCAGTTTGTGAGTACATTCAGGTGCGCCCGTAAAAATAAGTGCAAAATTTTCAGCGTCAGTGGCGGTGCCAACCGCTACAAAGTGGGGGGGACATGTAGAGCGAGGGGGGGATTTTTTATAACCACGCCCATTTTACTCAGAAAGCACCCTTTTTCTGACAGATGATGGTTCTCACTTGCTGTCAAGAGTGACGCTTGCTATTGTCAAACATTTGAGATTGGAACATAAAACAAACAGTTCCAAGTAATATTGAATACTAAAAATCAATTTAAGAAAATAAACAGAACAAGGTTTCAAAAATGAGTAATTCTAAAGTGCTACGTGTTCTAACTGAAATCTCATAAAAGGAGGCCTAAGCAGAGTCACTGCATTTTGATTTAATATAAGGAATTGAAAGGGAAAATGATCCTGCATTTCACAACGTCGTGTAATAATAGTAATTGGCGATAATTGTGATTTGTAGTGTTCGTGACTCGGTGCATGCGAATATGTTTGCGTGACTCTTTATTTAATGTGATGTTTCCTCGTCCTATGTTGTAATTACTTTTCCTTTTGTTCTCTTGTTAGCGTAGATTTACGATCGCCTAATATATGTTGAATGTTTGCTTAAAAGAGTTAGTTCGATTTTGATCAGTACTTGGAAACACACGATAGTCATCTCTCACGTCTCTCTCTGCCG
This sequence comes from Catostylus mosaicus, assembly GCA_964019065.1. Taxonomy (NCBI): domain Eukaryota; kingdom Metazoa; phylum Cnidaria; class Scyphozoa; order Rhizostomeae; family Catostylidae; genus Catostylus; species Catostylus mosaicus. Next base: position 9,762,539 of record OZ025186.1, read on the forward strand.
GACTCAAGGCCTAGATTTATTAAATTGGTGACAGAGGACAGAGAGCTGATTTTTGAGAGGCGATGGCTACGTCTCTTTCTGTGCTTCCTGATAAGTTTGATCATGGTGATTTTAACTCTTGGCCCCGTAATTTCGATGTCTGTGCGACTGCCAATGGATGGAGTGATGCCGACAAACTTCGCAAGCTTCCAGCTTTTCTTCGCGGCCAAGCCTCGAGTTTTTATCACACGTTAGCGGCGGCGGACACAGATACCTACGCTCACCTAACTTCCAGTTTACGGCGCCTTTTGTGCCCCAAGGTTGCCCGTGAAAGATATTTTTCTGAGTTTGATGGTCGTAGTCTCCGACCTGGTGAAGATCCGTCTTTGTATCTGTATGAGTTGACCGAATTGCTCTTCAACGCCGATCCTGATCTTAGTGATGATGCCAAAAATGCGTTGTTGGCTCGTCAGTTCATGAAAGGGCTTCCTGCTGACACTCGTCTCAAGTTGTTAGAATCCAACCCTACTCCATCTTTGGCCCAAATGTGTGACTTTATTCACAGCTTTTATGCCACACGTCCCAGCACAACATCTTCGCCTTCAGCCGCCTTTGCTACCGGCACCGCCGATCTTCAATCGGATGCTTTGCAGTCCTCCATCGTCCAATTGACAGCGGCTGTTACTGCGCTGGCCACTCAACAATCGAAATTACAAACCGCTGTGGAGGAAATAAGAAACCAACCACAACATCAGCCGCGCTTTTCACCTCAAAATGGCCTCACAAGTGCAGAAAGATGGAAAGAGGTTGACTCTCGACGCCGTCGTCAGCAACGATGTTTCCAGTGTGGTCAACCTGGACATTTCCGCTCATCTTGTCCGTGGTCATTGCCACCCTGTCCTGTTTGTTTTGGGTTTGGGCATACAGCCCAATGGTGTCCCCGTCGGCCAGTATGGAAAGTATGGCAGTTGCACACCCGAGTTATTTTAAGTAAATTTCCACTGCACACTTGATAAAATGGGCATGTTTGAAACAACAGGGCGTGGCATGGGTGTGATAAGGGCATGGTCAAGCGCATTCTACAAATACACAAAAAAATTAAATTTAACTAGGGTCGTCATTGAGTTCTATCGTTTCTGAAAGATGAAGCCCTTTCTAGTAGCTACTCCCATTTTTCAAGCACTTACTCAATTTTTTGAAGAATACTATTTGGTGATCGGCTTAGGGTTAGGGTTAAGATTAGGGTTAGGGTCAGGGATAGGGTAAGGGGTAGGGTAAGGGATATGGTGAGTGTTAAGATTAGGATTGGTATTAGGGTCTCTCACCCTAACCCTAACTCTAATCTCAACCCTAACCCTAAGCTGATCACCAAATAGATTATGGCATTTAGTGTCCACCTACTTAGAATGGCGTTTTTCTCAGAATCATCACGCGAGAGAATTAAGCGTTGGCTAAAACATTATTTGTACGAAGCTAAATCATTACAATTGCTATAGCCATTTCAATATGTTTCTTAATGATACGGTTTCAAGTAAGGGAGTGCCGCAGTAAGTTTTGGCCGTTGGGTTCTTAAACCGGCTTTTATATATAAAAAGCAACTGTCCCGTTTCTACCCTTTTGCGGAAACAACTGTGTGTGCTTCTCCGCAACTCTTTCTGCCAGACAGAACACCAACCGCGCCATTATTTGATGAATATTTGCAAAGACGAGGAAGAGATAAAAACAGGGCTGTTATGCAACGAAAATGATCACACTGACACACAGGTAATAGCTTGAAAGCGAGGGAGGAAAAGTGCAAAAGTTTTCCTAAAGCCCTTGCCTCGATTCTGGTTTGCCAAATGTGTACAAACCATATCGACCACATTGCACACTTGAGGTGCACACTTCGTTGTATTGCACACTTGCACACTTGGAAATTTTGGTTGCACACCCGAGATCTCGGCGAAAAGTGCCATACTTTCCATACCGGCCTGTCGGCAGCAAGAACACTCTCAATGGTCGGCTTCACCGCCACTATCAAGAGAACACGAACAAGATGCTCGTAACCCAAGCCATGTAAATCGCAATTCTTTAAACTTCAACGGGGTGCCTCAATGAAGGGCTGGGTTGAAGGTCACCCACGAATGTTTTCTTTGGAATCCCCCTTATCTCTTTCTGTTTCCGCTTCTCAGCCCCTTATTCAGTGTACTGTGGGTGGTGTTGGTGTCCATGCTTTAATCGATACAGGGTCCATGGTATCATTTATTAGCTCCCGTGTATTTGAATCTGTCCAACCACGGCCGGTTTTACATCAAAACAGGCCTAACTGTATAAGTATAACTGGTCGAACATTGCCTGTTGATGGGACAACACAGCTTGAACTATCATTTCAACTCCATAGTTCTGTTGTTTGCAACTGTAATTTTCTTGTATCTGCCAACTTGTGTACATCCTTACAATGTGTATTGGGTTGGGATTTTATTACATCCCATAGTTTAAGTTTATCTATCAACCCCCAGGGTTGTTACTCTTTAGTTTGGCGCCATGGGTGCGTTCCTTTACAACCCTATCATAGCCATATTTCTGCCTCACCGCAAGAGTCTCAGCCCCCTACTAGCAATAACCTTGCTTCAACTTCCCCTACACCATGTCTCCTTGTTCAGTCCACAACACGTAGTCCAGTTTCAGTTTCATTAAAGTCCTCCATTCGCATACCAGGTCGTACAGAAGTTTTAGTTAGTTGCCAAGTCCCCAAAAGTAGTCAAGAACAGCTAGGTATGATTTCGCCTTTGCCAGACAGATTAAATCTTCCAGCTAGTATCTTTCCAGCTTATTCTGTTTGCCAAGCAGATAGCAGAGATATTTTTGCACGTTTAATGAACACATCTAGTATTGACATTCAGTTACAAGCTGGTCAGAAGATAGGTGAGTTTTGCCCCCTTGTAGAGGTTGTAGAGCCATGTGCCCCCACCCCTACTCAACATCCCTCGTTTCTCTGCAGCACCACAGATTCTTCATCAGATATTGCTCGTCAACTAGATCGTGCTATTAGCTCTTCCATTACAGGATCAGACAGGGATAATATTTTGCAAACCTTGCTAGATTTTGCTGATGTGTTTGATGATAAATTAGGGCATACCAATATTATCACACATACCAATGCGTTCTGGTTACTGGCAAATTTCTGTTGAACCTGTTGATAGGGAAAAGACTGCTTTTGTTACCCCTGATGGGTTATGGGAATTTTTACGCTTTCCTTTTGGTGTCACAGGGGGGCCCGCTACATTTCAAAGGGCTATTGAAATTGTCTTGTCTGGGCTAACATATGATACATGTCTTTGTTATTTTGATGATGTCATCATTCCGTCCCAAAGCATTCAACAAGAATGTCAACGATTATCTACTGTTTTGTCTCGATTTAGGGCCCATAATCTCCGTGTCAAGGCTTCTAAATGCACCTTTGCTGCTGATCAAGTACTATTTCTTGGTCACATAGTTTCCTCTAAGGGTGTTCATACTGATCCTGTTAAGATCAAAGTTGTTTCAGATCTTCCTGACCCTAAGTCTACAGAACAAGTTCGATCTTTCTTAGGCTTGGCAGGTTATTATCGCAGATTTATTCCTAACCTTGCAGCTATTGCATCACCTTTAGTTGAGCTTACCAAAAAGATGGCAAAATTTATCTGGGGTAGTAAACAAAAAGAAGCATTTGAGACTTTAAAGGCTCTACTATGCAATGCACCAATTTTAGCATATCCACAGCTTGATAAACAATTTATATTACAGACTGATGCATCTGATTTAGGTTTAGGGGCTGTTTTGACTCAAAAAGACCAATTTGGAAAAGAGCATGTTATTGCATACAGTAGTCATTCCCTTACTGACCGGGAAAAAGGTTATTCTGCTACCGAAAAATAGGCTCTTGCTGTTGTTTTTGCAGTTAACCAGTTCCGTGTGTACCTACTTGGGTCTAAATTTTTATTGGTTACTGATCATAGTGCCTTGCGATGGTTACATTCTCTCGAGCTTAAAGGACGCTTAGGTCGTTGGGTTATGGACTTACAGGAATTTTCTTTTGATGTTCAACACAGATCTGGTGTCAACAATGGTAATGCAGATTCTTTGTCCCGTCTTCCCTATAATTTGGCCAGCAGTGAGCAACCTGCTCTTGACGCAACCCCAGTTTGTACTACCACTGTAGTCCCAACCCAAAGTCTTCTTGACGCCCAACTGGCTGACCCTGCCTTAAGTAAGATCATTGAATTAAAATCTCAGGGATTTCCCAGGCCCCCTGCTTTTGTTTGGGAACATGATGTTACACTGCGCACTTTATGGCATTGTTGGGATCAGCTGGATCTTCATGACAACTTGCTTGTTAAAAAGCCTAATAAAGAAGTACCTTTTCCCCAATATACCTTTGTTATTCCTCGATCATTGGTTCCATCTGTCTTGCAAGGGATACATTCTTCACCCTTTTCCGGCCATTTGGGGATTACCAAAACCTTGGGTCGTGCTCGTTATCGGTTTTACTGGCCCAAAATGACTGTTGAAATTAAGGATTTCGTGCAGAAATGTGAGACATGTGCTCAAGTCAAACTGGATCAGCACAAAAGTAAAGCACCTTTGCAACCTATTGAAGTCAATGAGCCCTTTGTATTCTGGGCCATGGATTATATGGGACCTTTGCCTGAAACAGCAAGAGGGAATAAGCACCTCTTGGTAGTCTATGGCAAGCGGATGTCACCATAGTCAGAAAAACCCACTTTTTCTGGAAAAACTCACTTTTTCTGGAGAAAAACCCACTTTCTCTGATAAACCCACTTTTTCTGGCAGATAAAGTTGGTTTATCTGAAAAACCCGCTTTTTCTACTGATAAAGTGGGTTTTTCCCAGAAAAAGTGGGTTTTTCTCAGATAAAGTGGGTTTTTCTCAGATAAAGTGGGTTTTTCTCAGATAAAGTGGGTTTTTCTCAGATAAAGTGGGTTTTTCTCAGATAAAGTGGGTTTTTCTCAGAAAAAGTGGGTATTTTCAGAGATGGTGGTTTATTGTTTAGGCCCAAAAGGTTGTTTTTAAACTCGAGGTTTTCTTTAAGCGAAGAGGTTGAAGCATGGATATGTCGAGAATCATTTGCCTCATTTATTTGACCCTTGCACGTTTCGCTAATGCTCCACTTCCAAATAGAGTAGATAGGGCAGCAGTGGCAACAGTTGATTCTGTCCTGCAAAGAATTGGCAGTGGATTGCACTCAATTCGAAGGCTATTAGTTTCCGAAGATCAACCAAGTTTTGAAACTGCCCGCCGTACAGAAGAAGATTTACGGAGGAATCTGATCAGAGTCAGAAATCTTGTCTCAAATAATGAGTTTGAGAAGCTACAATATGCATTAGACATCATTGCTGAAAAGATAAACGAATATGCTAGATTAAACTATACCAGAAACAATGAACTAGACATATCAGCTATTAGGCTGCCACGCATACGTAATGATACCATTGCAAGGCGAGGGTCGTTTTATGACATTGACAGAAACAGATTTAAACACTTTTTGAACATTGGCTTTTCTGTAAGATACATTGCAAGGAATTCAGAGCGCCTATTAGGCGGAAGAGTCCATCACAATACTTTGCATCTGTTCATCCACCGTAATAATATGATAGCACCACGTCAGCGTTTTACCGAGATCAACGACAATGATCTGAAAATCGCTATTCGCAGCCTGAATAGACAGTTTCCAAACTCAGGTGCCGCAGAAAGGTTGGCCCTACTGAGATCAAGAGCACCTCCTATTTTTGTGCCACGTGATCGTTGCAGACGTGTTCTGGCAGAAGTAGATCCGGAAGGGGCTGCACGACGATGGGCACAGGCAATAAGGGGAAGGCAGTACTCAGTTCCCTCTCCAAACGCACTGTGGCATATGGACACCAACCACGCACTTGTAAGGTAAAGTCATTAATAAACATATTACCTCTCAGAATTTCTTTTGCAAATTTACAGTTCGGACACCATTCTCATTGGTTACAAGTGAATTGTTCCTGAATTTGATATTACTCTTTTATTAGCTCTTTTTATGTTGATGCGAATTGACATGATCGAAATTATACATACAATGCTTAGGTAAAACGGAGTTTACACAACGAATGTTGTCTCCCACCTCCCAAAATGTAACAAACTTTCCCAGATGTTTCATTGTTATCAAATACCTGTCCTGCATAGATCCCTTTCCCTTGCCCTTAAAAACTTCTAAATTAATTCCTCAAATTTGTAATCAAATAATATCCAAATTATTCTAATTCAGCTGAATATTCAGAGCAATGTTATTTTTCGTAACATTTATAATGTTTTGAAACATATTTTTAATAATTCGTTTTTTGCAAGTTTTTATTTTTCCCTTGCAGATGGAGCCTGATTATTCATGGAGGCATCGATGGATTTTCGAGGCTTGTACCCCACCTGAAAGTTACCAGTGACAATAAAGCAATATCTGCTCTAAGAGTGTTCATTGCCGGCATGCGAAACTTTGGTGTCCCAAGTAGAATTCGCGTTGATGGTGGATCCGAGTTCAATTTTGCACGCGGTTTGATGAACCTACTAAATGGTGATAACCGCAACAGTGCCTTGACTGGATCATCAGTGCATAACCAAAGAATAGAGAGACTATGGCGAGACGTATATGCCAAAGTCCTAGATAAATATTACAAACTTTTTTATCATATGGAAGAGCACAACATTCTGTGTCTAGAAAATGATCTACATTTGTATTGTCTACACCATGTTTTTATACCACGTCTGCAGAGAAATTTAACCAACTGGGCGACAGCTCACAACAACCACGCAGTTAGGACTGAAAATCACAGAACCCCATTACAGCTGTGGTATTCTGGCAACCTGGGTAACTCAGAGCAGAACAATACTGCTATGAACAATACCTTTCGTCGAAACCTCACTGGGATTGGACAAACAATCGCACTTTACTTTCGAAACAATAACCTTGTCGAACCAGATGATATTTCAATCGTTCTTCCTCGAATCCCAAGACCGTTAACAAATGGCCAATTTGAGCAACTTCAAGCAAATATAGATGTTCTTGCTGATTCTGACAGTGAAGGACTGGACATCTATGGGAGAGTTATCATCTTTGTTTTAAGGTGCATCCGTTGATTCTGATCAGGACTATTATATAAGAGTTTTTGCACAGAGACAATCACTACTAATTAAGCAATAACAATTACACTTTTTAGTATATAGTACTTGGTCCAAAAGCAGCGTGTATGATAATGATATTTGGACTTTTTTCAAAAATACGTATATCTCAATTAACAAAACATAGAGTAAGCATGTATTATACGTATATCTCAATAATTCCTGTTGACAAACCCTGTTGACATGGATCTAAAAGGAAAACTTATAAAAAATTACTTTAACTCTACAGGAAAAGAAACTTGCATCACAATCAAAGGAAAAAGAAAAAAGAGAACCCTGTCTTGACTGAGGATTTATTTTTGTAACATTATGTCGCAAGTGGGGGGCATTTACCCCCTCATACATCTCTGTGGTCACGCCACTAACCGTGACTCCTTTCTGAACCAACAATGGTTGATAAATAAGTACATTTAACAGACTGAAATTAATTTCAAAGTTGGAATCAAAGTTGGTCCTCTTAGGTTGTGGTTACATTCATAATGTTGGATAAGAAAACTTGTGAAGAGTAAATTAAATAGTGAAAGATTCAATAGTGAAGGATTGAATATTATGGAAGTACAAAATCGCATAGTTCATTTCATCAAAATCCTCTTAGTGTTGCTTAATGATTACTCATTCTAGTGCTAAAATTCTTAAGATTTGTTTCGGAAATTACGGATGACATTTTTATGTCGCTGCTTTGTTTCTGCTTCTTTGTCATCCTTGCTATGTCTAAGGAGATATCTCCTTCACAGCCCCACTCTTCTCCTATAGGGATTATTCGTTACAGAACTACATACAAGTTTGAACTTTGATAACCTAAATAAAGGGGTGGCATGGGTTCCCCGACAGTGGGGCTAAATAACAGCATAGAGGGTATCTTTCTATGCATTTCAACAAAATTTTCCGTCGAAAATTCTCCGACAGACACGCAATTTTTCCCCGACGAGGGGGCTACAACCCCCCTGCCCCCTTCTGGCCCCACCCCTACCTAAATAGAATTAAAACGAAAAATTCGAATGATGACAGCCTATCGTGGAATTTGGGGATGGAATTGGTTTTCATCGACTTTGATGAAGTTAGCATAATCAATCATGATATTATTAATGACGTTATTTGCAGTAAAATTTACTGAAGTCATTAAAATTAAACATTCTTTCTCAAATTCTGACAGGATTTGTCATTATCTATGACTTCTGCAAAAAGTTTTGGTTTTAGGGGATTTCACACCTTTATATAATCTTTTGTCTTTCAACTTTGTGTACCGCTCTCCAAAGTAGGTGATGTCAAAAAAAATTTGGTCAAAATATGACTGTACATATAAACTTATGTTCAAGGAGTTCCTATCAGGAACGATCAACTGAAACCACATTTATCGTTTTGTTTTACAGATCTACTTTAGAAACAGTGTAAATATTTTGATATATTGTACAACTGCCTGTATTATGTATTAGGGTTGGGAATATTGTCTTCTTAACTGGCTGTGACAATAAACTTTTCCACCATGATAAAAAAATTAGCGACATTATGCTAGATATGTACATTTTCCTTCCGAATTTTGACGTCATGAATACATACTAACTTTTTTGTGGCAAATTGCAAATGTTTTAGGGGCCATAGGGGTCTCCGGGACATAAGGTCCTGCCATTTTGTAGGCCTTTGTTTTTTTGTTAATTGCTCTCGGTTGCTGCCAATCAGATTCCTAACAGACTGTCTTCGACATCTATTTTACAAACAAAAAGAACAAAATTCTCAGGACAGTGTCCTGTAATAACGAATAACAATCTTAAACCGTTTACATACTTTTCATTTCAAAGCAAAAAGTTTAGATGGTATCAAACACAGACCACAACGATGTATTCGAGAGGAGGTTCTTGAAAATCAATTCAAGGCTTTGATATGTCAGGAAGTAACGAGAGATATGGAGACTAACAGAACATGTATGGGCAGAAGGTGCCATCATTTCTTCATTGGACTCGCTGTTGAATTCAACAAGGATTGACTGAGGCAAAATTTCACACCCAGAAACGAAACGAACGAAGGCAAGAAGATCTCTTTGATTGAGCGATACGAGAAATGTCTGCAGGAAGTCTGCCACTCGCTCTTCCATTGGTAGATGCCATTGATTTTGCTCATCAGAGTATTTGAATCTCAGCCTTGAAACAACTTCAACCCCCGTTGGTTTGAAACTTTTAAGCAAGGCTGTGAACTCATCCTCTGTAATTTCACCAAACAAACTTGCAGCCGTCTCCTTGATTGGTGCTCTAATTGCCTCCAAAAAAAAGAATGGCTTCATCAGGGTTATGTACTTGGACAAAGCTTGGAGATTGCCCAACAGTGTTTCCTTCTTTGGGATGACACCAAAATCGTACTTGGCTAGATATGCCCCAAGACGAGTTGTCATTTCCTCGGAAATCTCATCGACATCATTTAGTGAAGTGTTCACGAGAAGCTTGTCACCTTCATCTAAACTTTCCATAAACTCCGTAAATAGCATTTCGGAAGATGGTTCACGACCAACAAGTAACCAAAACAAAACACTTGCATTTACGAAATATGGCAGGTAGCCACACAGGATGTATCCATACATAAGTATTTTCCCAACTGCATGCAGCTCTTCTGATCCAATCACTTTAGTTGGATTCAAGCTGATGTACAGCTTGTTACTACCAGCAAGCTTTTTGGCCCAGTTCTGCCAGAACAGTGAGAAGAATTCTCGTGTCAACCCTTCCAGATCTTCGCCCTTTTCACCATCAAATTTAACAACAATTTTGTGGTGAAGAATGGTTGTATCTTCATATTGCTGTACTGCATCGTCAACAATATGATCTCTTCGCAACAGTAACTGCTGTAGCGTGGTTGCTGCATTATTAGCTTTGCTTCTGCGCAAATGGAGCTCTTGTAGATTCATCACTGGTCTAAAAGTTACTTCAGGATCCTCATCAGTGGAAGATTCTTCATTTTGGAGCGGCTGGTGGCCAAGATAGCTATCAACATCCTCTTCTACAACGTACGTTGTGCCGGATGGTATAGACCATTGTGCCAGGGTCAGGTTACTCCGCTGTGGCAAAACTTTCTCTCTGTTATCTTCCTCAAGCAACAAGAAGTCACTAATTGCAAATCTAATACCAACAGAGGCATAAACGTCTTGTGGCCTGCAATTTTTGCCGAAAATTAGACGCTCTGTTATATTTTTGCCAACTATTGACAGTTCAATCATGTCCCCGGAGAAGTTTGGTTGCAGAGAAGGCATTGGACGGTTGATTTGTGTTGAGAGAATAATTGGTGGGACATGGGGGGTGAAGTCATCAACAGCAGTTGTCAGCGTAGTACTGCTTGTAACAACAGTTGTGTCGTAGATGCCTGGCTGCAGAGAAGGCATTAGTGGGTTGGAGTGCGTCGAGAAATTGTTTGGTGGCAATTGGGGTAGTCCTGAGTCATCTCCAGCTGACGGGTGCAGATGCGCTTGCGTGTCAAATGCAGAGTCAGTAGCGTTTGCTAGACCAGGCTGATTTAAGTCCGTGATGAATGAACTTTCCACATTGTTTCCTGCAACTTGCCTGAAAGGGGTATAGCCATGAACAGAGGCTTGCTGAACAATATATACGCCCTGGTATTTAAGTTCCCATAAAGATTTGGCATCTCTTGAGCCAACAGGAATAATTTCTGGTTTCTTTCTCTTGTCCATCTTGAACAGATCGAAGTCCCGCTGCCCTAGCATTGGCAGTATCTCTCGTATCCTGGCAGAAAGTTGTTCCTCATTGAAATGTATGGAGAAGGATGTTGCCTTTATTTTGTTGCTAATAGAATTGAAACACTCTCCTGGAAAGCCTAGAAAATATGATACATGATTGAGCAACCTTCTGGAATTTGTTTTATGAAACGTTTCAGACTATCTAGTACGCCCCTTATGCCCAAATTCTCAAAGTAAATATTTCTGAATACTTTTTAGTTTTGGGCGGTAGTGGTTTGGAAATACAATGCCGCTAGAGCTCTTTTTTGGTTCCTTCTCTGTTATCAAGCCTTTCATCATTTTGGAGAATGCAAACAAAAATTTGCTAAAAGTAGGGTGAAAAGTTTCCAATTCTGGGCGGCATGGCATCCCTGCGCCAGGTTCACCAATGAAGTTATCTGCTTACAAAACAATGGATGTTAATGTGACTAACGTAAATCCTCGACTTGCCCCCCCCCCCCATCGAATAAGCCGTCACCCTAGGACTGTAAATGTTAATAAGCCTCCCTCGAATAAGCCCAAAACCCCCAACATGCTGATATTTGCTCTCTGATATTAATTGACTTTATATTATCTTTTATTATGAAAAAAACGAAACTTTAAAAATGTTTTTTATGTGCCATATTTCAGATAGCTTTATAAGCCCCCTCGAATAAGCCCTCCTCTAAAAAATGTCGAAAATAAATAAGCCCCGGGGGGCTAATTCGAGGATTTACGGTTTGTTAATCGTACTTGTACTTTCTTATTAAAAACATTGCACAATCTGACCAATATTGAGGGTTGGTTCTATTGTACCTTTCAAAATAAATTTCCTGAAACCTTTCCATTATTTGGTCATTAATCACGTATTTTAGCAGGCCAAAACTGCTTTTTAAGGGGGGTGGCGCTAGCATTGGCAGCAGTACTGAGGAAAGAGGGGCTGGAGAGTCGATGACCCGGGGGCCCATGGAAACAGGAGCCCATAAATAATAACTCGGTATTAAACTAAATAAATATTGCAGCCTCTCCATTATCATCATCCGCTCAAAATTTGCATCTCTTTCACTAAACATTGAGAGAAGACATATCTTATGGCTACGAAATTATCTTTTAATGCATGATGTTTGCTAGTGACTAATTTTTTTAAAATCTTATTTAGTGTAGTAAAATAGCAACCAGAGCAATTTTTTCAAGGGGATATGCCCTCTGTCCTACTACAAGATTACACTCCCGGCATACTTTGACTTCCATGTTGTGTCCTGACCCGGTGCCCTTAAATCCTCTCCGCGGCCCTGATTGCCAGTGTCTCTCTTATCGTAGCAGAAGGCTAACTTTAGTTTCTAGTGCTAGCGATTAAGCTCTTTTTTGGTTCCCTCTCTTTTATCAAGCTTATTATCACTTTTGGGAAACATTGCTAAAAACAGGGTTTCCAATGTCAACTAAAAACGATGATAAAAAATGGGCTGTTTTGGAAAACCTGTTGGTACGTCCAGATTTTTACAAAGAAGTCCCCCCGGGCGTTAAATCATTGTTCGCAATCAGTATTCATTGTTCTGGCTGTGAAGAGTTCATCAGCTGACAACTTGCGCAATGGCATCGTTGCGTAAGGTTCCTTCAAGTTCATTACCTGCTTACAAAACAACGAACGTTGATGTTAATTGTGCTTTTACTTTCTTACAAGAAACTTAGCGAAATTCAACCAATATTTTTGTTTTTTTTTAATAAAAAGATTTTGAGTTTAAAAGTGTTTCGTGAGAACTCTGATACCATCTTCATGTCTACTTCAAGTGTTCTCTTGAACCTTTCATGAAACATGTCTAATGTTTGACATAAATTAAGTTGCCTTCGCAGGCCCAAGTTTCTATTTTCTTTTTATTTTGGAGGGGGGCAAAACATTGAGAAATTCTTTGCTATTTTTGCAAGGGCATTCTGAAAAAATGATACTTGACCAAAGATGTCCCAAGAAATACATACCATAACCTTGATCCATATGTTGCTTTACCAACCCATGCCTTGTCGCTCCAAAAATTGGTATTTGTGATGCCTCAGGAAGATGGTATAGCTTCATAGCCAACACTTTTGGTCGAGGGCCACGTGGAACTTTCTTTCTCCTTTCATTTTGTTTTCGTCGGAACTGCATATGTCTCAAAGCTTCTACGTCAGATATTGCTTCGCCGAGAAAATTATTGAAACTGTCTTCGTCCTCCATATTTGTTAGGAGAAAGCGAGAAAATCGAATGCCTGTTCTGAAAATCTAGAACACACGTGCGGAAAATGTCTCTAACGCCCACTTTATCTGGGAAGACCCACATTCTATGAGAAAACCCCACATTTTGTGAGAAAAACCCACTTTATCTGAGAAAAACCCACTTTATCTGAGAAAAACCCACTTTATCTGAGAAAAACCCAATTTATCTGAGAAAAACCCACTTTTTCTGGGAAAAACCCACTTTATCAGTAGAAAAAGCGGGTTTTTCAGATAAACCAACTTTATCTGCCAGAAAAAGTGGGTTCATCAGAGAAAGTGGGTTTTTCTCCAGAAAAAGTGAGTTTTTCCAGAAAAAGTTGGTTTTTCTACAGAAAAACCCAGTTTATCTGAGAAAAAGTGGGTTTTTCTGACTATGGTGACATCCGCTTGCCATACATTAGTCATGGACCATTTCACTAAATGGTGTGAGGTGTTTCCCACCAAAGATCAGAAAGCTCAGACGGTTGCTGAAATTTTAGTCAACAGGGTTTTCAGTCGTTTTGGGCCCCCTACTGTTATTCATTCAGATCAGGGGCGTAATTTTGAAAGCCATCTCGTGCATGAAGTATGGGCACCCATAAATCCCACACAACAGCCTATCATCCCCAATGCGATGGTCTGGTTGAGCGTCAGAATAGGACTATCCAGGATATACTTGCCTCTTTTGTATCTGATCACCCCGACGACTGGGATAACTGGGTTAGTCTTGCTGTTTATGCATACAATACCAGTTGCCATGAATCCACCAAATTTAGTCCCTATGAAATGGTTGAGGTTTGGAGATTTTGTGACGCATTAAAAAAAAAAAAAAAAAAAAAAAACGAAGGGAATAATGTAATAATAGTAATTGGCGATTATTGTGATTTGTAGTGTTCGTGACTCGGTGCATGCAAATATGTTTGCGTGACTCTTTATTTAATGTGATGTTTCCTCGTCCTGTGTTGTAATTACTTTTTCTTTTGTTCTCTTGTTAGCGTAGATTTACGACAACTGGAGGGGACGCGTCCCCCCCTAATACCCCCCTTGGCGCCGCTACTGATCAGCGTGACACACTTTCGGACAAACATTTGTACGAAATTTAGGGCTGCCTGAATATTTCGCACACCGAAAATTTTGCACACACTACGCATGCGTTATTTGAATTGACTGAAAATTGAAATCAAGTGATCACCTCTGAATATGAATTAGCCATCACAAAACGAGACAAAAGGAAAGATCGCTTCATTTCATTTTTCCATTTTCATTTCATTTCCCAAGAAACCAATTAAGTACTTTCTCATATATTTTGCACCAATAATCATTCAATGGAAACTTCTCTTTTGAAATAGATTTTTATAAAGAATATTGAAAGCAAAAAAGAATGAAAATGAGAAAAAAGAAAGAATAAAAAACATATCACAGGAACTTTCACGATCACTAAGTCCGAAAAATTTTTCCCAATGCAATTAATGTAGGAAAGGCAAAGATAAAACGAATGCAAACCTCACAGATGCCTTCAAAGGTGATGATTAGTTTCAGTAATGACCTAACATAGTCTTCCTTTCCAGATTTGAAAGACGTGGACAGCATTTTCAAGGAAAATTAATTTGTCCGAATTGCGAAAAACATTTTCGAAATTTTTTACGCGGAAGTATATTGTCTAAACGTTTATCCACTGAAAATGATTGTACTTAAGATGGAAAAACTCCCTTTCACTGCACGTCTATACGGGCGTGCTGAAGTGACAAAGAAATAACTCTGACAGTACTTTTTCTGTATGTTGTGTTAACTCTTATTCTCTGGTTATTCATTTTTGTTCTTAATAACAGGACTAACGTGTGTTGTGTTTGAACAGCTTAGTTCTCCTTACACACCTCCACGTAAGGGAAAATGCCCTTGGTAAAAATCTTAGATTTTCCACGTATTATATCAGTCAAAACGAGTATTTTATAATGCAACATGCGCATGCCTTCTGTTTATTCCATAACACCACGAGGTATATCAATGCCTTCAGTAATGGTCTAACCATTAGCACCACCTTAACCCTTAGTAAAGGTTAAAATAGGTTAATATCTTAATAATGTCCCACTTACTAGTTATGCTAGACAGGGAACTTCCCATAACAATAGAGCAAAGTGCCTAACCTTAGTTTTTATTCTTGATTTGGGTATAAGAAGCCTTACTGAGTATTTTAAGAATTGGATACATTTTTGTAAAACAATAGAAATCACGTGATTGATGACGTCATAATTCCCCGGTCATGAAAAATTTGACCCCCCTATTTTGAAAAATGAATCTTATTATCTTGTTTAGCAGCGTACGAGGAACAAAAAGTTCTAAATAATGTGCTCTATCAGACTTATGGATAAAGAGTTACTGCTAGTTAAAGTTAACATGACGTCATCAAAATGGCCCATCTTTATTTGTTAAAGATGCCTTATTCACGAACCAGTAGTCCAAATACAATGTGCTAAAGCTTGCTTTTGAGGTACTTTGATGGAGGCCTTGCGTCTTCATTGGTTTTAATTAACTTTTTCCTTTTCTAATACTTCTCATAACCACTAATTTTCTCCTGTGCCATGTAACATAGTCACAAGGGGTAACTTAACGGGCGTAAGGTAGCGGTAAAGTGCAAGTTTGTTGGGGTACATTTTGATAAGAAAAACGGAATTATGGGTATAAATTTTGGCACAATGGTTACCACACGCAATCCTGGGTATGCATTTTGGATTTTTTTTAATTGACAATGAGAAAATTGTAATTTGCAAGAATCCATCAAATATTAGGCTAATTAAGGCTTAATATATACTATGGCACGGAATTATGGGTCTCTTTTTCCGCACAACAACCCAGTATTCTGACCCAAATTGTTTTCTCATAATGGTACGTCCCTATCACATACCATCCGAAGATACCCCCGCCCTGCGTACGAAGAGTACACAGTTCTCCTTGGCCAGAATGCAGGGCATGGCAGTGTCGCACCCAAAAAATTTTTAAATGCCTAAGATAGCGCACTTGGGCGCCCCTCAGATTTTGAAGCTTTTATGTATGTGCAGTGATACTCATAGTGTGGAGGCGCATCTGACGATTTTTGTATTGTTTTTGCGCACCCACACCTGAGGTGCGGTACTGTTGGCGCACCAAAGATCTTGTCAAGATCACCCATACTCTGCAAACTGGCTCCTTGGTACGACAGCCGTGCATCCGCAGCGTCATCACTTGACAGGAAGTCGGAAATTTCCGCAACCTCCAATTCACTTTCATCATCTTTAACAATTGCGCTTGTTTCTGATTCTGTTACTACTGCAATGAAGGTCCTATTTCCATCGAAGTATCTATTTCGTACGGAAAATTGTCATTAACAGCAGGATCACACGTTGTACCTTACTTTTGTCTCCGTTCTTGGTCTTTCTTTTACTTGCCACCTTTATCTCACCACTCACTTGTATCTGCATTTGCATCACTCTTGTATTTCTTTTGACTCTTCTGACGTTTTTGTTTGTTTGAAAGTGATGCCGGAAGTTTTTTTCCTGAAAACCACTTTGGAGTGAAACTGTTCTTTGCATCCTTCTAACCATTTCCTTTTTGTGACATCGTTACGATGATGAACCCCTTTGCATCATCTAAAGCTTCCTGAATGCAGCTTGGTTTGTTGATGGTTTAGCCGCAGTTGGGACGTTGAAACTAAAGAAAACGCACCGAGAATGGTTGCGATATCTTGTACATTTTTACAACATCCAGCAAATGCATCACCATGTCTCCATGTAACTCGAAAGAAGCGTAAAAGAAGAAACAAGGCCTGACCGCGGATCATCGAGAACCAAGGTATCGAATCCCAGGGTATTTGCTGTAATTTAGGTCAGGAAGCCTTAGATGATTGAATGGAGGTCATCAGAACGTTTATTTACAAGGGTAAAACAGTGGATCCTATGTTGACACAAGAATAAAGTTACTTCAAACTGGAAATAGAAGATGACTCTTTCTATTCCGCCAGATCCAGATTCTAGAACAAGCTAGTCTGAGGTGCCACTTGCAGGTCTTTGTATGGAATAGATGCTGCCTTTGGGTCATCGTTAACGATGTCAAAAAAAGGAAATGGTTAGAAGGATGCAAAGAACAGT